>JAVJIX010000153.1:1472500-1867500 GCA_036785185.1 Paratrypauchen microcephalus
GGTCAGGGATGTCCAAACTTTTTTCATCAAGGGCCACATATCTAAACACAGACGAAGCAGAGGGCCGATCGAGGGCCATAGACTGGTGCTCAGTACAATGAATACTTGAAATATGCATGTTTAACACGTTAGAATGAGATATCAGTCCTTTATCTGTGCTAAGATCCTTAAAATGACACAATAAATATTAAATGTTGTCTTATCAAGGTAGATTTTCAAAAAATTGCAGTCAAAAGTTCTGCTCAAGGTAATTTGGGCCAATTCACCTGGAAGCCTGGGGGCCAAGAAAAATTTGTCTGAGGGCCGCATTTTGCCCACGGGCCATAGTTTGGACATGCCTGGGTTAGAGCGAACAACGTGTTTCGCTTCTACAGCATCATCAGGTACATCAGGTACGACTGTAACAGTGTTTGGGCGACAACCAGACTAAACCTGAGTCCAAAGTCTCCGAAAACGCTCGAGCACCAACAGACTAAACCTGAGTCCAAAGTCTCCGAAAACGCTCGAGCACCAACAGACTAAACCTGAGTCCAAAGTCTCCGAAAACGCTCGAGCACCAACAGACTAAACCTGAGTCCAAAGTCTCCGAAAACGCTCGAGCACCAACAGACTAAACCTGAGTCCAAAGTCTCCAAAAACGCTCGAGCACCAACAGACTAAACCTGAGTCCAAAGTCTCCGAAAACGCCAAAAAAGTACTACTACTACTACTACTACTACTACTACTACTACTGCATGTACTTCTACTGCGGCCCACTGAAGTAAAACCAGTATTTGCCTTTTCAGGGATTTCTTATAGATACAAAATTAAATTACAACGAGACTGAGCCCAGAAAATCTCATAATGTTTGAAGTTAACCAGGATTAAACCAGGACTAAACCAGGACTAAACCAGGACTAAACCAGGACTAAACCAGAACTAAACCAGGATTAAACCAGGACTAAACCAGGACTAAAGCAGGACTAAACCAGGACTAAAGCAGGACTAAACCAGGACTACACCAGGTCCAAACCATAAGTGTGCACACAGCAAGTATCAGAATCGGTATCGGAACTGAAAAAGCTTCAGTGCGTCCTTAGAAATGAACTGAAAACAAAATTTTCAAACTTACATTTTTGGACCGTGAGTCTGGTCCCTGCTCCAAAGTACAACTTATTTACTCCTCCAGTATTCACACTACACAGTACTGCATAACAAAAACTACTACTACTACTACTACTACTACTACTACTACTACTACTACTACTACTACTACTGCATGTACTCTGCATAGTTCTGCAGTAAAACTACAGCAGGACCAAACCTGGACAGTTGCTGTAATTGTAATTTTTCTTATAACAAAATATTTATTCTGTGAAAACCTGTCGAAAAATGAACTGAATCTGAACTAGAACAGAACCAGAAGAACTCTACTTCAGAACTAAACCAGGACTAAACCAGGACTGAACCAGGACTAAACCAGGACTAAACCAGGACTGAACCAGGACTAAACCAGGACTGAACCAGGACTGAACCAGGACTAAACCAGGACTAAACAGAACAAAACGAGGTTTAAACCAGGACTAAACCAGCACCAAACCATAAGTGTGTGTGCAGCAGCAGCAGAAGTTCCACAAATTAGCCGTGTTAATAAAAACTTTTCATTATTTTGTACTTTTCTGATTGGATCATTTTTCAAACTTACATTTTTGGACCGTGAGTCTGGTTCCTGCTCCAAAGTACAACTTATATCCTGCAGTATTCACACTACACAGTACTGCATAACAAAAACTACTACTACTACTACTGCTGATTCTACTAAAACTACTAGTAGTAAGAACGAGATTTTACAATACACCAATAAAAGTTATATTACGAAACAAAAACTAAACCAGGACTGAACCAGGACTAAACCAGGACTAAACCAGGACTGAACCAGGACTAAACCAGGACTAAAACCAGGACTAAACCAGGACTAAACCTTGAACCAAGACTAAACCAGGACTAAACCAGGTCCAAACCAGGACTAAACCAGGACTGAACCAGGACTAAACCAAGACTAAACCAGGACTGAACCAGAACTAAACCAGGACTAAACCAGGTCCAAACCATAAGTGTGCACACAGCAAGTATCAGAATCGGTAAAAATTAGAAATGAACAGAAAACACATTTTTCAAACTTACATTTTTGGACCGTGAGTCTGGTCCCTGCTCCAAAGGACATTTTATAAATTCCTGCTCCAGTAGTCACACTATGCAGTACTGTTCAACAAAAACTACTACTACTACTACTACTACTACTACTACTACTACTACTACTACTACTGATTCTACTAAAACTACTAGTACTTCATGAACCAGGACTAAACCAGGACTGAACCAGGACTAAACCAGAACTGAACCAGGACTAAACCAGGACTGAACCAGGACTAAACCTGAACTAAACCAGGACTAAACCAGGACTAAACCAGGTCCAAACCATAAGTGTGCACACAGCAAGTACCAGAATCGGCAGAAATTAGAAATGAACAGAAAACAAATTTTTCACACTTACATTTTTGTACTGTGAGTCTGGTCCCTGCTCCAAAGTACATCTTACTTCCTCCTCCAGTATTCACACTACACAGTACTGCATAACAAAAACTACTACTACTACTGCTACTACTGCATGTACTCCTACTGCAGACCACTGAAGTAAAACTAGTATTTGCAGTTTTAGGGATTTCTAATACATACAACATTAAATTTCTAGGGATGCACTGATCCGATACCAGTATCAAGTATCAGGTTTACCGCACACTTGTTTGACTTTATTCTTTATCCTTTATTAGGTTAGAGCGAACAACGTGTTTCGCTTCTACAGCATCATCATGTACATCAGGTACGACTGAACAGTGTTTGGGCGACAACAAGACTAAACCTGAGTCCAAAGTCTCCGAAAACGCTCGAGCACCAAAAGACTAAACCTGAGTCCAAAGTCTCCGAAAACGCTCGAGCACCAACAGACTAAACCTGAGTCCAAAGTCTCCGAAAACACTCGAGCACCAACAGACTAAACCTGAGTCCAAAGTCTCCGAAAACGCTCGAGCACCAACAGACTAAACCTGAGTCCAAAGTCTCCGAAAACGCTCGAGCACCAACAGACTAAACCTGAGTCCAAAGTCTCCGAAAACGCTCGAGCACCAACAGACTAAACCTAAGTCCAAAGTCTCCGAAAACGCTCGAGCACCAACAGACTAAACCTGAGTCCAAAGTCTCCGAAAACGCTCGAGCACCAACAGACTAAACCTGAGTCCAAAGTCTCCGAAAACGGTCGAGCACCAACAGACTAAACCTGAGTCCAAAGTCTCCGAAAACGCTCGAGCACCAACAGACTAAACCTGAGTCCAAAGTCTCCAAAAATGCCAAAAACGCTCACTTTGTTCCTCACCATATGTTTCCTCATCACAAACGGACTGGAGTCATGTTTTGGTTCATTCACATTTTTTGTTTAACACTCAGGATTGGACCAGATCTGCAGAAGATCGTGCCCACAAAAGAAAATGGTTTCGTTCATTTTATTCCACGTGTTGGAAAATAGGACTAAACCAGGACTAAACCAGGACTAAACCAGGACTGATCTAGGGCTAAACCAGGACTGAACCAGGACTAAACCAGGACTAAACCAGGACTGATCTAGGACTAAACCAGGACTGAACCAGGACTAAACTAGGATTAAACAAGAACTAAACCAGGACTAAATCAGGCCTGAACCAGGACTAAACCAGGACTAAACCAGGACTAAACCAGGACTAAACCAGGTCTGAAACAGGACTGACCCATAACTAAAGCAGGACTGAGCCAGGTCCAAACCATAAGTGTGCACACAGCAAGTATCAGAATCAGTAGAAATTAGAAATGAACAGAAAACCAATTTTTTAAACTTACATTTTTGGACCGTGAGTCTGGTCCCTGCTCCAAAGGACATCTTTCCTCCTACAGTATTCACACTACACAGTACTGCATAACAAAAACGACGACTACTACTACTACTACTACTGCTACTACTACTACTACTACTACTACTACTACTACTAATACTACTACTACTACTACTGCTACTACTGCTACTGCTACTACTACTACTACTACTACTACTACTACTAATACTACTACTACTACTGCAGACCACTGAAGTAAAACTAGTATTTACAGTTTTAGGGATTTCTAATACATACAACATTAAATTACTATGGACGCACTGATCCGATACCAGTATCAAGTATCAGGTTTACCGCACACTTGTTTGACTTTATTCTTTATCCTTTATTAGGTTAGAGCGAACAACGTGTTTCGCTTCTACAGCATCATCAGGTACATCAGGTACGACTGTAACAGTGTTTGGGCGACAACCAGAGTAAACCTGAGTCCAAAGTCTCCGAAAACGCTCGAGCACCAACAGACTAAACCTGAGTCCAAAGTCTCCGAAAACGCTCGAGCACCAACAGACTAAACCTGAGTCCAAAGTCTCCGAAAACGCCACAAACGCTCACTTTGTTCCTCAACATATGATTCCTGTATGTTTCCTCATCACAAACGGACTGGAGTCGTGTTTTGGTTCATTCACATTTTTTGTTTAACACTCAGGATTGGACCAGATCTCCAGAAGATCGTGCCCATAAAAGAAAATGGTTTCTTTCATTTTTTTCCACGTGTTGGAAAATAGGACTAAACCAGGACTGAACCAGGACTAAACCAGGACTAAACCAGGATTGATCTAGGACTAAACCAGGACTGAACCAGGACTAAACCAGGACTGAACCAGGACTAAACCAGGACTAAACCAGATCTGCATTTATCAAATAAAAATCATCAATAATATTTATGGTGAACTCACTTGTCTGAACGAAGAGTCGAGTCCCTGATCCAAAGAAGAACTTATTCACATTAAGTCCAGAAGTCACACAACAGGAAACTCCAGAGCAAAAACTAAACCAGGACTAAACCAGAACTGAACCAGGACAAAATCAGTATTAAACAAGAACTAAACCAGGACTGAACCAGGACTAAACCAGGACTAAAACAGGACTGAACTAGGACTAAACCAGGACTAAACCAGGACTGAACCAGGACTAAACCAGGACTAAACCAGGACAAAGGAGCGTTCAGGAGAAATTTCAGGTCTTTCAGAAAATGTTTGTCGAGTCTAAACAAAAACTGAACAGTGTAAAATCGAAATAAAAACAGAATCAAAACTGAAACTTACATTTTTGGACCGTGAGTCTGGTCCCTGCTCCAAAGTACAACTTATTTACTCCTCCAGTATTCACACTACACAGTACTGCATAACAAAAACTACTACTACTGCTACTACTACTACTACTACTACTACTACTACTACTACTACTGCTACTACTGATTCTACTACTACTGATTCTACTACTACTACTAGTACTTCATACCTGCACTGGAGGTATTTTTAAAAATGAGATTTTACACTACACCAATAAAAGTTATATTACTAAACAAAAACTAAACCAGGACTAAACCAGGACTAAACCAGGACTGAACCAGGACTGAACCAGGACTGAACCAGGACTAAACCAGGACTACACCAGGACTGAACCAGGACTAAACCAGGACTAAATCAGGACTAAACCAGGACTGTCTGTCTGAACTCCTGGAGATTATTTTACAAACTTTTCTTTTCTGTTCCAGAGAAAACAAAAACTGACTCGTCATCACAGACTCATGTTTCTACATTTTCAAAGTGTTTTTAACTGTCATCGCTCAAAAAACATTTTCACACTTACAGTTTTGGACCGTGAGTCTGGTCCCTGCTCCAAAGTACAACTTATATCCTCCTCCAGTATTCACACTACACAGTACTGCATAACAAAAACTACTACTACTACTGCTACTACTACTGCTACTACTACTGGCGGCACGGTAGCTGAGTGGTTAGCCCTCTTGCTTCACAGCAAGAAGGTTCCGGGTTCGATCCCCGGGTCGCCCAGGCCTTTCTGTGTGTGTTCTGTGTGGAGTTTGCATGCATGGTCTGGGTTCGGTCGCCCGAGCCTTTCTGTGTGTAGTTTGCATGTTCTCCCTGTGTCTGGGTGGGTTTTCTCCGGGCACTCCGGTTTCCCCCACCAACCCAAAAACATGCACCATAGGTACTCCAGCTTAGGTCCTGACCAAACCGAAGCAAGAAGATCATGGAGATGGTCCCCGGGCGCCCTAATGTGTGTGCTGCCCACTGCTCCTAATATATGTATATATATAGGATGGGTTAAAATGCAGAGAAGAATTTCTCCAGTGTGAGATCAATAAAGTTCACTTCTTCTTCTACTACTGCTACTACTACTACTACTACTACTACTACTACTACTACAGTATGTTGGTAGTGTTTGTACTTTTACAGAGTTGTGTCGGGCTGGTCTCATGTTGGGCTCAGATCAAACTCCTGTGACACTAAAATAAAAAGTGACAAACGAGGACCTGATGAAAACAGGTTTGTGTTTTTATCCTGTTGTATTTTCCAAAGCTCCATCCGTTTATTTACTACAAGAGTTTAGTAGAAGTTTAAATGTTTAACTCTGGTACATGAATCATGATTCTTAGTTTGTGCAGTAGTTACTGATTTGTTTTTTTTTTTTTTGCTGTGTTTATGAAAATGGTTTAAAGACGATGTTACGAGGAATAAAGGGTGTGGCATAATAAGATCAAACTTCAGCCGACACCTTTTCGCTCTGTGAAGGTTAAATATGACGGAATACACCTGTGAGCCAAATAAATTCAATCAAAATACTGTTTTTAGGACTAAGGCTACGTTTACAAGTCGCCGGTATGTTAATACAAAATAAGCCCAGTTTACATGTACACTGGTATTTTTACAAACGGGGACATTTCCCTTCGTTTGTTCCCATCTTTTACACGCAAACGGCGAATTCACCTCTGAAAACGAAGGAGAACGCTCTGCAAGCCAATCAGAATCACACTTTTGGTGCGTCAGCTCCTAAAACTCCGTTTATCTCACTTTACACGCAAACGCCAAACCGGAGTTTTCCAGAATCTCCACTCTAGCCAGAGTTTTTAGAAATAATCATTTTCACAGGCGAATTCGCCGTTTACGTTTAAAGATGGGAACAAACGAAGGGAAATGTCTCTGTTTTTAAAAATACCAGTGTACGTGTGAACCAGGACTAAACCAGAACTGAACCAGGACTAAACCAGGACTGAACCAGGACTAAACCAGGATTAAACCAGGTCCAAACCATAAGTGTGCACACAGCAAGTATCAATTGGTAGAAATTAGAAATGAACAGAAAACAAATTTTTCACACTTACAGTTTTGGACCGTGAGTCTGGTCCCTGCTCCAAAGTACAACTTATAGTTTCCTGTCCCAGTCACACTACACAGTACTGCTTAACAAAAACTACTACTACTGCAGACCAGTGAAGTAAAACTAGTATTTGCAGTTTTAGGGATTTCTAATACATACAACATTACATTTCTAGGGACGCACTGATCCGATACCAGTATCAAGTATCAGGTTTACCGCACACTTGTTTGACTTTACTAATACTGATACTACTACTACTACTACTACTACTACTACTACTTCTATTACTGACTAAACCAGAACTGAACCAGATCTGCATTTATCAAATAAAAATCATCAATAATATTTATGGTGAACTCACTTGTCTGAACGAAGAGTCGAGTCCCTGATCCAAAGAAGAACTTATTCAGTCCAGAAGTCACACAACAGGAAACTCCAGAGCAAAAACTAAACCAGGACTAAACCAGGACTAAACCATAAGTGTGTGTGCAGCAGCAGATGTTCCACAAATTTGCCGTGTTAATAAAAACTTTTCATTATTTTGTACTTTTCTGACTGGATCATTTTTCAAACTTACATTTTTGGACCGTGAGTCTGGTCCCTGCTCCAAAGGACATTTTATAATTTCCTCCTCCAGTAGTCACACTATGCAGTACTGCTCAACAAAAACTACTACTACTACTACTACTACTACTACTACTACTACTACTACTACTACTACTGATTCTAGTAAAACTACTAGTACTTCATACCTGCACTGGAGGTATTTTTAAAAATGAGATTTTACACTACACCAATAAAAGTTATATTACTAAACAAAAACTAACCCAGGACTGAACCAGGACTAAACCAGGACTAAACCAGGACTAAACCAGGACTAAACCAAAGACTGAACCAGGATTAAACCAGGACTAAACCAGGACTGAACCAGGACTGTCTGTCTGAACTCCTGGAGATTATTTTACAAACTTTTCTTTTCTGTTACAGAAACAAAAACTGACTCGTCATCACAGACTCATGTTTCTACATTTTCAAAGTGTTTTTAACTGTCATCGCTCAAAAAACATTTTCACACTTACAGTTTTGGACCGTGAGTCTGGTCCCTGCTCCAAAGTACAACTTATATCCTCCTCCAGTATTCGCACTAGGACTAGCACCAGGACTAAATCAGGACTGAACCAGGACTAAACCAGGACTAAACCAGGACTAAACCAGGACTAAACCAGGTCTGAAACAGGACTGACCCATAACTAAAGCAGGACTGAGCCAGGTCCAAACCATAAGTGTGCACACAGCAAGTATCAGAATCAGTAGAAATTAGAAATGAACAGAAAACCAATTTTTTAAACTTACATTTTTGGACCGTGAGTCTGGTCCCTGCTCCAAAGGACATCTTTCCTCCTACAGTATTCACACTACACAGTACTGCATAACAAAAACGACGACTACTACTACTACTACTACTGCTACTACTACTACTACTACTACTACTACTACTACTACTAATACTACTACTACTACTACTGCTACTACTGCTACTGCTACTACTACTACTACTACTACTACTACTACTAATACTACTACTACTACTGCAGACCACTGAAGTAAAACTAGTATTTACAGTTTTAGGGATTTCTAATACATACAACATTAAATTACTATGGACGCACTGATCCGATACCAGTATCAAGTATCAGGTTTACCGCACACTTGTTTGACTTTATTCTTTATCCTTTATTAGGTTAGAGCGAACAACGTGTTTCGCTTCTACAGCATCATCAGGTACATCAGGTACGACTGTAACAGTGTTTGGGCGACAACCAGACTAAACCTGAGTCCAAAGTCTCAGAAAACGCCACAAACGCTCACTTTGTTCCTCAACATATGATTCCTGTATGTTTCCTCATCACAAACGGACTGGAGTCGTGTTTTGGTTCATTCACATTTTTTGTTTAACACTCAGGATTGGACCAGATCTCCAGAAGATCGTGCCCATAAAAGAAAATGGTTTCTTTCATTTTTTTCCACGTGTTGGAAAATAGGACTAAACCAGGACTGAACCAGGACTAAACCAGGACTAAACCAGGATTGATCTAGGACTAAACCAGGACTGAACCAGGACTAAACCAGGACTGAACCAGGACTAAACCAGGACTAAACCAGATCTGCATTTATCAAATAAAAATCATCAATAATATTTATGGTGAACTCACTTGTCTGAACGAAGAGTCGAGTCCCTGATCCAAAGAAGAACTTATTCACATTAAGTCCAGAAGTCACACAACAGGAAACTCCAGAGCAAAAACTAAACCAGGACTAAACCAGAACTGAACCAGGACAAAATCAGTATTAAACAAGAACTAAACCAGGACTGAACCAGGACTAAACCAGGACTAAAACAGGACTGAACTAGGACTAAACCAGGACTAAACCAGGACTGAACCAGGACTAAACCAGGACTAAACCAGGACAAAGGAGCGTTCAGGAGAAATTTCAGGTCTTTCAGAAAATGTTTGTCGAGTCTAAACAAAAACTGAACAGTGTAAAATCGAAATAAAAACAGAATCAAAACTGAAACTTACATTTTTGGACCGTGAGTCTGGTCCCTGCTCCAAAGTACAACTTATTTACTCCTCCAGTATTCACACTACACAGTACTGCATAACAAAAACTACTACTACTGCTACTACTACTACTACTACTACTACTACTACTACTACTACTGCTACTACTGATTCTACTACTACTACTAGTACTTCATACCTGCACTGGAGGTATTTTTAAAAATGAGATTTTACACTACACCAATAAAAGTTATATTACTAAACAAAAACTAAACCAGGACTAAACCAGGACTAAACCAGGACTGAACCAGGACTGAACCAGGACTAAACCAGGACTACACCAGGACTGAACCAGGACTAAACCAGGACTAAATCAGGACTAAACCAGGACTGTCTGTCTGAACTCCTGGAGATTATTTTACAAACTTTTCTTTTCTGTTCCAGAGAAAACAAAAACTGACTCGTCATCACAGACTCATGTTTCTACATTTTCAAAGTGTTTTTAACTGTCATCGCTCAAAAAACATTTTCACACTTACAGTTTTGGACCGTGAGTCTGGTCCCTGCTCCAAAGTACAACTTATATCCTCCTCCAGTATTCACACTACACAGTACTGCATAACAAAAACTACTACTACTACTACTGCTACTACTACTGCTACTACTACTGGCGGCACGGTAGCTGAGTGGTTAGCGCTCTTGCTTCACAGCAAGAAGGTTCCGGGTTCGATCCCCGGGTCGCCCAGGCCTTTCTGTGTGTGTTCTGTGTGGAGTTTGCATGCATGGTCTGGGTTCGGTCGCCCGAGCCTTTCTGTGTGTAGTTTGCATGTTCTTCCTGTGTCTGGGTGGGTTTTCTCCGGGCACTCCGGTTTCCCCCACCAACCCAAAAACATGCACCATAGGTACTCCAGCTTAGGTCCTGACCAAACCGAAGCAAGAAGATCATGGAGATGGTCCCCGGGCGCCCTAATGTGTGTGCTGCCCACTGCTCCTAATATATGTGTATATATAGGATGGGTTAAAATGCAGAGAAGAATTTCTCCAGTGTGAGATCAATAAAGTTCACTTCTTCTTCTACTACTGCTACTACTACTACTACTACTACTACTACTACAGTATGTTGGTAGTGTTTGTACTTTTACAGAGTTGTGTCGGGCTGGTCTCATGTTGGGCTCAGATCAAACTCCTGTGACACTAAAATAAAAAGTGACAAACGAGGACCTGATGAAAACAGGTTTGTGTTTTTATCCTGTTGTATTTTCCAAAGCTCCATCCGTTTATTTACTACAAGAGTTTAGTAGAAGTTTAAATGTTTAACTCTGGTACATGAATCATGATTCTTAGTTTGTGCAGTAGTTACTGATTTGTTTTTTGTTTTTTTGCTGTGTTTATGAAAATGGTTTAAAGACGATGTTACGAGGAATAAAGGGTGTGGCATAATAAGATCAAACTTCAGCCGACACCTTTTCGCTCTGTGAAGGTTAAATATGACGGAATACACCTGTGAGCCAAATAAATTCAATCAAAATACTGTTTTTAGGACTAAGGCTACGTTTACAAGTCGCCGGTATGTTAATACAAAATAAGCCCAGTTTACATGTACACTGGTATTTTTACAAACGGGGACATTTCCCTTCGTTTGTTCCCATCTTTTACACGCAAACGGCGAATTCACCTCTGAAAACGAAGGAGAACGCTCTGCAAGCCAATCAGAATCACACTTTTGGTGCGTCAGCTCCTAAAACTCCGTTTATCTCACTTTACACGCAAACGCCAAACCGGAGTTTTCCAGAATCTCCACTCTAGCCAGAGTTTTTAGAAATAATCATTTTCACAGGCGAATTCGCCGTTTACGTTTAAAGATGGGAACAAACGAAGGGAAATGTCTCTGTTTTTAAAAATACCAGTGTACGTGTGAACCAGGACTAAACCAGAACTGAACCAGGACTAAACCAGGACTGAACCAGGACTAAACCAGGATTAAACCAGGTCCAAACCATAAGTGTGCACACAGCAAGTATCAATTGGTAGAAATTAGAAATGAACAGAAAACAAATTTTTCACACTTACAGTTTTGGACCGTGAGTCTGGTCCCTGCTCCAAAGTACAACTTATAGTTTCCTGTCCCAGTCACACTACACAGTACTGCTTAACAAAAACTACTACTACTGCAGACCAGTGAAGTAAAACTAGTATTTGCAGTTTTAGGGATTTCTAATACATACAACATTAAATTTCTAGGGACGCACTGATCCGATACCAGTATCAAGTATCAGGTTTACCGCACACTTGTTTGACTTTACTAATACTGATACTACTACTACTACTACTACTACTACTACTACTTCTATTACTGACTAAACCAGAACTGAACCAGATCTGCATTTATCAAATAAAAATCATCAATAATATTTATGGTGAACTCACTTGTCTGAACGAAGAGTCGAGTCCCTGATCCAAAGAAGAACTTATTCAGTCCAGAAGTCACACAACAGGAAACTCCAGAGCAAAAACTAAACCAGGACTAAACCAGGACTAAACCATAAGTGTGTGTGCAGCAGCAGATGTTCCACAAATTTGCCGTGTTAATAAAAACTTTTCATTATTTTGTACTTTTCTGACTGGATCATTTTTCAAACTTACATTTTTGGACCGTGAGTCTGGTCCCTGCTCCAAAGGACATTTTATAATTTCCTCCTCCAGTAGTCACACTATGCAGTACTGCTCAACAAAAACTACTACTACTACTACTACTACTACTACTACTACTACTACTACTACTACTACTGATTCTAGTAAAACTACTAGTACTTCATACCTGCACTGGAGGTATTTTTAAAAATGAGATTTTACACTACACCAATAAAAGTTATATTACTAAACAAAAACTAACCCAGGACTGAACCAGGACTAAACCAGGACTAAACCAGGACTAAACCAGGACTAAACCAAAGACTGAACCAGGATTAAACCAGGACTAAACCAGGACTGAACCAGGACTGTCTGTCTGAACTCCTGGAGATTATTTTACAAACTTTTCTTTTCTGTTACAGAAACAAAAACTGACTCGTCATCACAGACTCATGTTTCTACATTTTCAAAGTGTTTTTAACTGTCATCGCTCAAAAAACATTTTCACACTTACAGTTTTGGACCGTGAGTCTGGTCCCTGCTCCAAAGTACAACTTGTAGTTTCCTGTCTGAGTCACACTACACAGTACTGCTTAACAAAAACTACTACTACTACTACTACTACTACTACTACTGCTACTACTACTACTGCTACTACTACTACTGAAGACCACTGAAGTAAAACTAGTATTTACAGTTTTAGGGATTTCTAATACATACAACATTAAATTACTAGGGACGCACTGATCCGATACCAGTATCAAGTATCAGGTTTACCGCACACTTGTTTGACTTTATTCTTTATCCTTTATTAGGTTAGAGCGAACAACGTGTTTCGCTTCTACAGCATCATCAGGTACATCAGGTACGACTGTAACAGTGTTTGGGCGACAACCAGACTAAACCTGAGTCCAAAGTCTCCGAAAACGCTCGAGCACCAACAGACTAAACCTGAGTCCAAAGTCTCCGAAAACGCTCGAGCACCAACAGACTAAACCTGAGTCCAAAGTCTCCAAAAACGCTCGAGCACCAACAGACTAAACCTGAGTCCAAAGTCTCCGAAAACGCTCGAGCATATGTTTGCTCATCACAAACGGACTGGAGTCGTGTTTTGGCTCATTCACATTTTTTGTTTAACACTCAGGATTGGACCAGATCTCCAGAAGATCGTGGCCACAAAAGAAAATGATTTCGTTCATTTTTTTCCACGTGTTGGAAAATAGTACTAAACCAGGACTGAACCAGGACTAAACCAGGACTAAACCAGGACTGAACCAGGACTAAACCAGGACTAAACCAGGACTGATCTAGGACTAAACCAGGACTGAACCAGGACTAAACCAAGACTGATCTAGGACTAAACCAGGACTGAACCAGGGCTAAACTAGGATTAAACAAGAACTAAACCAGGACTAAATCAGGACTGAACCAGGACTAAACCAGGACTAAACCAGGACTAAACCAGGACTAAACCAGGTCTGAAACAGGACTGACCCATAACTAAAGCAGGACTGAGCCAGGTCCAAACCATAAGTGTGCACACAGCAAGTATCAGAATCGGTATCGGAACAGAAAAAGCTTCAGTGCGTCCTTAAAAATGAACTGAAAACAAATTTTTCAAACTTACATTTTTGGACCGTGAGTCTGGTCCCTGCTCCAAAGTACAACTTAGATCCTGTCTTAGTCACACTACACAGTACTGCATAACAAAAACTACTACTACTACTACTACTACTACTACTACTACTACTACTACTACTACTACTACTACTACTACTACTACTACTACTACTACTACTACTACTACTACTACTACTACTACTACTGAAGACCAAGTAAAACTAGATTAAAGATTTAAAGATTTAAAGATTAAGCCTTTATTGGTCTCACACACAATGACACACAGTGACACACAGGAGAAATTTGACTTCTGCATTTGACCCATCCTTTTCAGGAGCAGTGAACAGCCATCTTTCAGCGCCCGGGGGGCAGTACCGTGAAGGGTCTTGCCCAAGGACCCACACTGGTTAGGTCATTGCCCGGGGGGGATTTGAACCCACAACCCCCAGGGGGGAAGTCAGTGACTTACCAGTTGAGCTAACCAGCTCTACTAGGTTAGGTTAGAGCGAACGTGTTTCGCTTCTACAGCATCATCAGGTACATCAGGTACGACTGTAACAGTGTTTGGGCGACAACCAGACTAAACCTGAGTCCAAAGTCTCCGAAAACCCCAAAAAAGTACTACTACTACTACTACTACTACTACTACTACTACTACTACTACTACTACTACTACTACTACTACTACTACTGCTACTACTACTTGTACTTCTACTGCGGCCCACTGAAGTAAAACCAGTATTTGCCTTTTCAGGAATTTCTTATAGATACAAAATTAAATTACTCGTATCAGATATCATCACCGATACTGAAAAAAACAGGACTAAACCAGGACTAAACCAGGACTGAACCAGGACTGAACCAGGACTAAACCAGGACTAAACCAGGACTGAACCAGGACTAAACCAGAACTAAACCAGGACTAAACCAGGACTAAACCAGGACTGAACCAGGACTAAACCAGGACTAAACCAGGACTAAACCAGGTCTGAAACAGGACTAAACCAGGACTAAACCAGGACTGAACCAGGACTACACCAGGACTAAACCAGGACTGAACCAGGACTGTCTGTCTGAACTCCTGGAGATTATTTTACAAACTTTTCTTTTCTGTTACAGAGAAAACAAAAACTGACTCGTCATCACAGACTCATGTTTCTACATTTTCAAAGTGTTTTTAACTGTCATCGCTCAAAAAACATTTTCACACTTACAGTTTTGGACCGTGAGTCTGGTCCCTGCTCCAAAGTACAACTTATATCCTCCAGTATTCACACTACACAGTACTGCATAACAAAAACGACGACTACTACTACTACTACTACTGCTACTACTACTACTACTACTACTACTACTACTACTACTACTCCTGCTGCTGATACTACTGCAGACCACTAAAGTAAAATGAGTATTTGCAGTTTTAGGGATTTCTAATACATACAACATAACATTTCTAGGGACGCATTGATCCGATACCAGTATCAAATATCAGGTTTACCGCACACTTGTTTGACTTTATTCTTTATCCTTTATTAGGTTAGAGCGAACAACGTGTTTCGCTTCTACAGCATCATCAGGTACATCAGGTACGACTGTAACAGTGTTTGGGTGACCAACAGACTAAACCTGAGTCCAAAGTCTCCGAAAACGCTCGAGCACCAACAGACTAAACCTGAGTCCAAAGTCTCCGAAAACGCTCGAGCACCAACAGACTAAACCTGAGTCCAAAGTCTCCGAAAACACTCGAGCACCAACAGACTAAACCTGAGTCCAAAGTCTCCGAAAACTCTCGAGCACCAACAGACTAAACCTGAGTCCAAAGTCTCCGAAAACGCCAAAAACGCTCACTTTGTTCCTCAACATACAGTATAATTCAAAGAAAAAAAATCTAAACTGAATCCTGAAATTTCTACATTAGGATTTCTGTTCAAATCTGGTTTTCCAAACCATAAGTGTGCACACAGCAAGTATCAGAATCGGTATCAGAACTGAAAAAGCTGCAGTGCGTCCTTAGAAATGAACTGAAAACTAATTTTTCAAACTTACATTTTTGGACCGTGAGTCTGGTCCCTGCTCCAAAGTACAACTTATTTACGCCAGTATTCACACTACACAGTACTGCATAACAAAAACTACTAATACTACTACTGCTACTACTACTGCTATACTGCTACTACTACTGATTCTACTAAAACTACTAGTACTTCATACCTGCACTGGAGGTTTTTCTAAGAAGGAGATTTTACACTACACCAATAAAAGTTATATTACTAAACAAAAACTAAACCAGGACTAAACCAGGACTAAACCAGGACTAAACCAGGTCTAAACCAGGACTAAACCAGGACTAAACAAAAACTAACCCAGGACTAAACAGGACTAAACCAAAACTTACCCAGAACTAAACCAGGACTAAACCAGTTTCAGGTGAAGGTGTTTCTCACCTGTGTGAACAGTGAGTTTGGTCCCAGATCCAAAGTACAACTTATTTCCTCCTCCACTAGTCACACTACACAGTACTGCATAACAAAAACTACTACTACTGCTGCTACTACTACTACTACTACTACTACTACTGCTGCTGCTACCTGAGTCCAAAGTCCCCAAAAATGCCAAAAACACTCACATTGTTCCTCAATATATGATTCAAAGAAAAAAATTCTAAACTGAATCCTGAAATTTTTACATTATGAATTGTGTTCAGATCTGGTTTTGTCTCGTGCTTGTGAGACAAACTACTACTACTACTACTACTACTGCTACTGCTATTACTGACTAAACCAGGTCCAAACCATAAGTGTGCACACAGCAAGTATTGGAATCGGTATCGGAACAGAAAAAGCTTCAGTGCGTCCTTAGAAATGAACTGAAAACAACATTTTTCAAACTTACATTTTTGGACCGTGAGTCTGGTTCCTGCTTCAAAGTACAACTTAGATCCTGTCTTAGTCACACTACACAGTACTGCACAACAAAAACTACTACTACTACTACTACTACTACTACTACTGCATGTACTTCTACTGTGGCCCACTGAAGTAAAACCAGTATTTGCCTTTTCAGGGATTTCTTATAGATACAAAATAAAATTATGAGACTGAGCCCAGAAAATCTCATAATGTTTGAAGTTAACCAGGATTAAACCAGGACTAAACCAGGACTGAACCAGGACTAAACCAGGACTGAACCAGGACTAAACCAGGACTAAACCAGGACTGAACCAGGACTAAACCAGGACTAAACCAGGACAAAGGAGCGTTCAGGAGAAATTTCAGGTCTTTCAGAAAATGTTTGTCGAGTCTAAACAAAAACTGAACAGTGTAAAATCGAAATAAAAACAGAATCAAAACTGAAACTTACATTTTTGGACCGTGAGTCTGGTCCCTGCTCCAAAGTACAACTTATCTACTCCTCCAGTATTCACACTACACAGTACTGCATAACAAAAACTACTACTACTACTGCTACTACTACTACTACTACTACTACTACTACTACTACTACTACTGCTACTACTACTGATTCTACTAAAACTACTAGTACTTCATACCTGCACTGGAGGTATTTTTAAAAAGGAGATTTTACACTACACCAATAAAAGTTATATTACTAAACAAAAACTAAACCAGGACTAAACCAGGACTAAACCAGTACTAAACCAGGACTGAACCAGGACTAAACCAGGATTAAACCAGTTTCAGGTGAAGTTGTTTCTCACCTGTGTGAACAGTGAGTTTGGTCCCAGATCCAAACAGGAATCTGTTCCCTCCTCGGTCCTTCACACTCTGCACCGCACTGTCACAAAAACCTCATCCAGGACTAAACCAGGACTGAACCAGGACTAAACCAGGACTAAACCAGGACTAAACCAAGACTAAACCTGGACTGAACCAGGACTAAACCAGGACTAAACCAGGACTGAACCAGGACTAAACCAGGACTAAACATGGACTAAACATGGACTGAAACAGGACCCAACCAGAACTAAACCAGGACTGAACCAGGACTAAACCTGGACTAAACCAGGACTGAACCAGGACTGAACCTGGAATGAACCAGGTCTAAACCAGGACTAAACCAGGTCTAAACCAGGACTAAACCAGGTCTGAACATCCACACAAAACAGTGAAGAGTCCTCAGATCTCATGTTCTGTGGAGAACTCACGTTTGTGAACGAAGAGCCTGGTCCCTGCTCCAAATATCAACTTCTGAGCTCCAGAGGCCTTCACACTACAGTACACACTACTGCAAATACTACTACTACTACTACTACTACTACTACTACTACTACTACTAATAATAATAATAATAATAATAATAATAATAATAATAATAATAATAATAATAATAATAATAATAATAATAATACTGCTATCACAACTCTTACTACAATTATGAACTAGGACAAGGACTAAACCAGAACTTAACCAGAACCAAACTCGGGCTACACCAGGACTAAACCAGGACTAAACCAGGACTAAACCAGGACTAAACCAGGACTAAACCAGGACTGAACCAGGACTAAACCAAGTCTAAACATCCACACAAAAGAGTGGAGAACTCACGTTTGTGAACGAAGAGCCTGGTGCCTGCTCCAAATGTGAACTTCTGTTCTCCATATGTCACACTACAGTACACACTACTGCAAATACTACTACTGCAAATACTACTATTATCACTGCAAATACTACGACTACTACTATTACTACTACTACTACAAATACTACTACTACTACTGCTACTATTAATACTACTACTGCTATCACAACTACT
The DNA here is from genome assembly GCA_036785185.1 of Paratrypauchen microcephalus. Taxonomy (NCBI): domain Eukaryota; kingdom Metazoa; phylum Chordata; class Actinopteri; order Gobiiformes; family Gobiidae; genus Paratrypauchen; species Paratrypauchen microcephalus. The sequence continues at coordinate 1,491,390 of JAVJIX010000153.1, forward strand.
ACTACAATTACGAACTAGGACAAGGACTAAACCAGAACTTAACCAGGACTAAACCAGGACTAAACCAGTTCTAAACCAGGACTAAACCAGGTCTAAACCAGGACTAAACCAGGACTGAACCAGGACTAAACCAGGTCTAAACTAGGATTGAAACAGGGTTCAAATCAGGACTAATCTGTGGCTGAAACTGAGCGTTCACATCTGGGAGACTGAAGTCTGGAGAATCCCCAGCCTTTCAGAACATGTTTGTAGAGCTGCAGGGTGAGCAGGTTTTACCCAGAATAAGACTTCATGGAGACACGGGGAGGGCATCTGACGCACAGGAACTTTTTCAGAACATGTTTGTAGAGTCTAAGATACCAGGACTTCTGACATTTTTCCCTTGGAACATCTTTCCAAGTCCAAATTCTGCATCAAGCTATTTTTCATACACAACACACTTTATTTTTACCTGTCAAATGTTAAGTCCTTCTTCTCCTTCTCGTTTGCATCCAAAAATAATCCAGAAAAACATGAGCTTCTGCTCCTTTCTCTCGACATAACCCCAGATACCCTTCCATTTCCATTCATTGCATTGTTTCAGGCTGGAGAGCATCACACGCGCCCCCTGGTGACCGGACACCATTTCAGCGTGAACAAAACCTTCCTCCGCATCCTTCACAGATCGTCCTTCAGACGCCCTCGCAGATCCAGACGTCTCCTCCGAGCAGATCGGCTCTAGACTCGTCCTTGGGTTTCCAGGAATCTTACAGGAACACGAGGTAAAAAAAAGTGACAGTGAAAAGCGTTTGACGAGGAGCCGGAGAAGGAGCTCCGCCCTCGCGTGGACATCACACAGAATCACACTGTCATCAAACTCTCATTAAACAATATCTCACAAAACACTTGGAGAAAGACTGCCACCTTCTGGATTCACATTTTACATTTTCACTAACAAAGGAACTATTCTTTTTTTCTTTTTATAATAATTACAATATGGACTTAAAGTTGAACGTACAGTCCTGAAGTTTGGACATATCTCATTCAGTGTCTGAACGTTCTGACGCTTTGGGCCAGGAAATCATCTTATTCCACCAGTTAAAAGCCAAATGAAATGGGAAATCGGCTGGTGTATACATAAGTGCATACACACACACACATCAACATTCATTTTCTTCTAATTTTCTATATTCTGGGTCACGGGGGCAACAGTCCAAACAGATCTGCCCCCAGATCTCCTGCTCCTGACCCTCATGGATCCTCCTGCAGGTGGTGGGTCCATGGAAGGATGGCCCCACGTTGCTTGACACATCCAGCCTTGATGCTTCTGTCATGGGGGCTCTCTACCAGTGTACGCAAACACTGGGGGTGAGGTGGGTTAAGTGTCTTGCCCAAGGACACAACGGCAGCACTCATCTGTGGGAGCTGGAATCTGACCGCTCAACTAATGATGTTTTGTCGAGAGCGGGATTTGTGCCTTTGGATCAGTGGACAAACGCTCTACCAACTGAGCTACTGCCGCCCCCATACATCAACAACACTTAAGCTTTTCATACAATCACAGGGCTTGGTGCAAATAAACATCCATAAATGCCCGTCCATGTTGGTCGTCTTACATAGTCCCTCCAGCATGTCCTGGGTCTTTCCCGGGGCCTCCTCCCGGTGGGACGTGCCTGGAACAGACGCCCGAGCCACCTCAGCTGCTCCTCTCCACGTGGAGGAGCAGCGGCTCTATTCCGAGCTCCTCCCGTGTGACTGAGCTCCTCACACTATCTCTAAGGGAGCGTCCAGCCACTCTGCGGAGGAAACTCATTTCGGCCGCTTGTATCCGCGATCTCGTCCTTTCGGTCATTACCCAGAGCTCAGGACCATAGGTGAGGGGAGGGACGTCGATCGACGGTACAGCGACCGCATCACTGCCGACACTGCACCGATCCACCTGTCAATCTCACGCTCCATCCTCCCCGCACTCGTGAACAAGACCCCGAGATACTCGAACTCCTCCACCTGAGGCAAGGACTCCCCACCCACCCGGAGAGGACACCACCTTTTTCTGGTCGAGAACATTCACATATTTACTGTTTATCTGCCAAACCTGTTTTTATGAACTGCATTTTTTTAAACAAGGGCCGAGGGGATGGACACCGGGACCGAGACTTTTCATCTTTTGGGGACATTTATCTATAGGTAAAATCCTCCAGCTGAGGTCCTGACCAAGCCTAAGCAATAAGATCATGGGGATGGTCCCCAGGCGCCTGAAAGATGAGCTGCCCACTTCTCCTGAAGGATGGGTCAAATGCAGAGAAATAAGTTCCCTACAGGGATAAATAAAGGATAATAAAATAAAATAAAATAAAAATTACGAAGAATCTAGCAATTTTTAAAAAAATAGAGTTTGGGGTTTACAATGCCAGGTAATGTATCGTGTAGATATTTATCGAACTATGGGGAGCAGTATAGAAAAAGTCTATACTTAGAGGCACTGAGAGTGTCCGTCTGTTAAAGGGATATGCCACCCCCAGGTCAAATTTGGGCATCTCCCCACAGTCCAGAGACTAAAATAAGTGGTGGAAAGCGTTTTCCTGCTCACCCAGCCATTGTCCGAGTCTGTCGCCACTGACCGCCGCGGTATCTGGTGCTCCTCCACCTTAGACTGGAGTCTAACGTCACCAGAGAAAGATTTCGGCCAAAAGGAATTAATTTGCTCAATGCTTTTCCCAATTACTTTGTGTGTAGTGCGCATTCATATCGAGTGCAAATAAATGTGCAAATCAACACGGAGAGCTTGCCTTGGTCATTTTGGGTGGGAACTATTTTCCAGTGCGGAAGAATACAGCCGAATCACGCACCACGTTGTGCAACAGGGGAACTCCCTTCCCGGTGCGTAACTGGGATTCCCCTGGCAGCGTGCTGCGTGATTCGGCTGTATTCTTCCGCACTGAAAAATAGTTCCCACCCAAAATGACCAAGTCAAGCTCTCCGTGTTGATTTGCACATTTATTTGCACTCGATATGAATGCGCACTACACAGAAAGTAATTGGGAAACGCATCGAGCAAATTAAATCCTTTTGGCCGAAATCTTTCTCTGGCGACGTTAGACTCCAGTCTAAGGCGGAGGAGCTGCAGATACCGCGGCGGTCAGTGGCGACAGACTCGGACAATGGCTGGGTGAGCAGGAAAACGCTTTCCACCACTTATTTTAGTCTCTAGACTGTGGGGAGATGCCCAAATTTGACCTGGGGGTGGCATATCCCTTTAAAGCTCATTTCTGTTCAAGGAAGAACGCTGTAAATATTGGCCACTTCACAGGTTTGCACATTCAGGGTCCAAGGGCAGTTCTTTTCATTCCTACTGAGAATCTCTTCGATGTTTCATGAGAACAGACGTGAAGGCGACAAACTGTAGTCCAGTCAGTCTCGTTTGAAAAAGGGCAGCAATTTTTTATTAGTCAAAAGGGAAAAGCTCACGAGCTCAGAACGCTTCCCAAACATGAAGTATGGCTGTGGGAAACAGTTTCAGGTCATTCTGCCAAAATACTGAGGGAGTGTTTGTACATTTATTACTAATAAATGTTAAGTAATACAAAAAAAACAGCTCCTCTACAGTCCGGTGCAGAGGGTGAGAGGTGTCGTCCATGATGGACGTAAGTTTGTCCAGCACCCTCCTCTCAGCCACCTCCTCTACAGAGTCCAGAGGACAGCCCAGGACAGAGCTGGCCCTCCTGACCAGCTTATTAAGTCTCTTCCTGTCCCGTTCTGTGCTGCTCGGGGCCCAGCAGACAACAGCGTAGAGGAGAGCAGAGGCCACCACAGAGTCATAAAAAGTCTTGAGCAGAGGCCTGCACACTCCAAAGGATCTCAGTCTCCTCAGGAGGTGGAGGCGACTTTGGCCCTTCTTGTACAGGGCGTCGGTGTTGTGGGACCAGTCCAGTTTATTGTTGAGGTGAACACCCAGGTACTTGAAACTGTCCACAGTCTCTATGTCCTGCCCCTGGATGTTCACCGGTGAGTGAGGTAGTGGTCTCCTCCTGAAGTCCATCACCAGCTCCTTTGTCTTACTGGTGTTAAGGCACAGGTGGTTGCGCCCACACCAGTCCACAAAGTCACTGATGACCGAGCGGTACTCCAGCTCGTTCCCCTCAGACATACAGCCCACAATGGCCGAGTCGTCAGAGAATGTCTGGAGATGGCAGCTGTCCGTGTTGTATGTGAAGTCCGAGGTGTAGATGGTGAAGAGGAAGGGTGAGAGGACAGTTGCCTGGGGGGCCCCAATGCTGCAGACTACCACCTCTGACTCACAACCGCACAGCCGCACGTACTGTGGACGGTCAGTGAGGTAGTCGATGGTCCAGACAGCGAGATGTCCATCAACTCCCGCATCTTCCAGCTTATATTAACAAACTCCTCCATAAATGTGTCGATATATAAATTATGCTTTTATCGCTACAATCTCAGTTCTAAGTTTATAGCTGAAGAACGGAATGGTGGCTGCTCTACAACAGAACATGCTATTTTCTGAGTTTCTGATTATCTTCTACATCTGAAGTCTGAAGTGTCTCCCTCTAGAGGACGTGTGGAGTACTGCTGTTTTCTCTCAGAGGTTTTTGTTCAGAGACTGTGGGTTTGCTGTCACTGTGGGCCTCACAGCACAGTAGTACACAGCAGAGTCTCCCACTGCAGCAGAGGACAGGAGCAGAGAGACGTCTTTATTTTTCACTTCAAACTTGAATCCTTTTACATCCTCTGTTTTGTTGTCTGTTCTGAATATTTTAGTTCCAGAATGTGAAATCAGGAATTCTATAGGGTTTCCTGGATATTGTCGATACCAGAAGAAAGAATCACTGTACGTTGGTTCTTGTTCATAAGAGTATCCCAGAGAGACAGAGGAACCTTCTGAAGCACACACCTCAGGCTGTAGAGCAGTGAGCTCTTCACTTCTGACTCCTACATGAAAACAAATGAATGTAGAAGTTAGGAACATATTTCCTGCTGCTTCTTGCTCTGTGCTTCAGTAAGTGTTGAGTGGATGTAATAAAGTGTGAACACAGGTTTCAATAAGACTTACCACTCAACAAAAGCAGGAGCAGTGCTGCCATTAAAGGAAACATGTGTCCAAAACACAGCTGAGTGATCCTCATGTGAACTTTCTGAAGTCTGCTTAGTTTCTCACACTGACAGTTGGCTTTGCTGCGTCTGTGTTTAGTCTGAAGCTTCACAGAGAGTGTCTCCCTCTAGTGGAGCTACTGCAGTATTGTGTTGTCTTTGATCCAGAGGTTTTTGTTCAGAGTTTTGGTGTTTCCTGTCACTGTGGGCTGCAGAGCACAGTAGTACACAGCAGAGTCTGTCACATCCACATCCTGGATCTTCAGAGAGACAGAGGTTCTATTCAGCTCAGCATCAAACTTGGGTTTGTCAAATTCTGGAGATTTTGCTTTGAATTGACCAACTATTGTCATCATGTATTTAGGAGCTCCTTGTCCTTCCTTCTTGTACCAGAATAGATATGGAGTTTGGTCGATGGTTTTAAAATTGCAGATTATCGTCTCTGTGTGTCCCTGAGTGGCAGAGGTGTCTCCTGTTGGCTGGGTCACTGTGTCTTCTCCTTTACACTCTGGGGAAGAACACAGGAGCACAACTAGAGCTGAGAGCAGTGTACACAGGGCAGACTCCATCTTAAAAAGTGTTTGTTTCAGTTGGTGACACTCTTGCTCCAGTCTCACTGCCCTTTTTGGAGGACAGGCTCCTCCCACACTTCACTGTAGAAGTCACAGAGTTTCAAACGTTTGTTTCACACTTTTTTCCTCAGCTGAATATAAACTGTGATATTCAAATGTGGAGTTCAAGGTTAAGGTCAGTTTTATTTCTATAGCACATTGAAAACAGCCTGTGGTGCTCAAAGTGCTTCACAGTACAGGTCACCGATAGAAAGACTGTATAACTCCACTATGTAGTCCAAACGTGCAATTTCTCTACATTTTCTTATTTACTTATTTTATTATTATTATTTCTTATCTTGTCTGCATGCACTTTCTGTTCAAACTTTCTTTTGCATAAGTATAACAATACAATAAAACAATGAAAACTGCTCAACTTGTATTAGAAGCCAGTGCGTAAAGGGGAGATTTATGGTTTGGGCCGGTCGAAGGCTGGGCTGAGGGTCTCCGTTGGTTTTTGGGAGAGTTTGAGGCACATCCAGGAGGAGCAGGTCTGCAGGGTCTCCTGGGAGAGACATGAACATACAGCAGGTGTGGAAGGTAAAGTGGGCTCAGTCTACGCAGATATTTAAAACCCTTTCTTACTTTGTGACCACATATGTTGCCTAAGTTTAAGTGGGTTAACTGGAGGGAAAACAGACATTTTCACCCCTAAAAGCATGTTGGCCACATATGTGCAGCCCTGTAGTTGCATTCTATTGCTGATAGATGGCGCTGTGATATCCTGTTGCAGAATCAAGATGGCAGCCCCCAGTGGAAGCAGGTGAATTTGACTTTCCCACACGTCAAGTGCAATAATTCCTCCATGGAGAGGAAAATGAAGGGAAAATCTATATCAGTTTAGTAAAATATTTGTTTTAGAACATGTAGAAGTAGTAGTTGGTGATTTTCATAGAAAAATAAAAAAAAACAGGAGGTATTTTATCAACTGACCACATATGTGACCACTATGCATATAGTATATGACAAATATGTGCACATATGTGGCCAGTATGCATATAAGTTTTTGTGTACTGTATTAATGATATAGTCATAATCTTTCACAGCACACATACAGTGATGAAGCAGCTATAGTTTATTTATTTTTATTTATTTACCTTTATTTAACCAGGAAAAAAGTCCCATTGAGATTCAAAGATCTCTTTTTCAAGGGAGTCCTGGCCAAGAGGCCCACACAGTACAACTCACAAGACGACAATTAAATATAAGGTCAACACAGATAAAATGTTAAAAACAATTAGAAACACAATACGACTCACCAGACAACAAATAAATATAAAATCAACACAAATAAAATGATGAAAAACAGTTTAAAAACATTGGCATATCATCGATTGCGTTTCCAGGTTCTTTAAAAGAGTATTAAAAGAAGCCATAGGTACGAGTGTTTGAAGTTTTAAAACTCTCTGCAAACAATTCCAGTCTGCTGGAGCACGGTACTGAAAACACAGTTTTCCTTTCTCTGTTCTCACAGTAGGAACCAGCAACGTGAAAACATCCTGAGAACGTAAATTCTGGGGTCCGTCAGGCCTCCGCTGAAGATACACACTGAGGTATTGAGGGAGCAGCCCAACAAGTCCCTTATAAATAAGTTTATACCAGTGTGTGAGCCGCCGGGTCGCTAAAGCAGGCCATCCAACACGAGAGTAGAGTTCGCAATGATGGGTCCGAGCACTACAGTTTGTAATAAAGCGCAAAGAGGCATGAAATACTGAGTCCAGAGAGCGCAGAGCTTGGGCTGGGGCATGCATATACAAAAGATCCCCGTAGTCTAGCACAGGGAGGAATGTTGCAGCAACAAGCCTCTTTCTGGCATTGAATGAAAAAGACAACTTGTTTCTAAAATAAAAACTCAATTTAAAACGCAACTTTTTGACAAGAGAGTCGATATGAAACTTAAAAGACAGTCCATCATCAATTATGACACCCAAGTATTTAAAAACATGAACAACTTCAATAACCGAGCCATCAGGTGCAACAACTGGAGGAACATTTTGCACAATCTTACTTCTAGAAAACAGCATTACTTTGGTTTTGTTTGCATTAAGACAGAGTTTCAATTCAGAGAAGCTGTGGCAAACAATGTTAAATGCATTTTGCAATTTGTCAATGGCTTCAGTGAGTGAAGATGCGAAACAATATATAATCATGTCATCTGCATAAAAATGGCAATTTGCATTTTTTACATTCTGCCCCACATCATTTATATATATAGTGAAGAGAAGTGGTCCCAGAATAGACCCTTGTGGTACACCTCGAATAACAGGAAGATCATCTGAACACTGGTCACCACATTTAACCCTTTGAGATCTGTCACAAAGATAATTTGAAATCCAACTGATTGCTTGTTCCGAAAGTCCAATGCTTACAAGTCGTTGCATTAATAATTGATGATCTACAGAGTCAAACGCCTTGGACAAGTCAATGAAAATAGAGACACAATTTAGTTTTTTATCGGACGCTGAGCAAATATCATTTACAACCTTCAATGCTGCCGTCATGGTGCTATGCTTTTTCCTGTATCCCGACTGAAATTCCGAAAGGATTTCACAAGTTTCCAAATATGATTTAAGTTGTTCATTTATCAAACTCTCTAAAATTTTGGAAACAACAGACAATTTTGAAATTGGTCTATAATTACTTAGGACACTTTGGTCGCCTCCTTTAAAAAGTGGAAATACAAAAGCAGATTTCCATATTTTAGGGATTTCTGAAGTGGACAAGGTCAAATTAAAGATGTGTGTAAGCGGCTCTGCTATAGAATCAGCTGCCAATTTCAAAAAATGGGGATCTAAAAGATCTGGGCCATGTGATTTTTTAGTATCGAGATGTTTCAGCTGTTTATGCACATCCTCAACAATGATAGGCTGAAAGTTAAAAGAGGAAGGCCTGGAAGCTGGAAGAAAATGGCCATCATTTGCCATGTTATCGTTTGAATGTTTTGACCCAGAAGCTACAAAGTATTTGTTAAAACAATTTAACATTTCATGTTTGTCTCGAACAACAATTGATTCATTAACAATGGAAACTGGCAAAGACTGAGAATTATCGCTTACAGAAAGAGATTTGACTGTTTTCCAAAAACGTTTTGGGTCATTCAGACTGTCAGTAGTAATAGATAAATAATATTCTGCTTTGGCTTTCTTAATTAAGTAAGAACATCTATTTCGTAACCTTCTGAAGGTAAGCCAATCGTCAGTAAGACTGGACTTTCTTGCTTTTGCCCAAGCTTTGTTGCGTTGATAAATCATATTTGAAAGCTCAGATGAGAACCAAGGATTATTTCTTCCTTTTATTCGGAATTTCCGGAGTGGAGCATGTGAATTAACAACATTATTAAAAATTTCGTAAAAATAATTCCAAGCCAATTCAACATCTGGAATTAGACAAACACGATTCCAGTTGCAGTTTCTTAAATCAAGAAGAAACCCTTGCTCTGAAAAATGTTTTAAATCCCTCTTTATGATGATACGGGGTTTCCTTTTAATAATTTTTGTGCTTCTGACTGCTGCCACAACACAATGGTCGCTTAAGTCATTACAGAACACCCCAGTGGCACTGTATTTATGGGGAGCATTGGTCAAAATAAGATCAATCAAAGTAGATTTCTCATAACACTTTGGATTGGGACGAGTGGGAGAACTAATGAGCTGGGTCAGGTTCAGAAAATCACATAAGGATTTAAATTCATCAGATATTGGGCTGAGCCAGTCCCAATTTAGGTCACCTACCAAAACCAATTCACTGGTATTTAACTCAAGCAAAAGCTGTTTTAAAGATTCTAATGTACTAGGTGGAGCTGATGGTGGCCTATAGCACCCTACCACATTTAAAAAGATATTTGTGGAAAGTTCAATTTTTAGTGCAAGCAAGTCCAGTTGTTTAGGAAGAGATGTAGTATTGCATATTTCAACATGCAAAGATGATTTAACGTAAGCTGCAACCCCACCGCCCCTCCCAGATGCTCGATCACAACGATATACATTAAAACCACTAATCGAAATATCATTATCACATACAGATTTCTTAAGCCATGTTTCCGAAATAATAATAATATCAGCTGCTGTTGAACGAACCCAAATTTTAACAAAGTCCATTTTGGGCAGCAAGCTTCGTGCATTTAGGTGGATGATTTTTAGGCCAGCATATGATTTAAATTCAGATGGCATCTGGAGTTCTGGACCTGGGTTTGGCTGCACATTTCCAGACATCAATAAAAGTAAAAGAATCAGAAACCTTCGCTTTTGGATATTTTGCTCCTGAGAAAAGACACATCTGTTCAAAGAGTTTGATTTGTAAAAGGTACCTACACCCATTAAGAAATGGTTCTTCATAATGAACAAATACAAAAGATTTCTCATCCCGAATCTGAAGACCTGGAAATGCAATCGTGTATTGGTGTGTGAATTTGGACTGGGCTCATCATTCATCTGAACACTTAAAGTAGACTTTGAGTAGACATTATTTGTACATGTACTTTCATTTGTGACCCTATCACAGTACATATGGCTGGGAACAAGTATTAAAAGCAATATTATCAAAGACTTTGTCATTTTACACAGTCACACGTGAAATCAACAAAATAAAAATGATGAAAAAGCTAACCTTGGGTTAGTGGAAAATTTGATGTTGTGTGCTGGTAATACCGAGCAAAGCTGAGTCAAGGCCTGAGTCCAAGCAGATGGTGGAGGCTAGCAGTGCAGGCTTGTGGCTAGCAGAACAGGCTTGTGGCTAGCAGAGCAGCCTTGTGGCTAGCAGAGCAAGCTTGAGCCAGGGCCCAGATCCGGGCAGATGATGAGGCTAACAGAGCAGGCTTGAGCCAAGGCCCAGATCCAGGCAGATGGTGAGGCTAGCAGAGCAGGCTTGTGGCTAGCAGAGCAGGCTTGGGCCAGGGCCCAGATCCAGGCAGATGGTGAGGCTAGCAGAGCAGGCTTGTGGCTAGCAGAGCAGGCTTGGGCCAGGGCCCAGATCCAAGCTGATGGTGAGGCTAGCAGAGCAGGCTTAAGCCAGGGCCCAGATCCAGGCAGATGGTGAGGCTAGCAAAGCAGGTTTGTGGCTAGCAGAGCAGGCTGGAGCCAGGGCCCAGATACAGGCTGATGATGAGGCTAACAGAGCAGGCTTGAGCCAGGGCCCAGATCCAGGCAGATGGTGAGGCTAGCAGAGCAGGCTTGTGGCTAGCAGAGCAGGCTTGTGGCTAGCAGAACAGGCCTGAGCCAGGGCCCAGATACAGGCTGATGATGAGGCTAACAGAGCAGGCTTGTGGCTAGCAGAGCAGGCTTGAGCCAGGGCCCAGATCCAGGCTGATGGAAAGGCTAGCAGAGCAAGCTTGAGCCAGGGCCCAGATCCAGGCTGATGATGAGGCTAACAGAGCAGGCTTGAGCCAGGGCCCAGATCCAGGCAGATGGTGAGGCTAGCAGAGCAGGCTTGTGGCTAGCAGAACAGGCCTGAGCCAGGGCCCAGATCCAAGCTGATGGTGAGGCTAGCAGAGCAGGCTTGGGCCAGGGCCCAGATCCAAGCTGATGGTGAGGCTAGCAGAGCAGGCTTAAGCCAGGGCCCAGATCCAGGCAGATGGTGAGGCTAGCAAAGCAGGCTTGTGGCTAGCAGAGCAGGCTTGAGCCAGGGCCCAGATACAGGCTGATGATGAGGCTAACAGAGCAGGCTTGAGCCAGGGCCCAGATCCAGGCAGATGGTGAGGCTAGCAGAGCAGGCTTGTGGCTAGCAGAGCAGGCTTGTGGCTAGCAGAACAGGCCTGAGCCAGGGCCCAGATCCAGGCTGATGGTTGAAGCTATAAGTTAAAACCAAGCTTGACAGCCATAGAATTGCACAGTTCGGCTTTGTAATCCTTTTAAAATGCAAAATGTTTAAAATAAATAAAATAAAGATTCCTCCGATGATTTTAAACACTTAAAAAATCATGCCCAACCCAGAGCAAACAAACAGGAGGTTGCATGTGCGGCCATCTTGGATTGTACAAAAGTTTAGGGGTACATTTTATTGCAATATATTATTATATCCATCCATCCATCCATCCATGTTCTTCCTCTTATCCGGGGCTGGGTCGCGGGGGCAACAGTCTAAAAAGGGACTCCCAGACTTCCTTCACCCCGGACACTTCCTCCAGCTCCTTCGGGGGGATCCCAAGGCATTCCCAGGCCAGCCAGGAGACATAGTCCCTCCAGCGGGTCCTGGGTCTTCCCCGGGGCCTCCTCCCGGTGGGACATGCCCGGAACACCTCCCGAGGGAGGCGACCAGGAGGCATCCGGAACAGATGCCCGAGCCACCTCAGCTGCTCCTCTCCACGTGGAGAAGCAGCGGCTCTACTCTGAGCTCCTCCCGTTTGACTGAGCTCCTCAACCTATCTCTAAGGGTGCGCCCAGCCACTCTGCGGAGGAAAGTCATTTTGGCCGCTTGTATCCGCGATCTCGTCCTTTCGGTCATTACCCAGAGCTCATGACTATACGTGAGGGGAGGAACGTAGATCGACGGTAAATCGAGAGCTTTGCCTTTTGGCTCAGCTCCCTCTTCACCACAACGGTCCGGTACAGCGACCGCATCACTGCCGACGCTGCACCGATCCACCTGTCAATCTCACGCTCCATCCTCCCCTCACTCCTCCACTTGAGGCAAGGACTCACATTATTATATATTATATTATATATATTTTTCATGTTATATATGTTATTATATGATATATAATCTTTAGTACAATCTCTATCTGTTTGCATTGGCTAAACAACCAAACACTGCCGAAAGTTGACAAAATTGTTGGTGAAGTTCACAGAACTTCAGTGTTACTTCAGGGAACAATAAATATTTAGCTTTTTTTCCCTTTTTTTTTTTTTTTACATTTTTGACATTGTGACACCATGCATTAGCTGCATGGTGGCAACATATGTGACACCCCTAAAACCCCAAATTTAGGAACTTTATTTGAGAAAAAACAGTATGGGGTATGTCTAAAAATGTAAAAATACATGTGTGATTGGAATTTGGCAGCTCTGGTACAAAAAACTTTTTTTCTATGGAAGAAGGGGTTCAAAACATTCTAAAGGATCTTTAAATGGATCCTGGAGTGGGCAGGGAGCAGCACAGGTGGGATTTGCTCCTGTGTCCTGGTCCCTGTCAGAGGACAGACTTCTGGACCATCTGACCATCTGGCCCGGCCCACAGAAGAAAGAGGCAGTAATGAAGCCGACATGTGATGAATGCATGGACGCTTTTCTGCTAATAAAAGGACGGTAAGATTTTATTTGACTTAAATGAGGAAAATAAAAAGGTTTTGACGATGGAGCTAATTTGTTTTTCCATTTTAAAAGAACCGTACAGAAGTGCAGAGTTTGCCTTCACTTCTGACTCCTACATGAAAACAAATGAATGTAGAAGTTAGGAACATATTTCCTGCTGCTTCTTGCTCTGTGCTTCAGTAAGTGTTGAGTGGATGTAGTAAAGTGTGAACACAGGTTTCAATAAGACTTACCACTCAACAAAAGCAGGAGCAGTGCTGCTGTGAGGAAAATAATCTTTGTTATGAAATACGTCAAAGGTCGCTGACGTCCTGTTCTTGTGTTATCAATCAATAGTTACCAATACATTGAGGTTTACGACAACTATGGCTGATTTATGCTGATTCAGTTAAATAACCTAGAGACGTGGTCTTTTAAACTGGACTTTGCCTGTGTTTTACTACCATGTTATGTACCACCATTGACACGTTGTCTGCATAAGTTCATTACCTAAGTGTCCTAGTAATGAGTTAATGGTTAACTACTCTGTAGGTTAAATTTAGCTCAGTTCTGTACCAAGACAGGAGACGATGGGAGACGACAAGGAGATGAAGAATCATGTCTGTATCCTCTGCTGATCAACATTAAAGTGCCTGCATTTTTCCTACGAGGTCTTGAGAATTTCTTCCAACAATTTGGTGACCCCGACGTGATAGAACTATGCAGAAAGGACCAGGCCGTCGTCTCCCCAAAGGCCCCTTTGAGAAACAACGCATCCAGAAGCGCTTCACAAAACGGTATGGCAGTGCCTTTTTCAAAGAATATCTGTCACATTGGCCAAAACCAAGATTATATGTGATGTTTTGTGAGGGACCTTTGTAATAAATTAAGTGGTAATTTTAAAACAATATAAAATCAGTAATTAAGAAGTCCGTGTTTGTACGCCAACACGTGAGAAAAGAAGGAGCGTAGAATCAAAATAATAATGAGCGTTTAAGCTTTAAATTTGATAAAGCGTGATTAAAAAACAAAGTTATTAATTAAGTTCCGTGTTTATTGCTTTGCACGAGAGAGAAAAAAAGCGGATTTTGTAAGAAAAAACACTTTTGTGGTTAAACTTTACACAAAAAGAAAAACAAAAACTCCTAATTTGAGTTTACAAAAAAAGGAATTCCAAAAGTAACATTATTGGTGTTTTTGATTGCCTTAAGCTCTCAAGACACCCAAGATGCAGAAGTAACAGTTCGAAGAACATGACGTCACTTGCTTCTGTAAAATTGGCCGAAGGTCAATTGTCCAACTAAACGCAACTAACACGAATGGACAGACACTCGTAGCATACTCAATCTTATAGGGGATGCGCAATTTTGTTTGTGACGAAATTAATAATACTTTGGTACAGGAAACTGATATGACCGAAATTAAATTGAGTTGTACCTGGAAAAACCGACCTAAATTACAAGCAGGTTGTCTTTGTATGATTTTCCCCGTCTGGTAGTACTGTTACGAGAGCGTCATCAAAAGTTTGTGAAAAAGAAATACACTTGAAACTAAAAGCTGAGCTTGTAAAGGAGATTACAGAAAAAGCTGAAAATATAACGAAAAGTCTGTGTTCGGCTAATTCCACCAAAATTACGCAGATACTGAAAGAATTAAAAAGACGAGTATGACACATTTAGAATTACCTGGGAGATTTGTTTCTTGGTGTCGATTTAAAGAGGAAGACAGTATAAATGAATTTTTCAAATTGATGGCACTTTGCAAATGGTTGAGATTATTAAGAAGCACTTATTTGAGCAAGCATGAGATGAGGTGCTCAGAGTTGTTTATGATGGATAAAACCCAGTTTTGATCTGAGTTAAATATTGGCTATGGTGGTTTATGTAAAGTCTTGTTGAAAGCTTTGATTATAAATAAAATGTGATAGAAGAGTGTTGAAAGATAAGAATTATGGCATTTATTGGAGAGATGTTTGTGGAAATTCTGGTTGTGTGAGTGTCATGATCTTACAAATGATACTTGGATCAAATAATTCTGTATTTATTGAGTAATTTAAAATTGCATGTTCTTAAAAATAAATTGCATGTTCTTAAAATTCGGAATAAATCTCTGAAATTATTGCATGTCCTGGAATATTTGGAGAATAATCTGAAACGGGAGATTTTTTTATTTACTGAAAATTGTCTTGTTTTGGCGAATCTCAATTAAAAGTCTTGCATTGTGTAATTTACTTAAACCAATAAATTCTAAATTTAATACAATTGTAAATATTTTAAATTCAGCTCTCAAAGATTTGCTAGCTTAATCAATTTCATGGGAATAATAAATCTTGTTATGGGTGTTTGTCTATTTCTGCCTGCGGTCTCTCTGAGTGTGTGTGTGTGTGAGTGTATGAGCGGCAGCGAGCAGAGAGGTCAAGAGGTCACAGGGAAAGATATGAGCTCTTTGTTAGCTCTTTGTAACTTAGCTCTATTAATGTTGTTGTTCTTGTTAATACTGCAAGAGTTGAGTAAGGAATTAGAAAAATTAGGGACAAGGATAGAATAGTGTTAATCTGTATTTTGAGTGTTATGTGGGAATTAAAGAAAGCGCTTTGTTGCTTCAGGCTCGGAGCGCCTCTGGTCTGTATGTTTGCTCAGTACGAGTTGGACTAGTTTGAGTTTAAAGGAGCAGTGTGAGAATTACTCTTTGCACGGTGCCATCAATGAACAAAATAATAAATAAATAAGAAACAGTTTAAGCTATTGACAGCATTGCAATTATTAAAGTAAATATCTTATCGGCAATCAGGTCCTAAAACAATTGAGGAGGTAGATACATTTTAAAATTTAACACAAATAATTGGAGTATAAAGGTTTAAATTGCTCAAAGTTATTTTTAATTTATTACAGTTCATTTTTTCGGGTACAATTCAAAAATATAAAAGGTTATATCACCTGTCACATTAAAGGAGGTACTGGATAAACTAATTGCTTTTGTAATTAACTTAAAGATTGGGAGTTTTTTGTTTTATCTAAATTAAATATTAATAAAATGATTATTTTCAAAATTCTACGTTTACTCCTACGCTACTTTTCTCTCTCTTTGTTGCAGAAGCTTAAAACTTAATAGCTGCAATTCGGACCGTCCCGCAGACAACAAAATGTGACGGACACATATTCTAATTGAGGCAAAAAAAACTGTGCGTAAAAGAGAGAACTGTCTATAGAACGGAGAAGCCCCCAAGAATTAAATTTTTTAGAGCCCAAAGGTAGAATCAAAAGTACACAGTACTCAAAATAGCGATATATTCACTAAAAAGCCATAAACCGGACGTTGTGCCCAAAATTTGTATAATAAATAAATAATTCAACTTTAAAAAACAAATTACCACAAAATGTCCTCACACTTTATCATGGTTGGCCAGTTGACAGAATATTGGTTGAATAAAGCACTCCAGGATGAAGCGGACCCCAAACAAGCCCGAGCAAATCAAACTGAAATCAAAACCCTGATTAAAAAATTCACCAAGAAGAAGATACCAAAGAACTGTCCTCTATTTTGGTCCTAAAGAAAACCGGAAAAGAAGTGGAAATAAAGGAAGATTCAGTGCTAACTCGTAGACAATTCAGAGACTCTTGTTGTGACACCGAAGATGAAAAAGGGTCTGCTGAGAGAAGAGGAAGGTCACACAGAAGGGCAAAAGACTGTGATGAGGACACTGACAGAGAGATTTCTCTATTTGATAACATGTACCGACCATTGTCCGACTCACCTATTGAACGAAGAGATTATTACCACAAGTCACCAAGACCATACCATCCCTCACCCTACACCAGCGGCAAGCTGAGAAGCCCCGATACTAAAGCTGCTACATCCTCGAAGCCCTCCCATTTTGGAGAAGACTCATCCTCCAAAGCAACGCACAAAGTACTGACAGGAGTTTACACTCCCAGCCAGCGGAAGGAACGAGGGCCAGAAGCAAGTGTGTATCCAGTGAGAACAGATGGTCAAACTGTGGTCTATCAGCCATTTTCAATCAAAGACTGGAGTGCTTTGATGTTGACACTTCCAAGACTTACCAAAGGTGGCTTACCATGGCTAAGAGCTCTTTTCAAACAAACCGCAGGAGACCAACTTTGCTGGGGTGATATTCAGGCCGCTCTGACCAAAGCTGCTGACGAAACTGTTGCCAGAAACATCAAAAAAGCTATCGAAAGGAGCTTGAGATATGCACTGTGTAATCAAGAAGGCGTATACAACTATCGTGATGTGCTGGAGAGAGAACTCAGTCAACGCTATCCTTCTGTCGTGACTGAAGAATTGTTGTCAATGCAAATGAAAGACAACGAAGACTACTACAGTTACAAACAACGTGCCACCAATCTATACCATGATGCCACAGGAGAGCGGATCGATGCCAGAGCAGGAATGTCAATCATCTATCGCTCAGCTCTGGTGAAAGGTATGCCAAAAGCAGTGCAAGACGCTCTGGACGATGTGATGGGCATATACACTAAATCTGATGATGAGTTCGATGCACACTGCAGCCATCAAATAAACAAGTACCAGAGGGGTAAAAAAGAGGCCGAGGAGAAGAAACAAGAGCTGGAACTGGCCACTATGAAACTCCAACTGCAGAAATACCAAAATGAACTCAAAGAAGAACAAGCAGCAGGAAGCAAGAAACCATCAATGGACTACTGGAACCAGGATGAAGCTGCCTATGCAGAACCGGATGCTGAAACCGATGAACAGCCTGATGACCCCATCCGACCCTCCGCTGTTGAGGCTCCAGAAGGGGAGGAAAAAGGGAGGAGATCGAGGAGAAAGAGAAGAAAAAGGACAGTATAGGCCATATTATGATAATTTGTTAAATTTACAATGTGTAATCTTGACTACGCTGATTATATTATTCTCTGTTATAGTATGGGGATATATTCTACTGACTGAGACTGATCTCGGACGGCTGGCAAACAACACGACAACCACAACGACCACTCACGGCACGACCAACTCAGCCAACCATATGGGTAAGACACAAGGAGCACTAAAAAGGGCAAAATGAGAACTTCCTAAAATTTCCAGAATTGAAAAATATTGCTATGAAGGCCAAACATGTAATGTTTTATTCGATGTATGTGAAATATTGGACTGTATGTCAAACATACCTGCTATAGATTATGTTTTTAATACCCAAATTGTTTGTAAAGACACTTGTCTGACCAGAGCTAATAATTATGAGGACCACAGGGTCACAAACAATACCAGGGCAATTTCTAGTACGGACGATCATCATAATACAGACCAAGGTGATTTTAAAACTGATCAACAGCAGAGAATTACTCTGACAAAGATCAGGAAAGATGAGGCATCTTATCAAGCAGATCTAAAGCATTGCAGAGGGAGTAAATCCCCTACTCAGCGATGCAACTATCAATTCAAAATCCAGAAGTTAGTGACTTAGGAATATATGCTATAGGTTTCCAGTGCTCAAAAATCACCACTGTTTCATGTAATCGGAGAATCAATTTAAATTTTGAAGGCTATATCCACATAACCATATTAGTAATTAATAAGATTGCTCCAGTGAATGAAATAAATTCTTTGACTGAAGCAATACAAATAGAGACAGGATTGGAAATGACAGAAAACACTTTAAACATACTAAAATGAGTTAAAATGATTACATTATACGGCCCATACTCTGACCATAGAAGATTGTATTGTATGTTCGGCTGCCAGACCACAACTAACTACTGTATTCATACCATATTCCAATAACAAGGACTTGACGAGTATACTTAAGCTCTTTATTAGAAAATCATTTGAACGGACTGATGAGTGTTATTAACTCCATGACAAGTTACCGGTTGTAACTTTAAAGGACATACCCACCACTTGGAAAATGGGAACTGTAATGTATACATGTTTTCTCAGAGATATGATCACAAACGCAGACATAAGGACTGACAACAGAGTTGACATTGAGGGTTTCACTAATAATTTTTGTAATCAGACTTTTACTTCTGACAATTATGACAATTTTGCACTTTTGACTAACCAATCCATTTCATGAGCAGATATTTGGTGGTTATGTGCAGACTTTCGTCTATATGCAATACTATCTCCAACATGGTGAGGTAGGTGTGTGCCAATTATGCTAATTATCCCATTCACTATAGGGCCTACAGATTCATTGAATTTAAAACCGACCCAAGTTCTATATAAAACGGGACCGGACCATGTCCAAAAGAGGTCCTTGTCCTCACAGCTTAAAGAAACTCTGGTGTACTTGAATATGCCTGGACAAGTTGGTTTCATAAAAAGTTTGGCCCAAGGGCTGCGACAATTGTCTCCATTATCACTATCATAGTGATTGCAATTGCTATTTTAATTGTAATTGGCTGTTGCGTTGTCCCTTGCCTCAGAGGTTTAATAGAGTAATTTTGACTTACTGATACATCAATCTAGTCTAATCAAAAATTGAACGAATTAAGTTTTGGCTGAATAAATAAATGATCTAAATTCTAAGCCCTAAGGTGTTGCTCCTTGTGACTTATTCTGCCGTCCGAGTTTTGTACAATGATTTACATGATATATTGACATGAAGACATTGAGATGTGTTATGCTCTATGAATGCTAAGGTTAAATTGTTATGTTGAGATGATTAATTTTATTTGTAGAGGGAGCATCTTGCCACTCTACTATGTAAGTGTGATCACATGTGTTTATGTGATCAAAGGAGGGAACTGTGAGGAAAATAATCTTTGTTATGAAATACGTCAAAGGTCGCTGACGTCCTGTTCTTGTGTTATCAATCAATAGTTACCAATACATTGAGGTTTACGACAACTATGGCTGATTTATGCTGATTCAGTTAAATAACCTAGAGACGTGGTCTTTTAAACTGGACTTTGCCTGTGTTTTACTACCATGTTATGTACCACCATTGACACGTTGTCTGCATAAGTTCATTACCTAAGTGTCCTAGTAATGAGTTAATGGTTAACTACTCTGTAGGTTAAATTTAGCTCAGTTCTGTACCAAGACAGGAGACGATGGGAGACGACAAGGAGATGAAGAATCATGTCTGTATCCTCTGCTGATCAACATTAAAGTGCCTGCATTTTTCCTACGAGGTCTTGAGAATTTCTTCCAACACTGCCATTAAAGGAAACATGTGTCCAAAACACAGCTGAGTGATCCTCATGTGAACTTTCTGAAGTCTGCTTAGTTTCTCACACTGACAGTTGGCTTTGCTGCGTCTGTGTTTAGTCTGAAGCTTCACAGAGAGTGTCTCCCTCTAGTGGAGCTACTGCAGTATTGTGTTGTCTTTGCTCCAGAGGTTTTTGTTCAGAGTTTTGGTGTTTCCTGTCACTGTGGGCTGCAGAGCACAGTAGTACACAGCAGAGTCTGTCACATCCACATCCTGGATCTTCAGTTCTGCAGAGTTTCTTTCTTCATTTTTAGTATCAAATCTGACTGTATTAAATTCATCAGATTTAGAAGAAATCCATTCAGACCCTGCTCTGTAGTTCCTTAACATGTATTTTGGAGACTTCTGTCCATCTTGTTTGAACCACAACAATGTTGGATTTGTGGAGCCCGCGTTAAAATTGCAGAGTATTGTTGCAGTTTGTCCCTGAGTGGCAGAAGTGTCTCCTGTTGGCTGGGTCACTGTGTTTTCTCCTTTACACTCTGGGGAAGAACACAGGAGCACAACCAGAGCTGAGAGCAGTGTACACAGGGCAGACTCCATCTTAAAATGTGTTTGTTTCAGTTGGTGACACTCTTTGCTTCTTTTTTTGCTCCAGTCTCACTGCCCTTTTTGGAGGACAGGCTCCTCCCACACTTCATTGTAGAAGTCACAGAGTTTCAAACGTTTGTTTCACACTTTTATCCTCAGCTGAATATAAACTGGGAGGTTCAAATGTGGAGGTCAAGGTTAAGGTCAGTTTTATTTCTATAGCACATTGAAAACAGCCTGTGGTGCTCAAAGTGCTTCACAGTACAGGTCACCGATAGAAAGACTGTATAACTCCACTATGTAGTCCAAACGTGCAATTTCTCTACATTTTCTTATTTACTTATTTTATTATTATTATTTCTTATCTTGTCTGCATGCACTTTCTGTTCAAACTTTCTTTTGCATAAGTATAACAATAGATTAAAACTATGAAAACTGCTCAACTTGTATTAGAAGCCAGTGCGTAAAGGGGAGATTTATGGTTTGGGCAGGTCGAAGGCTGGGCTGAGGGTCTCCGTTGGTTTTTGGGAGAGTTTGAGGCACATCCAGGAGGAGCAGGTCTGCAGGGTCTCCTGGGAGAGACATGAACATACAGCAGGTGTGGAAGGTAAAGTGGGCTCAGTCTACGCAGATATTTAAAACCCTTTCTTACTTTGTGACCACATATGTTGCCTAAGTTTAAGTGGGTCAACTGGAGGGAAAACAGACATTTTCACCCCTAAAAGCATGCTGGCCACATATGTGCAGCCCTGTAGTTGCATTCTATTGCTGATAGATGGCGCTGTGATATCCTGTTGCAGAATCAAGATGGCAGCCCCCAGTGGAAGCAGGTGAGTTTGACTTTCCCACACGTCAAGTGCAATAATTCCTCCATGGAGAGGAAAATGAAGGGAAAATCTATATCAGTTTTGTAAAATATTTGTTTTAGAACATGTAGAAGTAGTAGTTGGTGATTTTCATAGAAAAATAAAAAAACAGGTATTTTATCAACTGACCACATATGTGACCACTATGCATATAGTATATGACAAATATGTGCACATATGTGGCCAGTATGCATGTAAGTTTTTGTGTACTGTATTAATGATATAGTAATAAACTTTCACAGCACACATACAGTGATGAAGCAGCTATAGTGCGAAAGTTTAGGGGTACATTTTATTGCAATATATTATTATATCCATCCATCCATCCATCCATCCATGTTCTTCCTCTTATCCGGGGCCGGGGCGCGGGGGCAACAGTCTAAAAAGGGACTCCCAGACTTCCTTCACCCCGGACACTTCCTCCAGCTCCTCCGGGGGGATCCCAAGGCATTCCCAGGCCAGCCGGGAGACATAGTCCCTCCAGCGGGTCCTGGGTCTTCCCCGGGGCCTCCTCCCGGTGGGACGTGCCCGGAACACCTCCCGAGGGAGGCGACCAGGAGGCATCCGGAACAGATGCCCGAGCCACCTCAGCTGCTCCTCTCCACGTGGAGAAGCAGCGGCTCTACTCCGAGCTCCTTCTGTGTGACTGAGCTCCTCACCCTATCTCTAAGGGTGTGCCCAGCCACTCTGCGGAGGAAACTCATTTCGACCACTTGTATCCGCGATCTCGTCCTTTCGGTCATTACCCAGAGCTCATGACCATAGGTGAGGGGAGGAACGTAGATCGACGGTAAATCGAGAGCTTTGCCTTTTGGCTCAGCTCCCTCTTCACCACAACGGTCCGGTACAGCGACCGCATCACTGACGACGCTGCACCACCATGCATTAGCTGCATGGTGGCAACAGATGTGACACCCCTAAAACCCCAAATTTAGGAACTTTATTTGAAAAAAAAAGTATGGGGTATGTCTAAAAATGTAAAAATACATGTGTGATTGGAATTTGGCAGCTCTGGTACAAAAAACTTTTTTTCTATGGAAGAAGGGGTTCAAAACGTTCTAAAGGATCTTTAAATGGATCCTGGAGTGGGCAGGGAGCAGCACAGGTGGGATTTGCTCCTGTGTCCTGGTCCCTGTCAGAGGACGGACTTCTGGACCATCTGACCATCTGGCCCGGCCCACAGAAGAAAGAGGCAGTAATGAAGCCGACATGTGAGAAATGCATGGACGCTTTTCTGCCGATAAAAGGACGGTAAGATTTGATTTGACTTAAATGAGGAAAATAAAAAGGTTTTGACGATGGAGCTAATTTGTTTTTCCATTTTAAAAGAACCGTACAGAAGTGCAGAGTTTTCCTTCACTTCTGACTCCTACATGAAAACAAATGAATGTAGAAGTTAGGAACATATTTCCTGCTGCTTCTTGCTCTGTGCTTCAGTAAGTGTTGAGTGGATGTAATAAAGTGTGAACACAGGTTTCAATAAGACTTACCACTCAACAAAAGCAGGAGCAGTGCTGCCATTAAAGGAAACATGTGTCCAAAACACAGCTGAGTGATCCTCATGTGAACTTTCTGAAGTCTGCTTAGTTTCTCACACTGACAGTTGGCTTTGCTGCGTCTGTGTTTAGTCTGAAGCTTCACAGAGAGTGTCTCCCTCTAGTGGAGCTACTGCAGTATTGTGTTGTCTTTGCTCCAGAGGTTTTTGTTCAGAGTTTTGGTGTTTCCTGTCACTGTGGGCTGCAGAGCACAGTAGTACACAGCAGAGTCTGTCACATCCACATCCTGGATCTTCAGTTCTGAAGAGTTTCTTTCTTCATTTTTAGTATCAAATCTGACTGTATTAAATTCATCAGATTTAGAAGAAATCCATTCAGACCCTGCTCTGTAGTTCCTTAACATGTATTTTGGAGACTTCTGTCCATCTTGTTTGAACCACAACAATATTGGATTTGTGGATCCTGCTTCAAAATTGCAGAGTATTGTGGCTGTGTGTCCCTGAGTGGCAGAGGTGTCTCCTGTTGGCTGGGTCACTGTGTCTTCTCCTTTACACTCTGGGGAAGAACACAGGAGCACAACCAGAGCTGAGAGCAGTGTACACAGGGCAGACTCCATCTTAAAAAGTGTTTGTTTCAGTTGGTGACACTCTTTGCTTCTTTTTTTGCTCCAGTCTCACTGCCCTTTTTGGAGGACAGGCTCCTCCCACACTTCACTGTAGAAGTCACAGAGCTGCAAACGTTTGTTTCACACTTTTATCCTCAGCTGAATATAAACTGTGAGATTCAAATGTGGAGGTCAAGGTTAAGGTCAGTTTTATTTCTATAGCACATTGAAAACAGCCTGTGGTGCTCAAAGTGCTTCACAGTACAGGTCACCGATAGAAAGACTGTATAACTCCACTATGTAGTCCAAACGTGCAATTTCTCTACATTTTCTTATTTACTTATTTTATTATTATTATTTCTTATCTTGTCTGCATGCACTTTCTGTTCAAACTTTCTTTTGCACTAAACTGCCTGGAGCTAATGTGGCAAGTGAATTTCTGTGTGAGATAAATTAATTCTTATCTTATCTTAAAAAACTACAATCAATATAAAAAGGCACATAACGGCAATACTTTATGTCAGTGGCGTTCCTAGAGTGATTTGCGCCCTTGGCGAAAATCCACTCTTGAACCCCCCCCCCACAAGACCGTTGTCCATACAAACTCAATTCACAACAACTACATAACATAAACACATAAAAAAGACCAAAGGCGCAATTATTTCACATTATAGCCATGTAGGCCTACAGCTATTTAAGAAAGCAAAAGTGCACTCCAGCAAAAAAGAAAAAAAAAACATTTTGTCGACATTCGCCAACAACTCTTCCCTGTAGCTAAGCACCATAGGACATGATAAATGTTTGAACGACCATGTATATAGCTTATGCCTTCGTTAACCCAAGCAATGATGATAGCAATATTTTGGTGCTTGGGGGAAGGGCAAACATGCATCAACAATCACATCAGGGGAGTTTAACTAATACAACATCATCATCATGAAGTCAAACTTGAAGACTAGTCGATAGCATACCTTTTTCTTTTGCTCACTTCTCCTCCTCTTCTTTCCGTTTTTTTTTTTTTCGAAATTGGGCACCTGATGGCTTCAATCTTTTTCGGTCCATCACCGCGACTGTTTTGTCATACTGTACACGTGACCTCCTCAAGACACTGACCGAAATCTGAATGATTACCCCCCTGGCCCCTCCCCCTAAAACAAACTCTGTACTGTGCTCGCAGCGCTGCCTAGCGCGAGAGGTCAGAGTCAGACTGTCATACCTGAACCATTTCGCGCTACTCTGTCTTCACGTAACTGTCTTCACTGTCTTCTGTCTTCACGTAACTGTCTTCACTGTCTTCTGTCTTCACGTAACTGTCTTCACTGTCTTCACGAGCCAGCACCAGCCCCCACCTCCCGCACAAGGATCCGCGCGGATCCTTGCTCTGCGCCTCCGCGCGCCCGCACCATTTTTTTTTTTTTTTTTTTTCGTGATGGCGCTAGGGGCAATTGCCCAGGTGGCCCCCGTCAAAGAACGCCCCTGCTTTATGTCAAAGTATAACAATACAATAAAACAATGAAAACGGCTCAACTTGTATTAGAAGCCAGTGCGTAAAGGGGAGATTTATGGTTTGGGCCGGTCGAAGGCTGGGCTGAGGGTCTCCGTTGGTTTTTGGGAGAGTTTGAGGCACATCCAGGAGGAGCAGGTCTGCAGGGTCTCCTGGGAGAGACAGGTGTAGACAGGTGAACATACAGCAGGTGTGGAAGGTAAAGTGGGCTCAGTCTACGCAGATATTTAAAACCCTTTCTTACTTTGTGACCACATATGTTGCCTAAGTTTAAGTGGGTCAACTGGAGGGAAAACAGACATTTTCACCCCTAAAAGCATGCTGGCCACATATGTGCAGCCCTGTAGTTGCATTCTATTGCTGATAGATGGCGCTGTGATATCCTGTTGCAGAATCAAGATGGCAGCCCCCAGTGGAAGCAGGTGAATTTGACTTTCCCACACGTCAAGTGCAATAATTCCTCCATGGAGAGGAAAATGAAGGGAAAATCTATATCAGTTTAGTAAAATATTTGTTTTAGAACATGTAGAAGTAGTAGTTGGTGATTTTCATAGAAAAATAAAAAACAGGAGGTATTTTATCAACTGACCACATATGTGACCACTATGCATATAGTATATGACAAATATGTGCACATATGTGGCCAGTATGCATGTAAGTTTTTGTGTACTGTATTAATGATATAGTAATAAACTTTCACAGCACACATACAGTGATGAAGCAGCTATAGTGCGAAAGTTTAGGGGTACATTTTATTGCAATATATTATTATATCCATCCATCCATCCATCCATCCATCCATCCATCCATGTTCTTCCTCTTATCCAGGGGCCGGGTCGCGGGGGCAACAGTCTAAAAAGGGACTCCCAGACTTCCTTCACCCCGGACACTTCCTCCAGCTCCTCCGGGGGGACCCCAAGGCATTCCCAGGCCAGCCAGGAGACATAGTCCCTCCAGCGGGTCCTGGGTCTTCCCCGGGGCCTCCTCCCAGTGGGACATGCCCGGAACACCTCCCGAGGGAGGCGTCCAAGAGGCATCCAGAACAGACGCCCGAGCCACCTCAGCTGCTCCTCTCCATGTGGAGAAGCAGCGGCTCTACTCCAAGCTCCTCCCGTGTGACTGAGCTCCTCACCCGATCTCTAAGGGTGCGCCCAGCCACTCTGCGGAGGAAACTCATTTTGGCCGCTTGTATCCGCGATCTCGTGCTTTCGGTCATTACCCAGAGCTCATGACCATAGGTGAGGGGAGGAACGTAGATCGACGGTAAATCGAGAGCTTTGCCTTTTGGCTCAGCTCCCTCTTCACCACAACGGTCCGGTACAGCGACCGCATCACTGACGACGCTGCACCCCCATGCATTAGCTGCATGGTGGCAACATATGTGACACCCCTAAAACCCCAAATTTAGGAACTTTATTTGAAAAAAAAAGTATGGGGTATGTCTAATAATGTAAAAATACGTGTCTGATTGGAATTTGGCAGCTCTGGTACAAAAAACGTTTTTCTATGGAAGAAAGGGCTCAAAACATTCTAAAGGATCTTTAAATGGATCCTGGAGTGGGCAGGGAGCAGCACAGGTGGGATTTGCTCCTGTGTCCTGGTCCCTGTCAGAGGACGGACTTCTGGACCATCTGACCATCTGGCCCGGCCCACAGAAGAAAGAGGCAGTAATGAAGCCGACATGTGATAAATGCATGGACGCTTTTCTGCCGATAAAAAGACGGTAAGATTTGATTTGACTTAAATGAGGAAAATAAAAAGGTTTTGACGATGGAGCTAATTTGTTTTTCCATTTTAAAAGAACCGTACAGAAGTGCAGAGTTTTCCTTCACTTCTGACTCCTACATGAAAACAAATGAATGTAGAAGTTAGGAACATATTTCCTGCTGCTTCTTGCTCTGTGCTTCAGTAAGTGTTGAGTGGATGTAATAAAGTGTGAACACAGGTTTCAATAAGACTTACCACTCAACAAAAGCAGGAGCAGTGCTGCCATTAAAGGAAACATGTGTCCAGAACACAGCTGAGTGATCCTCATGTGAACTTTCTGAAGTCTGCTTAGTTTCTCACACTGACAGTTGGCTTTGCTGCGTCTGTGTTTAGTCTGAAGCTTCACAGAGAGTGTCTCCCTCTAGTGGAGCTACTGCAGTATTGTGTTGTCTTTGCTCCAGAGGTTTTTGTTCAGAGTTTTGGTGTTTCCTGCCACTGTGGGCCGCAGAGCACAGTAGTACACAGCAGAGTCTGTCACATCCACATCCTGGATCTTCAGAGAGACAGAGGTTCCATTCAGCTCAGCATCAAACTTGGGTTTGTTGAACTCTGGAGAATTGTCTTCTGTTCCAAGTGTGTCTCGCCGTAAGATGTACTTTGGAAAATCACCATTTTTCTGTCTATACCAGAACAGATATGCTGTGGTTGTGTAAGTTATTGTAAAATTGCAGAGTATTGTTTCTGTGAGTCCCTGAGTGGCAGAGGTGTCTCCTGTTGGCTGGGTCACTGTGTCTTCTCCTTTACACTCTGGGGAAGAACACAGGAGCACAACCAGAGCTGAGAGCAGTGTACACAGGGCAGACTCCATCTTAAAAAGTGTTTGTTTCAGTTGGTGACACTCTTTGCTTCTTTTTTTGCTCCAGTCTCACTGCCCTTTTTGGAGGACAGGCTCCTCCCACACTTCACTGTAGAAGTCACAGAGTTGCAAACGTTTGTTTCACACTTTCATCCTCAGCTGAATATAAACTGTGAGATTCAAATGTGGAGTTCAAGGTTAAGGTCAGTTTTATTTCTATAGCACATTGAAAACAGCCTGTGGTGCTCAAAGTGCTTCACAGTACAGGTCACCGATAGAAAGACTGTATAACTCCACTATGTAGTCCAAACGTGCAATTTCTCTACATTTTCTTATTTACTTATTTTATTATTATTATTTCTTATCTTGTCTGCATGCACTTTCTGTTCAAACTTTCTTTTGCACTAAACTGCCTGGAGCTAATGTGGCAAGTGAATTTCTTTGTGAGATCAATCAATTCTTATCTTATCTTAAAAAACTACAATAAATATAAAAAGGCACAAAACGGCAATATTTTATGTCAAAGTATAACAATACAATAAAACAATGAAAACTGCTCAACTTGTATTAGAAGCCAGTGCGTAAAGGGGAGATTTATGGTTTGGGCCGGTCGAAGGCTGGGCTGAGGGTCTCCGTTGGTTTTTGGGAGAGTTTGAGGCACATCCAGGAGGAGCAGGTCTGCAGGGTCTCCTGGGAGAGACATGAACATACAGCAGGTGTGGAAGGTAAAGTGGGCTCAGTCTACGCAGATATTTAAAACCCTTTCTTACTTTGTGACCACATATGTTGCCTAAGTTTAAGTGGGTCAACTGGAGGGAAAACAGACATTTTCACCCCTAAAGAAGAAGAAGAAGAAGAAGAAGAAGTGACTTTATTGATCTCACAGTGGAGAAATTCTTCTCTGCATTTTAACCCATCCTATATATATACATATATTAGGAGCAGTGGGCAGCACACACATTAGGGCGCCCAGGGACCATCTCCATGATCTTCTTGCTTCGGTTTGGTCAGGACCTAAGCTGGAGGTACCTATGGTGCATGTTTTGGGTTGGTGGGGGAAACCGGAGTGCCCGGAGGAAACCCACCCAGACACGGGGAGAACATGCAAACTCCACACAGAAAGGCTCGGGCGACCCGGGGGATCGAACCCAGACCATGCATGCAAACTCCACACAGAACACACACAGAAAGGTCTGGGCGACCCGGGGATCGAACCCGGAACCTTCTTGCTGTGAAGCAAGAGCGCTAACCACTCAGCTACCGTGCCGCCACTCTGGCACGCCCGTCTGTGTTGGTATATCCTCTTGTGAAGTGGCTGTTTTGTTTCTCCAGTGTAGCGCTCACTGCAGTCTTCACTACACTGAATGGAGTAGACCACATTGCTTTGTTTGTGGCTCGGTGTTTTGTCCTTTGGGTGGACGAGTTTTTGTCTTAAAGTGTTTGTGGGTTTGAAATAAACTGGGATTTCATATTGTCTGAAAATCCTCTGTATTTTTTCCGACACGCCGGCCAGGTAAGGAATCACTACCCCTTTCCTCCTGGGTTCTTGTTTCTTGCCCTTGTCTCTCTTGGTTTTGTTGACAGCCCATTTAGGATCTCCACAAACAGAGAGGGCTTCCTGCACATGTTGTTCTTCTTACTCCTTACCCTCTGTGCTTGTGTAAACAAAGTTAAGTTTCTCCAGTTTGGTCAGGATGAGACAATGGTTTCCTTTGATGTAACCTCTCTTTTCACTTGTATCCCCACAGCTGTAGTGGTCGAAGCAGCGAGAAGGAGTTTACTACAGGATTCCAAGCTAGAAGAGAGAACCAAACTTTCACCTGACCAAATCTGCCAACTGCTGGAAATTTGTCTGAATACCACCTATTTCCAGTTCAGAGGGAACTTCTACAGGCAAATCCACGGCTGTGCGATGGGCTCACCGGTCTCCCCTATCATGGCTAATTTATACATGGAACAATATGAACAGAGTGCCTTAGCTTCATATCCAGGCACTCCTCCCACACACTGGTTTCGTTATGTTGATGATAATTTTTTCAAAAATCAAAATTCAAGATTTGGAACCTTTTACTGCACATATCAATTCTGTAGATCCGAACATCAAATTCACCCATGAAGATGCCAAGGATAACACATTGGCGTTCTTAGATTGTGCAGTAACGATAGGAGGAGACCGGCGACTCCAAGTAGAAGTCTTCAGGAAGCCCACACACACAGACCAATACCTGCTTTTTGATTCACACCACCCACTGCAGCACAAACTGGGTGTTATTCGGACAGTACAACCCAGGGCCCAAGTGGTTCCCACAAGCACAGAGGGTAAGGAGAAAGAAGAACAACATGTGCAGGAAGCCCTCTCTGTTTGTGGATATCCTAAATGGGCTGTTAACAAAACCAAGAGAGACAAGGGCAAGAAACAAGACAACAGACAATCCGAACCCAGGAGGAAAGGGGTAGCGATTCCTTACCTGGCCGGCGTGTCAGAAAAACTACAGAGGATTTTCAGACAATATAAAATCCCAGTTTATTTCAAACCCACAAACACTTTAAGACAAAAACTCGTCCACCCAAAGGACAAAACACCGAGCCACAAACAAAGCAATGTGGTCTACTCCATTCAGTGTAGTGAAGACTGCAGTGAGCGCTACACTGGAGAAACAAAACAGCCACTTCACAAGAGGATGTACCAACACAGACGGGCCAGAGTGGACCGTCATCTGCCGTACATCTTCACCTAGAAGCCACGGGCCATTCTTTTGAGGACAGTGAGGTTCAGATCTTGGCCAGGGAAAAGAACTGGTTTGAGAGGGGGGTTAAAGAGGCTATTTTTGTCAAAAAAAGAGAATCCTTCTTTAAACAAAAATGGTGGAGTCAGACATAATTTGTCTCCCATCTATAATTCGATTCTTAAACCTAGATCAAACAAACAAAAGAAACAATAGGGCTAGCCAGGTCAGGGCCAGAGGTGTGAAAAACAGTTGTGTAGGGATGAATAGGCATGCTAATCTAGACGCCAGAGAAACAAAAGACAGAAACCAAAAGGTGAGATAGTTTCGGAAAGTGGTTAGCTAGTTAGCTCCTCCCTGCAGCGAGATATAAGCAGTGTCTTACCAGCACTCTAACCAGAACTGACGAAGCCTCTCGGATGAGCGGCGAAACGTTTTCGGCCAAACAAACTTTGTCCAGTTGACAAATTGAATTTCTTCTTTTATCATGGATTCTACCTGGACGACTGAGGGACTCTCCAAGCATCTTAAGTATGGGGTATGTCTAATAATGTAAAAATACGTGTCTGATTGGAATTTGGCAGCTCTGGTACAAAAAACGTTTTTCTATGGAAGAAAGGGCTCAAAACGTTCTAAAGGATCTTTAAATGGATCCTGGAGTGGGCAGGGAGCAGCACAGGTGGGATTTGCTCCTGTGTCCTGGTCCCTGTCAGAGGACGGACTTCTGGACCGTCTGACCATCTGGCCCGGCCCACAGAAGAAAGAGGCAGTAATGAAGCCGACATGTGATGAATGCATGGACGCTTTTCTGCCGATAAAAGGACAGTAAGATTTGATTTGACTTAAATGAGGAAAATAAAAAGGTTTTGACGATGGAGCTAATTTGTTTTTCCATTTTAAAAGAACCGTACAGAAGTGCAGAGTTTCCGACAGCGGGGAGAATTACATTTCCCAAAATTTAGAATCTCTGATTTTGTTCTCGTCCAGGGATAAAACGTGACACAAAAGGACAGATGTTTAAGAAAATATTCTGTTCAACAAAGTGACCCTGAAATAGTGCCAAATTCAGGCTCTGTTAAAGTCCATCTGTGTTGTGACGGTGGCAGGTTTAAGTCTTGAATTCACTTGGAGTTTGTGTAATCCTGTGATCAGAGCGTCCCTGCAGGGTTTTTCATAAAGCTCATATATTCAGAGCCTGTGTGTGGTCGTGGGTCTGATTCTGACTCAACTCACATCACGTTTGGATTGAGTCAGTCGTCAGTAATTCGTTAACTGCTTCAGTAATGCAGGATTTAACCTTACAGTGTTGTGTTTTTTAGTTGATTGTACATACTTATTATTATTATTTATCTTCATTTTGATGCATGCTCATATATTTCCTGCTGTTTCTGAAACTTGCGTTGTGACACTGCAATTTCCCCATTGTGGGACAAATAAAGGATCATCTTATCTTATCTTATCTTTTCTTTTCTTTTTTCACTGGACAGGACCAGACTAAACACTGAGCACTGGGAGCTACAAATCCTTGAACGAGTGAACAGAAGCAAGCAGAAACTCTGTGGAAACACTCTCAAAGCAGGATTATAAAGAACTGTTAAAGAGGGGGTGTTATGCTCAAAAATGTGATGTTTAAATATTGATTTGTTTTAGCTCGACTCGGCTGAAATGGAAGTAGCCAGGCGGCAGGGGGGTGCCGCGGTGGCGCCAAGCAAAAAAAAAAAATCCGGTGCAGTGCGCGGGCGCGCGGATCCTTGCACGGGGGGTGGGGGGCTGGTGCTGGCTCGTGGTTACGTGAAGACAGAGTAGCGCCCCCACCGCACGCACCCACCGCCCGCGCCTGTACAATCCCCTGTGTTGCTATGTTATTTTAATATACTTCAATTAAGGGGTCGAAATTGTCTACATTTCATTACGTTTCATTCCGTGTTGTTGTGTATGATCCGAAAGAATTCTAATATTGTGGTTGTAGTGGCCGTGGTGGTCAATTGGTCAAGTGAAATGGTTCAGGTAGGACAGTCTGACTCTGACCTCTCGCACAGTACAGAGTTTGTTTTAGGGGGAGGGGCCAGGGGGGTAATCATTTCGGTCAGTGTTTTGAGGAGGTCACGGTGTACAGTATGACAAAACAGTCGCGGTGATGGACCGAAAAAGATTGAAGCCATCAGGTGCCCAATTTCGAAAAAAAACGAAATAAGAGGAGGAGAAGCGAGCAAAAGAAAAAGGTATGCTATCGACTAGTCTTCAAGTTTGACTTGATGATGATGATGATGTATTAGTTAAACTCCCCTGATGTGATTGTTGATGCATGTTTGCCTTTGGTCTTTTTTATGTTCAAAAACTTTTTTGTAATTATTGTTTATATTTTTTATTGCAGTACTCATTAAAACTGTACATTTGTTTTTGAAAGTAGTTGTTGTGAATTGAGTCTGTATGGACAACAGTCTTGTTTGTTTTTGGGTGGTGGGGCGGATGTTAGGGTTTGGTCGGGGGGGGGGCACACACCTCAGGCTGTAGAGCAGTGAGCTCTTCACTTCTGACTCCTACATGAAAACAAATGAATGTAGAAGTTAGGAACATATTTCCTGCTGCTTCTTGCTCTGTGCTTCAGTAAGTGTTGAGTGGATGTAATAAAGTGTGAACACAGGTTTCAATAAGACTTACCACTCAACAAAAGCAGGAGCAGTGCTGCCATTAAAGGAAACATGTGTCCAAAACACAGCTGAGTGATCCTCATGTGAACTTTCTGAAGTCTGCTTAGTTTCTCACACTGACAGTTGGCTTTGCTGCGTCTGTGTTTAGTCTGAAGCTTCACAGAGAGTGTCTCCCTCTAGTGGAGCTACTGCAGTATTGTGTTGTCTTTGCTCCAGAGGTTTTTGTTCAGAGTTTTGGTGTTTCCTGTCACTGTGGGCTGCAGAGCACAGTAGTACACAGCAGAGTCTGTCACATCCACATCCTGGATCTTCAGAGAGAAAGAGGTTCTATTCAGCTCAGCATCAAACTTGGGTTTGTCAAATTCTGGAGATTTAACCATGGATGTACCATATATTGTCATCATGTATTTAGGAGCTCCTCGTCCTTCTTGCTTGTACCAGAACAGACGTGGGTATGGGTCACTGGTTTTAAAATTGCAGATTATTGTCTCTGTGAGTCCCTGAGTGGCAGAGGTGTCTGTTGGCTGGGTCACTGTGTCTTCTCCTTTACACTCTGGGGAAGAACACAGGAGCACAACCAGAGCTGAGAGCAGTGTACACAGGGCAGACTCCATCTTAAAAAGTGTTTGTTTCAGTTGGTGACACTCTTTGCTTCTTTTTTTGCTCCAGTCTCACTGCCCTTTTTGGAGGACAGGCTCCTCCCACACTTCACTGTAAAAGTCACAGAGCTGCAAAAGTTTGTTTCACACTTTTATCCTCAGCTGAATATAAACTGTGAGATTCAAATGTGGAGGTCAAGGTTAAGGTCAGTTTTATTTCTATAGCACATTGAAAACAGCCTGTGGTGCTCAAAGTGCTTCACAGTACAGGTCACCGATAGAAAGACTGTATAACTCCACTATGTAGTCCAAACGTGCAATTTCTCTACATTTTCTTATTGACTTATTTTATTATTATTATTTCTTATCTTGTCTGCATGCACTTTCTGTTCAAACTTTCTTTTGCATAAGTATAACAATACAATAAAACAATGAAAACTGCTCAACTTGTATTAGAAGCCAGTGCGTAAAGGGGAGATTTATGGTTTGGGCCGGTCGAAGGCTGGGCTGAGGGTCTCCGTTGGTTTTTGGGAGAGTTTGAGGCACATCCAGGAGGAGCAGGTCTGCAGGGTCTCCTGGGAGAGACATGAACATACAGCAGGTGTGGAAGGTAAAGTGGGCTCAGTCTACGCAGATATTTAAAACCCTTTCTTACTTTGTGACCACATATGTTGCCTAAGTTTAAGTGGGTCAACTGGAGGGAAAAAAGATATTTTCACCCCTAAAAGCATGCTGGCCTCATATGTGCAGCCCTGTAGTTACATTCTATTGCTGATAGATGGCGCTGTGATATCCTGTTGCAGAATCAAGATGGCAGCCCCCAGTGGAAGCAGGTGAGTTTGACTTTCCCACACGTCAAGTGCAATAATTCCTCCATGGAGAGGAAAATAAAGGGAAAATCTATATCAGTTTAGTAAAATATTTGTTTTAGAACATGTAGAAGTAGTAGTTGGTGATTTTCATAGAAAAATAAAAAAACAGGAGGTATTTTATCAACTGACCACATATGTGACCACTATGCATATAGTATATGACAAATATGTGCACATATGTGGCCAGTATGCATGTAAGATTTTGTGTACTGTATTAATGATATAGTCATAATCTTTCACAGCACACATACAGTGATGAAGCAGCTATAGTACAAAAGTTTAGGGGTACATTTTATTGCAATATATTATATATATATATATATATATATATATATATATATATATATATATATATATATATATATATATATGTTATTATATGATATATAATATTTAGTACAATCTCTATCTGTTTGCATTGGCTAAACAACCAAACACTGCTGAAAGTTGACAAAATTGTTGGTGAAGTTCACAATAAATATTTTGCATTTTATTGACATTTTTGACATTTCTGACATTGTGACACCATGCATTAGGTGCATGGTGGCAGCATATGTGACAGCCCTAAAACTCCCAATTTAGGAACTTTATTTGAAAAAAACACTATGGTGTATGATAAAAGAATAAATTCAATTTGGCAACTGGACAAAGTTTGTTTGGTCGAAAACGTTTCGCCGCTCATCCGAGAGGCTTCGTCAGTTCTGGTTAGAGTGCTGGTAAGACACTGCTTATATCTCGCTGCAGGGAGGAGCTAACTAGCTAACCACTTTCTGAAACTATCTCACCTTTTGGTTTCTGTCTTTTGTTTCTCTGACATCTAGATTAGCATACCTATTCATCCCTACACGACTGTTTTTCACACCTCTGGCCCTGACCTGGCTAGCCCTATTGTTTCTTTTGTTTGTTTGATTTAGGTTTAAGAATGGAATTATAGATGGGAGACAAATTATGTCTGACTCCACCATTTCTGTTTAAAGAAGGATTGTCTTTTTTGACAAAAATAGCCTCTTTAACTCCCCTCTCAAACCAGTTCTTTTCCCTGGCTAAGATCTGAACCTCACTGTCCTCAAAAGAATGGCCCGTGGCTTCTAGGTGAAGATGTACGGCAGATGACGGTCCACTCTGGCACGCCCGTCTGTGTTGGTACATCCTCT
Source organism: Paratrypauchen microcephalus (assembly GCA_036785185.1). Taxonomy (NCBI): domain Eukaryota; kingdom Metazoa; phylum Chordata; class Actinopteri; order Gobiiformes; family Gobiidae; genus Paratrypauchen; species Paratrypauchen microcephalus. The sequence continues at coordinate 1,527,070 of JAVJIX010000153.1, forward strand.
TGTGAAGTGGCTGTTTTGTTTCTCCAGTGTAGCGCTCACTGCAGTCTTCACTACACTGAATGGAGTAGACCACATTGCTTTGTTTGTGGCTCGGTGTTTTGTCCTTTGGGTGGACGAGTTTTTGTCTTAAAGTGTTTGTGGGTTTGAAATAAACTGGGATTTCATATTGTCTGAAAATCCTCTGTAGTTTTTCCGACACGCCGGCCAGGTAAGGAATCACTACCCCTTTCCTCCTGGGTTCGGAATCTCTGTTGTCTTGTTTCTTGCCCTTGTCTCTCTTGGTTTTGTTGACAGCCCATTTAGGATCTCCACAAACAGAGAGGGCTTCCTGCACATGTTGTTCTTCTTACTCCTTACCCTCTGTGCTTGTGTAAACAAAGTTAAGTTTCTCCAGTTTGGTCAGGATGAGACAATGGTTTCCTTTGATGTAACCTCTCTTTTCACTTGTATCCCCACAGCTGTAGTGGTCGAAGCAGCGAGAAGGAGATTACTACAGGATTCCAAGCTAGAAGAGAGAACCAAACTTTCACCTGACCAAATCTGCCAACTGCTGGAAATTTGTCTGAATACCACCTATTTCCAGTTCAGAGGGAACTTCTACAGGCAAATCCATGGCTTTGCGATGGGCTCACCGGTCTCCCCTATCATGGCTAATTTATACATGGAACAATTTGAACAGAGTGCCTTAGCTTCATATCCAGGCACTCCACCCACACACTGGTTTCGTTATGTTGATGATAATTTTTCAAAAATCAAAATTCAAGATTTGGAACCTTTCACTGCACATATCAATTCTGTAGATCCGAACATCAAATTCACCCATGAAGATGCCAAGGATAACACATTGGCATTCTTAGATTGTGCAGTAACGATAGGAGGAGACCGGGGACTCCAAGTAGAAGTCTTCAGGAAGCCCACACACACAGACCAATACCTGCTTTTTGATTCACACCACCCACTGCAGCACAAACTGGGTGTTATTCGGACAGTACAACCCAGGGCCCAAGTGGTTCCCACAAGCACAGAGGGTAAGGAGAAAGAAGAACAACATGTGCAGGAAGCCCTCTCTGTTTGTGGATATCCCAAATGGGCTGTTAACAAAACCAAGAGAGACAAGGGCAAGAAACAAGATAATAGAGAATCTGAACCCAGGAGGAAAGGGGTAGCGATTCCGTACCTGGCCGGCGTGTCGGAAAAACTACAGAGGATTTTCAGACAATATGAAATCCCAGTTTATTTCAAACCCACAAACACTTTAAGACAAAAACTCGTCCACCCAAAGGACAAAACACCGAGCCACAAACAAAGCAATGTGGTCTACTCCATTCAGTGTAGTGAAGACTGCAGTGAGCGCTATATTAGAGAAACCAAGCAGCCACTTCACAAGAGGATGTACCAACACAGACGGGCGTGCCAGAGTGGACCGTCATCTGCCGTATATCTTCACCTAGAAGCCACGGGCCATTCTTTTGAGGACAGTGAGGTTCAGATCTTAGCCAGGGAAAAGAATTGGTTTGAGAGGGGAGTTAAAGAGGCTATTTTTGTCAAAAAAGAGAATCCTTCTCTGAACAGAAATGGTGGAGTCAGACATAATTTGTCTTCCATCTACAATTCCATTCTTAAGCCTAGATCAAGCAAACAGGGGAACAATAGGGCTAGAGCCAGGTCAGGGCCAGAGGTGTGAAAAACAGGCGTAGGGATGAATAGGGATCGTTATCTAGACGCCAGAGAAACAAAAGACGGAAACCAATGAGATAGTTTCGGAAAGTAGTTAGCTAGTTAGCTCCTCCCTGCAGCAAGATATAAGCAAGTGTCTTACCAGTATTCTTATTAGAGCTGACGAAGCCTCTCGGATGAGCGGCGAAACGTTTTCAACCAAACAAACTTTGTCCAGTTGACAAATTGAACTTCTCCTTTTATCACAAAAGACAGAAACCAATAGGCGAGATAGTTTCGGAAAGTGGTTAGCTAGTTAGCTCCTCCCTGCAGCGAGATATAAGCAGTGTCTTACCAGCACTCTAACCAGAACTGACGAAGCCTCTCGGATGAGCGGCGAAACGTTTTCGGCCAAACAAACTTTGTCCAGTTGACAAATTGAATTTCTTCTTTTATCATGGATTCTACCTGGACGACTGAGGGACTCTTCACGCATCTTAAGTATGGGGTATGTCTAATAATGTAAAAATATGTGTCTGATTGGAATTTGGCAGCTCTGGTACAAAAAACTTTTTTCTATGGAAGAAAGGGCTCAAAACGTTCTAAAGGATCTTTAAATGGATCCTGGAGTGGGCAGGGAGCAGCACAGGTGGGATTTGCTCCTGTGTCCTGGTCCCTGTCAGAGGACGGACTTCTGGACCATCTGACCATCTGGCCCGGCCCACGGAAGAAAGAGGCAGTAATGAAGCCGACATGTGATAAATGCATGGACGCTTTTCTGATGAGTAAAGGACGGTAAGATTTGATTTGACTTAAATGAGGAAAATAAAAAGGTTTTGACGATGGAGCTAATTTGTTTTTCCATTTTAAAAGAACCGTGCAGAAGATGCGGGAAAAGTCCCTCAGTCGTCCAGGTAGAATCCATGATAAAAAGAGAAGTTCAATTTGTCAACTGGACAAAGTTTGTTTGGTTGAAAACGTTTTGCCGCTCATCCAAGAGGCTTCGTCAGTTCTGGTTCTAGTGCTGGTTAGACCCTGTTTATATCTAGCTGCAGGGAGGAGCTCACTACACTGAAATCGTTGAATAGTTGAGATAGTTTCAGAATGATTTCAGTGTAGGGAGCTCCTCCTTGCAGCTAGATATAAACAGGGTCTAACCAGCACTAGAACCAGAACTGACGAAGCCTCTCGGATGAGCGGCGAAACGTTTTCAACCAAACAAACTTTGTCCAGTTGACAAATTGAACTTCTCCTTTTATCAACCGTACAGAAGTGCAGAGTTTCCGACAGCGGGGAGAATTACATTTTCCAAAATTTAGAATCTCTGATTTTGTTCTCGTCCAGGGATAAAACGTGACACAAAAGGACAGATGTTTAAGAAAATATTCTGTTCAACAAAGTGACCCTGAAATAGTGCTAAATTCAGGCTCTGTTAAAGTCCATCTGTGTTGTGACGGTGGCAGGTTTAAGTCTTGAATTCACTTGGAGTTTGTGTAATCCTGTGATCAGAGCGTCCCTGCAGGGTTTTTCATAAAGCTCATATATTCAGAGCCTGTGTGTGGTCGTGGGTCTGATTCTGACTCAACTCACATCGCGTTTGGATTGAGTCAGTCGTCAGTAATTCGTTAACTGCTTCAGTAATGCAGGATTTAACCTTACAGTGTTGTGTTTTTTAGTTGATTGTACATACTTATTATTATTATTTATCTTCATTTTGATGCATGCTCATATATTTCCTGCTGTTTCTGAAACTTGCGTTGTGACACTGCAATTTCCCCATTGTGGGACAAATAAAGGATCATCTTATCTTATCTTATCTTTTCTTTTCTTTTTTCACTGGACAGGACCAGACTAAACACTGAGCACTGGGAGCTACAAATCCTTGAACACGAGTGAACAGAAGCAAGCAGAAACTCTGTGGAAACACTCTCAAAGCAGGATTATAAAGAACTGTTAAAGAGGGGGTGTTATGCTCAAAAATGTGATGTTTAAATATTGATTTGTTTTAGCTCGACTCGGCTGAAATGGAAGTAGCCAGGCGGCAGTGTGAGAAGGGCCAGTGGGTGAAGAATCTGTTTACAAAAAGAAAATCTCCATTTTATAAAGAACAAATAATGACCGTCTGTTCCTCTTTGTGTTTTCTGTATTTGTGTTTTTATTTAGTTTTTTATTGTTGATGTATTTTTTTTATTTCTTAATTTTGTTTTACTTCTTTGCAAGGCCCAACACAAAAATCTGTGCCTTATTGTTTTTATTGCCGCCTTTGCAGCTCTTATTAAAATGTGCCCTCTAGAGGACGTGTGGAGTACTCCTGTTTTCTCTCAGAGGTTTTTGTTCAGAGACTGTGGGTTTGCTGTCACTGTGGGCCTCACAGCACAGTAGTACACAGCAGAGTCTCCCACTGCAGCAGAGGACAGGGACACATGGAGATGCGTTTGGTCACTTATTTGGTCACTTATTTGGACTGAAAGTTCCAGGATTTCACTCTTAAGTTTTGTTCCTGTTCCCAAATGGGAATAGATGAATTCTGGAGGTTTTCCTGGATATTGTCGATACCAGAAGAAAGATTCACCAACAGAAGCTCCTCTGTAATAAGAGTATCCCAGAGAGACAGAGGAACCTTCTGAAGCACACACCTCAGGCTGTAGAGCAGTGAGCTCTTCACTTCTGACTCCTACATGAAAACAAATGAATGTAGAAGTTAGGAACATATTTCCTGCTGCTTCTTGCTCTGTGCTTCAGTAAGTGTTGAGTGGATGTAATAAAGTGTGAACACAGGTTTCAATAAGACTTACCACTCAACAAAAGCAGGAGCAGTGCTGCCATTAAAGGAAACATGTGTCCAAAACACAGCTGAGTGATCCTCATGTGAACTTTCTGAAGTCTGCTTAGTTTCTCACACTGACAGTTGGCTTTGCTGCGTCTGTGTTTAGTCTGAAGCTTCACAGAGAGTGTCTCCCTCTAGTGGAGCTACTGCAGTATTGTGTTGTCTTTGATCCAGAGGTTTTTGTTCAGAGTTTTGGTGTTTCCTGTCACTGTGGGCTGCAGAGCACAGTAGTACACAGCAGAGTCTGTCACATCCACATCCTGGATCTTCAGAGAGGTTCCTTTCAGCTCAATATCAAACTTGGATCTGTCAAACTCTTTAGATTTAATTTTGGTTTCACCAATCAACCTCATCATGTATCTTGGAGCTCCTTGTCCTTCTTGCTTGTACCAGTACAAATATGCAGTATTGGTTATGTAAGTCCTTTTAAAAGTGCAGATTATGGTTGCTGTGAGTCCCTGAGTGGCAGAGGTGTCTGTTGGCTGGGTCACTGTGTCTTCTCCTTTACACTCTGGGGAAGAACACAGGAGCACAACCAGAGCTGAGAGCAGTGTACACAGGGCAGACTCCATCTTAAAAGCTCAAATCCTCTCAAGTGTCTGTGTCTGCTCCTCTCTTACAGTCTGGCTCCTCCCTCAGGTCTCAGTTTGTTGTTGCTCTCTCAACAACCTGGGCCCATCCAAAACTGTTGTTGTGTCCTCTGTGCATGAATCCTGTGTGAGTGTAAAGTGTTCGTCGAAGGGGCAGATGGGCTCTTGTCAGTCTGTCCCAGGGCAGCTGTGGCCACAGTAATACCTCCCAGTGTGGAGAGAATGATTAATTCACTGCAAGCCCATGTTCTCCACGTTGATCCCAGACCACTGCACTGCAGGAGTGCAATAGCTTCCTTTTTAAATGATCAAATGTGACAGGATTACAGATAAAATCTTTTGTGTCTCACACAGTCACTTGCAATGACACTGTTTCTTTTTGCTTCCGTATTATTGGCAAAAGAAGAAATTCAATTTGTCGACTGGACAAAAGTTTATTTGGTGGAATCCGTTTCTCAGCTCATCCAAGCTGCTTCTTCAGTTCTGGTCAGACGCTGGTGGACACTGCCTATATCTGCCTGAAGGGGACGCTAACTACAATGAAATGACTCTGAAGCCGTGTCTCAATTCTCAGAGTGCACAGTTCGGAGTGTGGTTTTAAGGGCATGTACGTCACATCCAGCGCGACGACTGCTGTCCCATTTCTTTTTTGTCCCGTGCGCAGTTAACACGCGGTCCAAAGACCGCAGTCGTTTCCATGGAAATCGGGGCGTGAAAAAGCACACTTCGCGCAGTCATATATCCCAGCATGCACCGCGTGCTACTTCTTCTACGGGAGAAAATGGAGTCGGCGGCTGCATCTGGTAGTTGCGAGACCTGTCGCATTTCGCCGACGCCCATGCGCCCTGCACTCAAGACCGTGCAAGTATGCACAGTCTGGAGTGCCCTTAAAACCACACTCCAAACTGTGCACACTGTGAATTGAGACACGGCTTGAGACTACCACACCTACTTGTTTTCAGTTTGTGTTAGTTAGGTGGGCAGATATAGGCAGTGTCCACCAGCGTCTGACCAGAACTGAAGAAGCAGCTTGGATGAGCTGAGAAACGGATTCCGCCAAATAAACTCTTGTCACAAATTTAATTTCTCCTTTTGCCTTTGGTTCTACCTGGACGACTGAGGGATTCTACACACTTCTGTATTACTCATCATGACAAACACCAAGTAGTGAAGCTGTGGAATGACAATCACTACATTTACCTGCAAGCTGAGAAAACCAAAATTCAGAGTTATTTATTTGTTTATTTCATTCATAAAGTATAAAAAGACATCAACATTTGTGATAACAATACAAAATATTGAATGAAAGGGAGCAGAAAGAAGAGTTATCTTATGTTATCTGCCCCCTCTTCCCTTTTCCAAACACCAACACCGATAGTGACTGTAAAACCTTTCCTCATTACATTCCATTTCAATCACAATTATTAATCAATTGTAAACATAAAGCTTCATTTTCAAGTGTAACAATTTAGTTTTCTTTTTCATACATACACATTACATTGGATTTTATGTATTTTTTAAATGCCATTATTGTACTTGATTCTTTGATTTCTTTGTCAAGATTATTCCATAAATTAACTCCTTTCACAGCGACGCTTCGCTCCATAACCTTGGTTCTGAATTGAGGTTTTTTAAACATGTAGGTTCCCTTTAAATTGTATTGGCTTGTTCTCATCTCAAACAGTCTTTGAATATTTACAGGTAACACTCTGCACTTTGCTTTATACATGACTTTGAGGATACTTAATTCAACAATATCACACATTTTCAACACTTTAAGTTGAACAAATAATGGGTTGGATGGCTCTCTATAATGACTGTTGGTGATAATTCTCAAAGCCTTTTTCTGTAAAATAAATAATGGCTGTAGGTAAGTTTTACATGTCGGCCCCCAAATTTCCACACAGTACATCAGATATGGTGCGATCATGGAGTTATACAAGATTAATAATGCTGCAGTGTTTAGTGAGAACTTTACTTTATGCATCACCGCAATTGCTTTAGCTATTTTGCTTTTAGTGTAATTTATATGAGACCTCCAGTTTAGTCCTTCATCAATCATGACTCCTAAAAATGTTGTTTCACTTACTCTCTTAATCTGTATCCCATCTATTTCTAATGATATGTCGTCTTTTTTAGTTTTATCATTAAATAAAATGAAATTAGTTTTTTTAATATTAAGAATCAATCCATTTAAATCAAACCAATATTTTACTTTTTTTAGCTCTTCGTTTACTCTAATCATGACCTCTTTCATATCTTTTCCATGGTAAAATAATGTTGTATCATCAGCAAATAAAATTTTCCCAAGTTCAGATACATTAATAAAATCATTCATATATAAATTAAATAATTTGGGCCCAAGAATCGAGCCTTGGGGAACACCACATTTGATATTATATCTTTCTGATTCTGTGTCATTAATTTGTACATATTGTTTTCTGTTTTCTAAATAACTCGCTATCCATTGATGAGCCACCCCTCGAATGCCATACTTGTTCATTTTCTTAAGTAATATTGAATGATTTATTACATCAAAAGCTTTTTGTAGGTCAATGAATATACTTAAGAAATAATTCCCATTGTCAATTTCGGATGCTATTTTTTCAGTTAGTTCCATTATTGCCATTGCGGTTGAATGTTTTGCCCTAAATCCATACTGGTTATTATTCAAGATGTTTTGTTTCTGTAAAAAAACTATCAAGCCTTATTGCAAACACCTTTTCCAATATTTTTGAAAACTGTGGAAGCAGTGAGACTGGCCTATAGTTGGAGAAGTTGTGTTCATCACCATTTTTATAAAGCGGTACTATTTTTGCTAATTTCATTTTGTCAGGGAAAGTTCCCATTGTTAATGATAAATTGCATATGTATGTAAAAGGATCAATAAGAGATTCAATTATATTTTTCACAACCATCATGTCCAGTCCCTCACAGTCAGTTGATCTTTTGTTTCCACAGTTTTTAACAATTTTTCTTATTTCATCTTTTTCCACCTTGTCCAGAAAAATACTGCTCACATTGTCAATGATTATATTTTAATCAAACTTTTTAGAGGGATTACCTGCGAGGCTGGACCCCACATTAGCAAAGTATTCACAAAACTCATTAGAAATTAGTTTTTCATTATATATGTCAGCATTATTCTTTACAAAGTAGTGTGGATAAGGATGCTTCCCTGTCTTGCTTATCACTCTATTTATTATTCCCCAAGTTGACTTCATGTTATTTTTGTTTTTATTTAGTTGTTCACTGTAATATTCTTTTTTTCTTTTTCTGATAATCCATACTCATTTGTTTTTATATTTTTTTTTTTATACTTATCTTCTGCCTCTCCTGTTTGTGTTTTCAAATAATATGTATACAGATATTTTTTCTTTCTACATGCATTTTTTGGTCATCCATGGTTTATCTTCCCTTTTCTGTCGGGAGGTTACTAATGGGCAATTTTTATTATATAATCTTATCACTGTATCTATAAAAGAGTTGTATGCTTGATTGACATCATTGACATAAACTGAATCCCAACTTTGTGCTTTCAGATCATCATTAAGTGCTGTTAGGGCTTTCATTGATCTGTTCCTTGACAGTTTTATAATCTTTCTTGGTTTTATTTTGTGTTTGTATTTATAAGATGTAAATATGGGTAAATGGTCACTGATGTCAGTTATTAGGACCCCACTTAGTACAATATCTTCATTTATATTTGTAAAGATGTTGTCAATAACTGTTGCACTTTGTGCTGTAATTCTAGTTGGTTTGTGTATTAATGGAAATAAGCCCAGACTGTTCATTGTGTTTAAGAAATCCGCTGCTTTTTGGTCCTCCTTGTTTCCCAGGTTAATGTTAAAATCCCCACAAATAAACTGATTCCTGTTTCTATAATTATCAAACATTTCCATTAGTCTTTCAGTAAATTGTTGAGCACAAGAGTTTGGTGGTCTGTATACACAGCTTATTAAAGTATTTTTTTCTGTTGCAGATGCAATTTCCACAGTTACAATTTCGATTCCATTATTTTCAATTGTTGTCATTTCATTTACCATTTACCATTTCATTTTTGCAGTTTAAATCGGAATGTATGTATAATGCCACCCCTCCACCTCTTTTGCTCTTCCTGTTTACTGAGAAAAGCTCATATCCCTCCAACTGTACTTCATTTATGATGTCATCCCTAAACCATGTTTCTGTGATTGCAATGATATCAAACTCTTTCTTAAAATTACTCATATATTCTTTTATTTCCTGACAATTTACTGTAAAGACTGCGGCTGTTTAAGTGGATGATAGTGAGAGTATCGACTTCAAAGTTTTGATTATTAAATTGTTCCTCATTATAATATTCACAATCCTTTGTAATTATATGTTCATTTATTTTTGTATCCAATTCCTGTATGTGATTCATATTTGTTTGTTTGTTCTAAACTAACAATATTGTACATAACCAGTCATATATTTTGACACACTTCACAATTAGATGTTTCATTTTGCCTGTTTAAATTTGGCAAGATCATCCATATTCCTGACTTTACCCTTATCCAAACTCGACAGTTCCAAACCCATGTGGCTATTATATGGTTTTGCTTTTTTAGAAGCCTTGCCTCCCTTGCAATATCTGCATTTTTTTTCGTCAAGTGCTCGTTCACATATACATTTGTGCCTTTCAATTTTTTTGCCTGTTTCAGTAGATCATTTTTATGTTTCCGGTTTGTAAATCTCACAATGATGGATGGTTTGTTTTTACTATTTCTGTTTGGAAGTGTATGACATGCTGATATTGTGTCTTGTTGGACGTTAATACCTTTTTTAAGAAAAAAGTCAGTCACTTGCTGCTCCAGTGTCCAAAGCTCTTCAGGTGGTGCATTTTCTCCAGTTGCTCCACCTGGATTCACAACTCTGGCGTATGATCGATGTTTCGTTTCTAGACCAGATATTACAACGTCCTCTTTTCTGGAGTACTGCTCCAGGTCCTCCACACGCTGTTCAAGCTGCATGATTAGTTTGTCCTTTTCTTTCACAATCGCTTTTAGTCCTTGGAGTTTCTGAAGTGTATGAAATTTGAATGGGAGGGTCATGTTTCGACTGTTGTAAACGTATGTGAAAAGTCCCTCAGTCGTCCAGGTAGAATCCATGATAAAAGGAGAAGTTCAATTTGTCAACTGGACAAAGTTTGTTTGGTTGAAACGTTTCGCCGCTCATCCGAGAGGCTTCGTCAGTTCTGAGCTGAAGAAGCCTCTCGGATGAGCGGCGAAACGTTTTCAACCAAACAAACTTTGTCCAGTTGTCAAATTGAACTTCTCCTTTTATCATGTTGTAAACGTACTGACTGTGTTGTCTTCATGGAGCTCATGTCGGGGGCCTGGAATCAGGAGTGAAACCGACACAGCTACAACAAGTGTCTCCCTCTAGAGGACGTGTGGAGTACTGCTGTTTTCTCTCAGAGGTTTTTGTTCAGAGACTGTGGGTTTGCTGTCACTGTGGGCCTCACAGCACAGTAGTACACAGCAGAGTCTCCCACTGCAGCAGAGGACAGGAGCAGAGAGGCGTCTTTATTTTTCACTTCGAACTTTAGTCCTTTTACCTTCTCTGTTATTAAACGTCCAATTCCAAAATGTGAAACCAAGAATTCTGGAGGTTTTCCTGGATATTGTCGATACCAGAAGAAAGAATCACTGTACGTTGGTTCTTGTTCATAAGAGTATCCCAGAGAGACAGAGGAACCTTCTGAAGCACACACCTCAGGCTGTAGAGCAGTGAGCTCTTCACTTCTGACTCCTACATGAAAACAAATGAATGTAGAAGTTAGGAACATATTTCCTGCTGCTTCTTGCTCTGTGCTTCAGTAAGTGTTGAGTGGATGTAATAAAGTGTGAACACAGGTTTCAATAAGACTTACCACTCAACAAAAGCAGGAGCAGTGCTGCCATTAAAGGAAACATGTGTCCAAAACACAGCTGAGTGATCCTCATGTGAACTTTCTGAAGTCTGCTTAGTTTCTCACACTGACAGTTGGCTTTGCTGCGTCTGTGTTTAGTCTGAAGCTTCACAGAGAGTGTCTCCCTCTAGTGGAGCTACTGCAGTATTGTGTTGTCTTTGCTCCAGAGGTTTTTGTTCAGAGTTTTGGTGTTTCCTGTCACTGTGGGCTGCAGAGCACAGTAGTACACAGCAGAGTCTGTCACATCCACATCCTGGATCTTCAGAGAGACAGAGGTTCCATTCAGCTCAGCGTCAAACTTGGGTTTGTCAAATTCTGTAGATTTAACCTTGGATGTACCATATATTGTCATCATGTATTTAGGAGCTCCTCGTCCTTCTTGCTTGTACCAGAACAGACGTGGGTATGGGTCACTGGTTTTGCAGAATATTGTTGCTGTGTGTCCCTGAGTGGCAGAAGTGTCTCCTGTTGGCTGGGTCACTGTGTTTTCTCCTTTACACTCTGGGGAAGAACACAGGAGCACAACCAGAGCTGAGAGCAGTGTACACAGGGCAGACTCCATCTTAAAAGCTCAAATCCTCTCAAGTGTCTGTGTCTGCTCCTCTCTTACAGTCTGGCTCCTCCCTCAGGTCTCAGTTTGTTGTTGCTCTCTCAACAACCTGGGCCCATCCAAAACTGTTGTTGTGTCCTCTGTGCATGAATCCTGTGTGAGTGTAAAGTGTTCTTCGAAGGGGCAGATGGGCTCTTGTCAGTCTGTCCCAGGGCAGCTGTGGCCACAGTAATACCTCCCAGTGTGGAGAGAATGATTAATGCACTGCAAGCCCATGTTCTCCACAACGGAGAAACGGATTCCATCAAATAAACTTTTGTCACAAATTGAATTTCTCCTTTTGCCTTTGGTTCTACCTGGACGACTGAGGGATTCTACACACTTCTGTATTACTCATCATGGCAAACGCCAAGTAGTGAAGCTGTGGAATCACTACATCTACCTGCAAGCTGAGAAAACCAAAATTCTGAGTTTTTGAAGTGTATGAAATTTGAATGGGAGGGTCATGTTTACACTGATGTAAACGTACTGATTGTGTTGTCTTCATGGAGCTCATGTCGGGGGCCTGGAATCAGGAGTGAAACCGACACAGCTACAACAAGTGTCTCCCTCTAGAGGATGTGTAGAGTACTGCTGTTTTCTCTCAGAGGTTTTTGTTCAGAGACTGTGGGTTTGCTGTCACTGTGGGCCTCACAGCACAGTAGTACACAGCAGAGTCTCCCACTGCAGCAGAGGACAGGAGCAGAGAGACGTCTTTATTTTTCACTCCAAACTTTAGTCCTTTTACCTTCTCTGTTATTAAACGTCCAATTCCAAAATGTGAAACCAAGAATTCTGGAGGTTTTCCTGGATATTGTCGATACCAGAAGAAATAATCACTGTACGTTGGTTCTTGTTCATAAGAGTATCCCAGAGAGACAGAGGAACCTTCTGAAGCACACACCTCAGGCTGTAGAGCAGTGAGCTCTTCACTTCTGACTCCTACATGAAAACAAATGAATGTAGAAGTTAGGAACATATTTCCTGCTGCTTCTTGCTCTGTGCTTCAGTAAGTGTTGAGTGGATGTAATAAAGTGTGAACACAGGTTTCAATAAGACTTACCACTCAACAAAAGCAGGAGCAGTGCTGCCATTAAAGGAAACATGTGTCCAAAACACAGCTGAGTGATCCTCATGTGAACTTTCTGAAGTCTGCTTAGTTTCTCACACTGACAGTTGGCTTTGCTGCGTCTGTGTTTAGTCTGAAGCTTCACAGAGAGTGTCTCCCTCTAGTGGAGCTACTGCAGTATTGTGTTGTCTTTGCTCCAGAGGTTTTTGTTCAGAGTTTTGGTGTTTCCTGTCACTGTGGGCTGCAGAGCACAGTAGTACACAGCAGAGTCTGTCACATCCACATCCTGGATCTTCAGAGAGACAGACTTATTCTCTGCCTCAACTTCAAATCGCTTTTCATTGAATTCTGCGGACTTAACTGTCCCAAGCCAATTTGGTGATGTTCTCGTTTTCTGTAACATGTATCTTGGAGCTCTTCGTCCTTCTTGCTTGTACCAGAACAGATATGCAGTATCGGTTGTGTAAGTTGTTTTAAAAGTACAGAGTATTGTTGCTGTGAGTCCCTGAGTGGCAGAGGTGTCTGTTGGCTGGGTCACTGTGTCTTCTCCTTTACACTCTGGGGAAGAACACAGGAGCACAACCAGAGCTGAGAGCAGTGTACACAGGGCAGACTCCATCTTAAAAGCTCAAATCCTCTCAAGTGTCTGTGTCTGCTCCTCTCTTACAGTCTGGCTCCTCCCTCAGGTCTCTCTGTGGTGGTGACACTGATGCAGTTGGAGGTCTCTAAATACATGAGATCAGACAGAATCTGTTTTTCAGTTTTCACCCTAACACTAAATAAGTCATATGGATGAGAAAAAGTCATTAGACACAAATAACCACAATATCTTGTTTCTTAAGCTGGAGAGATATAATATTAGAGCAGTGGTTCTTAACCTGGGCTTGATCGAACCCTCGGGGTTTGGCGGAGGTCAAGACTCATATGATTCGTGATGTTACCACATATCTTTGCGAGCAATCCTTTTCGAGGATGCTGGACATAAAAACGAAGAAAAGGAACAGACTTTGCTGTGAAAATGACATGAGAGTGGCACTTGCCACGGTGAAGCATTTCTGAACTGGTCCCTCAAAGGCAACAGCAGAAGTCACTGATTTACACTAAATATTATTTATTGTTGTAGCCTGATGGAAATTAGGTGATGGGTGTGTGTTAAAATGTAAAAAAGATAATAAATAGCATAAATACAATAAGTTCATTATTGGAATACATAAGGTTAAAAATGAAAACCATTTCAGTGTGGTAGTGTTAAAAAAGGTAATGTCTGTCATTTGTTGTGAGTTCATTGTTTTGGTTTTGTTCTTTGAACACAGTGATGTTAATAATGCACGGTTCATTTTGTGCACCAGTAAAACATATACCGATGTCTTGAATTTGAAAAAAAAAAAAAATCATATTTTATTTTTCAATAAAGAAGGGTTTGGTGAATGTGCATATGAAACTGGTGGAGTTCAGAACCTCCAACAAGATTAAGAACCACTGATAAAAGAAGAAATTCAATTTGGCAACTGGCCAAAGTTTGTTTGGTCGAAAATGTTTCGCCACTCATCCGAGAGGCTTCGTCAGTTCTGGTTAGAGTGCTGGTAAGACACTGCTTATATCTCGCTGCAGGGAGGAGCTAACTAGCTAACCACTTTCCGAAACTATCTCGCCTTTTGGTTTCTGTCTTTTGTTTCTCTGGCGTCTAGATTAGCATACCTATTCATCCCTACACGACTGTTTTTCACACCTCTGGCCCTGACCTGGCTAGCCCTATTGTTTCTTTTGTTTGTTTGATTTAGGTTTAAGAATGGAATTATAGATGGGAGACAAATAATGTCTGACTCCACCATTTCTGTTTAGAGAAGGATTCTCTTTTTTGACAAAAATAGCCTCTTTAACCCCCCTCTCAAACCAATTCTTTTCCCTGGCCAAGATCTGAACCTCACTGTCCTCAAAAGAATGGCCCGTGGCTTCTAGGTGAAGATGTACGGCAGACTGAGGTCCACTCTGGCATGCCCGTCTGTGTTGGTACATCCTCTTGTGAAGTGGCTGTTTTGTTTCTCCAGTGTAGCGCTCACTGCAGTCTTCACTACACTGAATGGAGTAGACCACATTGCTTTGTTTGTGGCTCGGTGTTTTGTCCTTTGGGTGGACGAGTTTTTGTCTTAAAGTGTTTGTGGGTTTGAAATAAACTGGGATTTCATATTGTCTGAAAATCCTCTGTAGTTTTTCCGACACGCCGGCCAGGTAAGGAATCGCTACCCCTTTCCTCCTGGGTTCGGATTCTCTGTTGTCTTGTTTCTTGCCCTTGTCTCTCTTGGTTTTGTTGACAGCCCATTTAGGATCTCCACAAACAGAGAGGGGTTCCTGCACATGTTGTTCTTCTTTCTCCTTACCCTCTGTAAGACAGAGAAACAAGACAGAAACCAATAGGCGAGATAATTTCGGAAAGTAGTTAGCTCCTCCCTGCAGAGAGATATAAGCAAGTGTCTTACCAGCATTCTAACCAGAACTGACGAAGCCTCTCGGATGAGCGGCCAAACAAACTTTGGCCAGTTGACAAATTGAATTTCTTCTTTTATCATTCATTCTACCTGGACGACTGAGGGACTCTTCACGCATTAAGAACCACTGCATTAGAGGTATGGATTTAGAATGGTTAAAGACCTATGGGGCATGGAAAACAGTACAGATGGGGGACTACAGGTCATCACCTTCATGTTTAATGAACATGTGAAGCTGCTGCAGTGGGTTCACCTCCTGCACTGCACCAGTAAAAAACTATGAAAGACAAAAGCTCAGTAAAACTGTCACTTAGTAAAGGTTTCAGACTCTCACCACTGAGCGAGAACAGAGGAGGGCCAAGGACTGACCCCTGGGGACCTACAGGAAACTGCAACAAACCCCTGAGTCTGACAAAGGACTGAAACCACAACCAACATTTGATCTATCGGGCACCTTTCCAGACTCTACAGACAATTAAAATACACTATTACTGTTTATCATAACACACAGATCTAAAGGGCTGTGAGAGCAGCAGAGCACAGACTGGAGTTTAGATCTGTAGCAGTGAGAAGACTGCAGCAGGTTCTACCACAGGAGCCTTTTGTGGAGCAGTCTCAGAAAGTGTCTCCCTCTAGAGGACGTGTGGAGTACTGCTGTTTTCTCTCAGAGGTTTTTGTTCAGAGTTTTGGTGTTTCCTGTCACTGTGGTGCTGCAGAGCACAGTAGTACACAGCAGAGTCTGTCACATCCACATCCTGGATCTTCAGAAAGAAAGCGGTTCCATTCAGCTCAGTGTCAAACTTGGGTTTGTTGAACTCTGGAGATTTAACTGTGGCTTGAAACAATTTTCTCATCATGTATCTTGGAGCTCCTCGTCCTTCTTGTTTGTACCAGTACATATATACAGTATTTGTTTTTAAATTGCAGAGTATTGTGGCTGTGTGCCCCTGAGTGGCAGAGGTGTCTGTTGGCTGGGTCACTGTGTCTTCTCCTTTACACTCTGGGGAAGAACACAGGAGCACAACCAGAGCTGAGAGCAGTGTACACAGGGCAGACTCCATCTTAAAAGCTCAAATCCTCTCAAGTGTCTGTGTCTGCTCCTCTCTTACAGTCTGGCTCCTCCCTCAGGTCTCAGTTTGTTGTGAGTCGTGAGGAGGCCTGAGGGGTACTCCACGAAAGCGACTAAGTGCAAAGCCCGGCTTTATTCGACAGTTTGCGCTAGTTTTAGTGAGAGTTCGGTTCCATGACTCTCGCTAAACTTAGTCCCTGCTGAGTTGCTGGGGCAACATGGTTTTAGCGGAAAGTCTGGTACCGGCCAGGCTAAAGATGCGGCTTAATCAGGCCGTGTCGCAGAGAATACATACCTGACGTAAACAGAGTGTCAAGCAAACAGTTCCGCACACCTCCCACATGAGTATCTGTGTTGTCCGAAAACAATTTCGTCAAAAAAATAAATTACCTTACGTTCTTGGTTCTTGACAAATCTCCGGTAATTTAAAAATATGCTTTTTGAAATAAACCAACCACTTTGGTCGAGTGGTTACGTCCTGCGTCTTTTGTATGGGCGTCGCGGGTTCGATTCCCGCTGTTGACGTATTCATGCGCAAGTCAATTTTTGTGTTATATTTTCACAAATTTACATTTGCTACGTATTACACAAATGTTAATGAATTTAACCTAAAATTATTCATATAATCATAGAACTTATATCAGCTGGGCCCAACATCACTCTCACCTGACGACATTGACACTTTATATTTTATGTGACATCTCTATCAAAGAATACAGTTACAGGTAAACCTTTACTTTTAAAACAAAATGTAGCCAAATAACAGGCACACTCCATGATGCAACATTTCAATGATTCAACAAATTTGCTTCAGAGATGCTGTGCAAGCCTCTTTAATGAAATCCTATTTATCAATTTCCATCAATAGGCATAAAACAATAAAAGACATTAGGCATGACATTCTGGTGTGAGGCCACTGCTGGAGGACTGCTGAGGGTCAGGCAAGGCACTGCTGGAGGACTGCTGATGGTCAGGCAAGGCACTGCTGGAGGACTGCTGAGGGTCAGGCAAGGCACTGCTGGAGGACTGCTGAGGAGGGTCCAAGTGTACGCCATCTTTAGTAACTAGAACACAAGCATACTATTAAAATATGCAACTGCTTGGATCACAGCTGAGGCAAGCATTAGCCTAGAGAATACCTTGAATATACTCTTCACAAGAACTCGCAGGAAGGATCTTTGATGGGATCCCTCCTTCAGTTACCTCCACCAGTTGGCGACCCCGGTTTAGGGCCAGTGCCAGCTCCTCTGCAGGTGAAAGGTTTTGAGGGGGGCTCCCACCTCCTGCGGCTTGGTAGCTACTGTTCATTTTAAATTAAATTAAGGTACCATTTCAACAGTATTACTAATTTCACTGAATAATAATATTTATTTAATCATTAATAATTAATTTAATAATTAATATTTATTTTTTATAATAATACTTACCACTCTGCAAAATGTTTTTATGCTTTGTCTTTACCTGCAAAACAGTCCTCTTCACATTATTCCTGCTCAAAGACAAGATAACACAATTTAACGTATTAGTTGGAGCAAATACTTTTACACAGTAAAAATAAATTACAACTGACAAGACTGCTCTACAAATATATAATATTTATGACATCAACTGCCTACCATGAGAATCCAACTCACATCTCCCGCATGCCAGACCGTAACTTTTCCCCTGCGCCACGGATTAGTGTTGACATCAATAGTGAAAAACATACTTAAAAAACTCAACCTCCAGCACTGTTATAGGACTTAACTTACGTATTTAAGCGCTCGGCGATCTTCTGCCATGTCTCTGGCCTTGGTTATTGCAAATGTGTTGTAGAGTTCCAAAAGCAACTTCTGTTCTGATGCGCCGAAATAATCGGCCCGAATCTTGGACATGATCGCGTTTTCGACAGTCGCTTGTTCAGGGCTTCTTACCTTCCCCATGCATGCGTCTAGGCCTGACTGAAGTTAGCGCTGCTGAGGCGCAGCTGAAATGCGTTAGTGGAACGGCTTCATGCTTTAGTCTAAGTTGCGGCTAAGTCAGGCGAGGACTTAGCACTTAGTCGCCGCTATGTTTAGCGACGTTCGTAATACCCGTCTGGTCTGGAGCATCAAGCCCCATTCTACGTCTACAAACAAGGAAAAGAAGTGGGTTGAAAATAGAGCCCTGGGGCACACCCCTAACCCTCCTGGAGTCTTGCCTGAGGCCAGTCCCTTCTACTTTCCGTTAGAACATAGAGAAATACAAACCTCCGTTCAAACCTGGGACCATTCAACCACAGACGCTAATTTGTCTCACGTGTCTCTCAGATGCAGAAGACATCTCCTCTCCAAGATCCTCGTATCATTCAGAACAAAATCTATCACTTCTTTTACCTGAGATAAATAAGAGTTTGGTGCTTTGATTGTTGCAGTGATCTGCTGTTTCTCTGTCCTGTCTTATTTGACCCTTTTTACTCATAACCCACCATGTTTGTTTTTGACACAATCAGGGCATGTCTCTGATTGGTTAATCCGCTGGTCAATCACGCCCACTGGAGTTGGGGAGACCGGATACGGCTCCTGATTGACACGTCTTTGTAAAATTGTGTCAAAGCGTGTGGTTCTGGCTGGACAGGTGAGCTGCAGTCCACTTCCTGCTGCCCGAGCCTCTATTACCATCCCTGTTTTTGGTTTGGAATTATGAACGGAGCTGGAAATAAGTGACAAGGTTTATCTTAGGTCCTCATTTCTATTCAAAGATGGATGCACTTTTCTGACACAAATCGCTTCTTTAACCACATTTTTGTCTTGGTAAATCTATACCTCACTGTCCATAAAACAGTGGTTAGAGCACTTAAGATGAAGGGAAGAGCTTTGAGGATCTACTTTACATGCAAGTGTCATAATCTTATGGCTGATGGAAGCAGCTTTCTGTGACAAACCTTCAAAAACAACTGAACAAACAGAGACACCTGGATCTACTCTATTATGTCTCCATCGAAGCTTCACAGAGAGTGTCTCCCTCTAGTGGAGCTACTGCAGTATTGTGTTGTCTTTGCTCCAGAGGTTTTTGTTCAGAGTTTTGGTGTTTCCTGTCACTGTGGGCCGCAGAGCACAGAAGTACACAGCAGAGTCTGTCACATCCACATCCTGGATCTTCAGAGAGACAGAGGTTCTATTCAGCTCAGCATCAAACTTGGGTTTGTTGAACTCTGGAGAATTGTCTTCTGTTTCATATGTGTCTCGCCGTAAGATGTATTTTGGAAACTCACCATATTTCTGTCTATACCAGAACAAATAGTGGTTTCTTTTTTTTTCTTTCTTTAAATTGCAGAGTATTGTCTCTGTGAGTCCCTGAGTGGCAGAGGTGTCTCCTCTTGGCTGGGTCACTGTGTCTTCTCCTTTACACTCTGGGGAAGAACACAGGAGCACAACCAGAGCTGAGAGCAGTGTACACAGGGCAGACTCCATCTTAAAAGCTCAAATCCTCTCAAGTGTCTGTGTCTGCTCCTCTCTTACAGTCTGGCTCCTCCCTCAGATCTCCCTTGTTGCAGCAGTGGGTCAGTGGGTCAGTAGTTCAGTGGTTCGTGTGTTTGCTCTCAAACCTGAACCTAGTGCAGACTGTTGTTCTGTCCTGTATGCATGATTCTTCTGTGTTTGGTGTTTCAGGATCACAAACAAGAAGAAACGACAGCAGATTGAACACAGTATAGCAGGGCAGGGGCAGACAGGAGCAATTCACAACCACAGACTCAGAAGTGGATCTTTTACGTGTCATCATGGGGTTTGGCTTCAAGAACATTTAGAACGTGCTGTAGTGCACTGACCTGAAAATAAAGCTGATGTTTTGCACAGACCCTAAAAGTGACTGGAGAGGGATTTGATATGACAGATTTAAGTTGATGAACTGAGTGCTGGTGTTGTACTGAATGCACTAGTGGAGATCAAGACCTGTTCGAGACCACAGGGTCCTGAGACAGAGACAAGCCCGAGACCACATCCCATCGAGACCAAATCAAGACCATCTATGTCATTTTCTATATTTATTTGTATTTTACCATTATTTTGGCACATATATAGTTCATAGTTCATAGTTTGCTTTATTGTTGAAAAACCATATGTACATGACACAAAGTGAATCGAAATTTCGTTTCCCCCTGACCAAGGAGAGACAGAGAGACGGTCAGGCGAGGGGCCGCCAACTCGGAGATAACAGAAGGAAAGAGATGCAATACAACAATATTCACAAACATATTACGACAAAAACAATTGGACAGGTAAACACACTGCGTCTTTTTGGTTGGTGACAAACGCGAGGATGGGGAAGGGGAGCAGTCCAGAATATTGATGAAATCGATTGAAAACTGAAGCAGAGGTGAACATTACTAAAGAGACTGCAGATTGTTTACATATCAGAGTGAGCCGAATTGAAATGTCCTTTGTTTATAGTGTGCTGTGATAAGCTGCAGCTGTGACCTTGGAAGTGTTTGTGCAGAAGGTGCAGAGCCAAAACAAGTCCAGATGAATCCGATTTTCAAGGAAAATTAATTACACCAAAAGGGCGAACAAACAATTAGCCAGAACCCTGGTTTCTGCCAGCCCCCCAGCTTCATGCCACCAAGCAAGGCTTTGCAACTCCCAGTCCTCCCTCCTGGCACGTATGAATGCGGACTGAGCCGCTGTTCCACACAGTTCCACAAACATTGTCCATGATGGTATCCGAGTGCCAAGGGGGTTTCCACAGATTGGAGATGGTACAGTTCAATCTGTGTCTCCTTCTGATGTAGACCTCCCTGGTCTGCAACATATCAATGTTTTTTATAAATCTATCTCCATTTGATCCGATTAATGTTCATTTAGGCCTAAAATAAACCAAGCAAACTGTACTGCACTTAAAAACTGCACCCCTTTTTGGAGCCTCACTCACAGTTTGAGAACCCCTTCTTTAAGCTTTTAACTTCCACTGGAACTTTACAGAAAACTGCTTCAAAGTGAAGAAAGGGTAGGATTCTTCAAAAGTTTTTTCAAGTTTCTAACTGCAGTCACTTTCTCTTACTGGTTTTGCGGTGGTTGCCTATTTACCAGCTTCTGCACGTTTACCAAATCAAATGCCCATCATGAAAAATACAAATGGATTTGTGCACTTTTATCAGGCAAACTCCAGCCCACATGTCGCAGTAGGGCTGCTCTGCGCGGACACTCTAACATAAGTTTGGATTTGTTTTTGCTTTGTGTTTGTGGTCTTGCTCTTCTCATCAGTGCACATTCAGGAGGGAGCTTATATACTCAACAAAAATATAAACGCAACACTTTCGTCTTTGCTCCCATTTTTCCTGAGATGGACCCAAAGATCCAAAATTCACTCCAGATACACAACACTACCATTTCTCTCAAACATTGTTCACAAATCTGTCCAAATGTGTGACAGCGAGCACCTCTGCCCCGCCGAGACAATCCACCCCACCTCACAGGTGCGCCACATCAAGATGACGATCAGACATCATGACCAGTGCACAGGTGCGCCCCAGAAAAGGCCACCCCGAAATGTGCATTTTTTGGATGTTCGGATGTTTTAAAACCTGCCCTGTGATACATGCTGGTACATGAGGGTACAGGCTGCTACAGACCAGCCGCGAGCCGGGGTCGTGAGTGTTGTGAGTGCAGTATCCACGGGCTCCAAACGAACACGGGCTCCAACAGAACACAGCTGCATGTAACAGTACTCTCTGATTCAGAGGCCTGGTATCAGGAGTGAGACTGACACAGCTACAGCAGGTGTCTCCCTCTAGAGGACGTGTGGAGTACTGCTGTTTTCTCTCAGAGGTTTTTGTTCAGAGAATGTGGGTTTGCTGTCACTGTGGGCCTCACAGCACAGTAGTACACAGCAGAGTCTCCCACTGCAGCAGAGGACAGGAGCAGAGAGACGTCTTTATTTTTCACTCCAAACTTTAGTCCTTTTACCGTCTCCATTATTAAACGTCCAGTTTCAAAATGTGAAATCAAGAATTCTGGTGGTTTTCCTGGATACTGTCGATACCAGAACAAAGAATCAACAGCAGAATATCTTCTCTCATAAGAGTATCCCAGAGAGACAGAGGAACCTTCTGAAGCACACACCTCAGCACAGTAGTACACAGCAGAGTCTGTCACATCCACATCCTAGATCTACAGCCTCAACTTCAAATCGCTTTTCATTGAATTCTGCGGACTTAACTGTCCCAAGCCAATTTGACGATGTTCTCATTTTCTGTATCATGTATCTTGGAGCTCTTCGTCCTTCTTGCTTGTACCAGAACAGATATGCTGTATTGGTTGTGTAAGTTATTGTAAAATTGCAGAATATTGTTGCTGTGAGTCCCTGAGTGGCAGAGGTGTCTCCTGTTGGCTGGGTCACTGTGTCTTCTCCTTTACACTCAGGGGAAGAACACAGGAGCACAACCAGAGCTGAGAGCAGTGTACACAGGGCAGACTCCATCTTAAAAGCTCAAATCCTCTCAAGTGTCTGTGTCTGCTCCTCTCTTACAGTCTGGCTCCTCCCTCAGGTCTCAGTTTGTTGTGAGTCGTGAGGAGGCCTGAGGGGTATTCCACGAACACGACTAACCGCAAAGCCCGGCTTTATCCAACAGTTCGCGCTAGTTTTAGTGAGAGTTCGGTTCCATGACTCTCGCTAACCTTAGTCCCCGCTGAGTTACTGCGGCAACATGGTGTCTGCGGCTAGTCTAGTCCCGGGCAGGCTAAAGATGAGGCTTAATCAGGCCGTGTCACAGAGAATACGTACCTGACGTAAACAGAGTGTCAGACAAACAGTTCCGCACACCTCCCGCATGACTATCTGTGTTGTCCGAAAACAATATCAGCAAAAAAATAAATTACCTTATGTTCTTGGTTCTTAACAAATCTCCGGTAATTTAAAAATATGTTTTTGAACCGCTGTCTTTATGAGATTATCAGATAGAAGAATTCCAGAGCTGTCACAGAGAAGGACTTTGGTCAAGTGGTTAAGTACTGCGTCTTTCATGTGGGCGTCCCGGGTTCGATTCCTGTTACTAATGGTTTTCATGCTCAAGTCAATTATGTGTTACATTTTCACGAATTTACATTTGCCACACATTACACAAATGTCAATGAATTTAACCTAAAATTCTTCATATCATCATAGAATTTATATCAGTTGGGCCTAACATCACTCTCACTTGACGACATCGACACTATATTGTATGTGACATCTCTATCAAAGAATACAGTTTGGAAGACTGCTGAGGGTCAGGCAAGGCACTGCTGAGGGTCAGGCAAGGCACTGCTGGAGGACTGCTGAGGCTGACAGCTGAGTCCAAGTGTACGCCATCTTCAGTAACTAGAACACAAACATACTATTAAAATACACAAATGCTTGGCTCACAGCTGAGGCAAGCATTAGCCCAAAGAATACCTTGAATATACTCTTCACGAGAACTCACAGGAAGGATCTTTTATGGGGTCCCTCCTTCAATTACCTCCACCAGTGGGTGACCCCGGTTTAGGGCCAGTGCCAGCTCCTCTGCAGGTGACTACAGTCAAAGACTCATACCCACTCCCGAGGGTGGATGACTCTTTGGATTTTCTGGCCCATGGTAGATACATCTCTACACTGGACCTCGCACGGGGTTACTGGCAAGTTGCAGTTGCACCAGACTCAAGACCCAAGACTGCCCTTGTGTCCCACAAAGGGCTTTATCAGTTTAAAGTGATGCCTTTCGGATTGTCAAATGCTCCGGCAACTTTTCAAAGATTAATGAACACTGTTCTGGCAGGCCTCACCCATAACTGTTGCATGGTATACCTCGACGACATTGTGGTGGCATCCCCAACTTTTGACCAACATTTGGCTGACCTCGGCAAAGTGTTAAGGTGGCTGGCAGACGCTGGGCTTTCCTTGAAGCTGGCCAAATGCCACTTCTGCACCCAGAAGTTGCTGTACCTCGGTTACCTGGTGACACCAGAAGGAATTGGCCCTGATGAGAATAAAGTGGCCGCAATCAACGAATTTCCCACACCCAAGACAGTCAAAAATGTGCGCCAGTTCCTTGAAATGACAAGCTATTACCGTAGGTTCATCTCTGGGTATGCCCGTATTGCAGAGCCAATGATAGCCCTCATGAGAGAAGATACCCCCTTTGTGTGGTCCACTGAGTGTCAGGAGTCATTTGATCACTTAAAACAAAATCTCACCAGTGCGCCAGTCCTAGCACTACCTGACTTCAGCAAAGCTTTTACGGTTCATACCGATGCTTGTAATGTGGGGCTTGGGGCTGCACTTACCCAAACAGGTGAAGATGGCCATGAGAGGGCTATTGCCTTTGCTAGCCATACCCTGCACAAAGCGGAGCACCCGTACTCCACTTCAGAGAAAGAATGCTTGGGGGTGATCTGGGCCCTGGAACATTTTTGGCCCTACATTGAAGGGTCTAGCGTCACAGTAGTGACAGACCACAATAGCCTGCGGTGGTTGATGACAAGACCCACCCCCTCTGGCCGGCTAGCACATTGGTGTTTAAGGCTACAAGATTTTGACTTTGAGGTCATACACAGACCTGGTTCAGCCAACTTAGTGCCAAATGCCCTGTCACGAAATCCAACAAGTGATGCCAGTGAGTCAGTGGATCTATTACCCCCCTATGCCACAGTTGCCTCTCTCAATCCCAGGCGTCAGCCACCACTGCTACTAGAGGACAAGAAAGGGCTGCAACAGCTTCAAAAGTCAGACCGGGTCATTGCAGCACTTTATGCCGACCTAGAGAATGGCTCCTGTGTAGACTCATCAGATTTTTGTGTCCGAGATGATATGGTCTACTATAGGGACAAGAGGACCTCCTGCCAGCTGTATCTGGACAAGGGCTTGCGTTTTTATGCACCAGAGGCTATGCGGGGCACCTTGCTCAAATACTTCCATGACCATCCCATGGCAGGCCATCTGGGGTAACCAAGACTCTGGGACGTTTACAGAGGCGGATGTACTGGCCAGGAATGCGGGGGGAGGTGAAGAAATGTGTGCTGTCCTGTGTAACTTGCCAGCTGTCAAAGCCAACCACCCAAAAACCTGGAGGCTACCTGAAACCAGTGGTGGCTACTTACCCATGGGAGTTTGCAGGTGTGCATTTTATGGGTCCCCTCCCAAGGTCGTGCAGAGGAAATGAGTACGTCCTTGTCTTTGTTGACTATTTCACCAAGTGGGTGGAGATCTGTCCTGTCAGAGAGGCTACTGCTGTAGTTGCTGCACGCAAGTTCATCTCAGAGGTGTTTGCAAGGCATGGGGCCCCCACACACCTGAGGGGTATTCCACGAAAGCTACTAAGCGCAAAGCCCGGCTTTATTCGACAGTTGGCGCTAGTTTTAGTGAGAGTTCGGTTCCATGACGCTTGCTAAACTTAGTTCCAGCTAAGTTACTGGGGCAACATGGTTTTAGCTGAAAGTCTGGTACCGACCAGGCTAAAGATGTGGCTTAATCAGGCAGTGTCGCAGAGAATATGTACCTGACGTAAACAGAGTGTCAAACAAACAGTTCCGCACACCTCCCACATGAGTATCTGTGTTGTCCGAAAACAATATCAGCAAAAAAACAAATTACCTTACGTTCTTGGTTCTTGACAAATCTCCGGTAATTTAAAAATATGCTTTTGAACCGCTGTCTTTACGACATTAACATATAGAAGAATTCCAGAGATGTCTCAGAGAAAGACTTTGGTCGAGTGGTTATGTCCTGTGACTCTCATATGGGAGACCTGGGTTCGATTCCTGATATTGACCTATTGATGCCTGAGTTAAATTTTCACGCATTTATATTTGCAACATATTACAGAAATGGAAATGAATTTAACCTACAATTATTGTTATCATCACATAACTTATATCAGTTGGGCCTAATGATTCAACAAATTTGCTTCAGAGATGCTGTTCAAGCCTTTTTTAATGAAATCCTATTTATCAATTTCCATCAATAGGCATAAAACAATAAAAGACATTAGGTATGACATTCTGGTGTGAGGCCACTGCTGGAGGACTGCTGAGGGTCAGGCAAGGCACTGCTGGAGGACTGCTGAGGGTCAGGCAAGGCACTGCTGGAGGACTGCTGAGGAGGGTCCAAGTGTACGCCATCTTCAGTAACTAGAACACAAGCATACTATTAAAATATACAAATGCTTGGATCACAGCTGAGGCAAGCATTAGCCTAGAGAATACCTTGAATATACTCTTCACGAGAACTAGCAGAAAGGATCTTTGATGGGGTCCCTCCTTCAATTACCTCCACCAGTGGGTGACCCCGGTTTAGGGCCAGTGCCAGCTCCTCTGCAGGTGAAAGGTTTTTAGGGGGGCTCCCACCTCCTGTGGCTTGGTAGCTACTGTTCATTTTAAATTAAATTAAGGTACCATTTCAACAGTATTACTAATTTCACTGAATAATAATATTAATATTAGCCTACTTACCACTCTGCAAAATGTTTTTATGCTTTGTCTTTACCTGCAAAACAGTCCTCTTCACATTATTCCTGCTCAAAGACAAGATAACACAGTTTAACGTATTAGTTGGAGCAAATACTTTTACACAGTAAAAATAAATTACAACTGACAAGACTGCTCTACAAATATATAATATCTATGACTTCAACTACCCACCATGAGAATCGAACTCACAATCGTCCGCACCCCAGACCGTAACTTTTCCCCTACACCACAGATCAGCGTTGACATCAATGGTGAAAAACATACTTTAAAAAGTCAACCTCCAGCACTGTTATAGGACTTAACTTACGTATTTAAGCGCTCGGCGATCTTCTGCCACGCCATGTCTCTGGCCTTGGTTATTGCAAATGTGTTGTAGAGTTCCAAAAGCAACTTCTGTTCTGATGCGCTGAAATAATCGGCCCGAATCTTCGACATGATCGCGTTTTCAACATTCGCTTGTTCAGGGCTTCTTACCTTCCCCGTGCACGCCTCTAGGCCCGGCCCACTTAGGCTGGACTGAACTTAGCACTGCTGAGGCGCAGCTGAAACGCGTTAGTGGAACGGCTTCAAGCTTTAGTCTAAGTCAGGCGAGGACTTAGCACTTAGTTGCCGCTAAGTTTAGCGACGTTCGTGGAATACCCCCCTGGTCTCCGACAGAGGCGTTCAGTTTGTGAGTGATTTTTTTGAGGCAGTCATCTCGGCTCTGGGGTCAGACCACAGACTGACCACGGTGTACCACCCACAGTCTAATCAGACAGAGCGTGTAAACCGTACAATCAAAACGGCAATCCTAGCCTATGTGGGACAGAAACACAGAGACTGGGACCTACACTTACCTCTGATCTCTTTTACGTTAAGGACTGCTCCACACCAGAGTACAGGAGACACTCCGGCGTACCTCTTGTATGGCAGGGACTTGAACACACCCCTTGACTTGTGGATATCTCCCAACCCAGGCTACATGGCACATGGATTCTGTCAATGACTACAAGATGGAGCTCACCTCAGCAGGAGGCTATATGAACATGTGAGACAATCTTTGGCCAGCAGTCATGCGACTCAGAAAAAACACTATGATAAGAAACGCTGGGTGGTCTCATTCCAGGTCAGTGAACTGGTGAAACTAAAGGCCCACCCTCGATCGGATGCCTCAGCAGGGTTTTCAGCCAAGCTTGCCCCTGTCTACAAAGGCCCCTACAGGATTGCAGAAGTGATGTCAGACCTGAACTACAAACTCACTAGGGTAGCAGATGGGGCTGAAGGTGGAGTTCACCATGTCTGCAACCTGCTTCCTTTTTTTGTTTGGGATGGTGAGGACGAGACTTTGGAAAACGTGCCACAACATTTGGGGGAAATTGAAGAAAGAGAGAGAGAGGGCACTGAGGACCAGGAGGACTATGGATTTGACATGTTCGGGGAAACAGAGCCTCAGGCCCAGTTGGTAGATGCAACACCATTGCCTTCGTCGGAAGGGCCTGTAATCCCGCCCACCATGGCCTCCTCCATCATCCACATTAATAGTCAAAGTCCATGTCTATGGCCAATTCAAACACACACATACTTCCTTCATCCTAGACATACAGGCACATCTTGCCACACACATCTACAACCATCTTTGGCAGAAACACACTCATACCCTCTCATACATCCCACACCCATGGCCCAGTTACAGTTTGGTCTGCCTCACTTCACACCTCCGCTTACCGCTCAGGGAGATGCGTTCCCGTCCTCCACAGGCCGTGCTCAGGGACCTGAACACTTACTAGACCACCTGGGGCTTCAGACCTCACTCTGTAATTGGCTGCTGGACTTCCTCAGTGAGAGGCCACAGGCAGTGCGGGTCGGCAGAAACACCTCAAGCTGCATTAGACTGAGCACAGGAGCCCCCCAGGGCTGTGTGCTCAGTCCGATGCTCTTCACTCTGCTGACCCACGACTGCTCACCAGCGTTCAGCACCAATCACATAGTGAAGTTTGCGGACGATACGACTGTGGTGGGTCTCATCTCTAATAACGATGAGACAAACTACAGGAGTGAGGTGAGCCTTCTGACCCAGTGGTGCAGCAATAACAATCTCCTTCTGAATGTTGAAAAGACCAAGGAGATTGTTGTTGACTTCCGGAGAGGCCCCACCAGGCACCCCCCACTGTCCATCAATGGTGCTGCTGTAGAGAGGGTGAGCAGCACCAAATTCCTGGGGGTGCACATCAGTGAGGACCTCTCCTGGACAGTGAATACTGCATCACTGGCAAAGAGGGCTCAGAAGCGCCTCTATTTCCTCCGCAAACTGAGGAGAGCTGGAGCCCCCCCACCCATCATGACCACCTTCTACCGAGGCACCATTGAGAGCGTCCTGACCAGCTGCATCACTGTGTGGTACGGGAGCTGCTCTGAACAGAACAGGAAAGCCCATAGTGAATGCAGCTGGGAGGATCGCTGGTGTCTCTCTCCCCTCCCTCCTAGACATTTTTAACACCCGGCTCACCCGCAGAGCGTCCAGCATTGTGGGTGACCCGAGCCACCCCGCACATAGCCTGTTCAGCCTCCTGCCCTCGGGGAGAAGGTACCGGAGTCTCTGGGCCCACTCCACCAGACTGTCAAACAGCTTCATCCACCAGACTGTCAAACAGCTTCATCCACCAGACTGTCAAACAGCTTCATCCACCAGACTGTCAAACAGCTTAATCCACCAGACTGTCAAACAGCTTCATCCACCAGACTGTCAGGAGGCTCTCTCACCTGAACTCTCACCTGAACTCTCACCTTACCCATCTCCCACCCCCCACCCCCCATATTGGCATAACCTGTATTCCATAAAAGACATATCACTTTGGACACTTTAAAAAACTGCTGCTAAGGACGACTGTTGCACTGTTGCACATTTACATTTACTACTGGAATTTTACTCCTGTTGTACTGTTGTTCACCACTGTTATTGCACATTATTACTAATGGAATTTTTACTACTGTTGTTTACTCCTGTTAGTGCACTAGAATTACTACTGTTGCACATTTATTTTTATCTTAACTCAAATGCATTCTATTACACATTACCATTTCACTGCTGTATCTTCCATTGCACATTTCTGACGCACACTGCACACTTTGGACATCTGTATATAGGTATTTATTTATTATGTTGCACTGCTTTAAGGATTTTAGATCTTAGACTTTAGTTTAACCTTAGATCTCTGTCTTAGATAGTTTTCGTTGTGTTTTGTCTTTATATTTTGTACACTGTCTTTTTGCACTACTTGCCCAGAGAGAAACGAAATTTCGATTCACTGTATGTTGAACACATATGGCAGAATTGACAATAAAGCTGACTTTGATTTGATTTGATACTTACGAGTTAGCACGCGCACCACCACCTATTTACACTGGGTCACATTCTTACTTTCTCCGACCCAGACACATTTAAAGTTATTAGAGTCTGCAATTCAGTATGGTTTACACGTTTTTAACCGGATGGCTGAGCTTGACCATAGGTCAGGTTTTTGTTTTCTCCTATGGGTGTTTCGGTGCACTAGTGCTTTTACTGTCACGTTGACATTTTTCACATTTTCATATGTTCTTATTTTCTGTTCCTCAAGCATGCTGAGTTCAAAGTGTGTTGATATAAGGGAAGAAAAAAAAGGGTTGGTCAAATTTTAAAGTGTTGGGCTATAGACTCATGGAGCAGACAGATCTGTCATGTATGCACTGATGTCTTGTATTTCTTCATATTTTTTTTATGGGTTAACATACTCAGTGGCACGTGTACACACACTGGTATGTTTCCTTTTTGTTGAGGTCTGAGGACAGCCCTCATCTTAAGTGTATGTAATGATCGCTCTATGATGACGTCAGTGTGGCCCCCTCGCGCTCTGTCTACCCCCTTCCGCCCGCTCTCCCGGTGCGAGTCTGCAAGTACGCGGCTACTCTGAGCTGGAGTCGTTTTATATATATAGTATTATTATTTTACAAGTGTACAGCAGTGTGTGTCAGCTCTGTGTAAGTTCCTCCACTAAAATAAACAGGACTCTTATCCTCCGTGTCCGGCTGAACTTTCTGGGGAATACAGTGAAGATCCGAGGCTGGATCTTTACACTGGTTTAGTCCTGGTTTAGTCCTGGTTTAGACCTGGTTTAGACCTGGTTTAGTCCTGGTCCAGTCCTGGTCCAGTCCTGGTTCAGTCCTGGTCCAGTCCTGGTCCAGTCCTGGTTTAGTCCTGATCCAGTCCTGGTCTAGTCCTAGTTTAGTCCTGGTCCAGTCCTGGTCCAGTTCTGCTCCAGTCCTTGGTTTAGACCTGGTTTAGTCCTGGGTCATTCCTGGTTTAGACTTGGTTTAGCCCTGGTTTAAATTTGGTTAAGCCCTGGTTTAGACTTGGTTTAGTCCTGGTTTAGACCTGGTTTAGTCCTGGTTTAGACTTGGTTTAGTCCTGGTCCAGTCCTGGTTTAGACTTGGTTTAAACCTGGTCCAGTCCTGGTTTAGACTTGGTTTAGTCCTGGTCCAGTCCTGGTTTAGACTTGGTTTAGTCCTGGCTTAGACTTGGTTTAGTCCTGGTTTAGACCTGGTCCAGTCCTGGTCCAGTCCTGATTTAGACTTGGTTCAGTCCTGGCTTAGACTTGGTTTAGTCCTGGTCCAGTCCTGGTTTAGACTTGGTTTAGTCCTGGCTTAGACTTTGTTTAGTCCTGGTTTAGACCTGGTCCAGTCCTGGTTTAGACTTGGTTTAGTCCTGTCCAGTCCTGGTTTAGTCCTGGTCCAGTCCTGGCTTAGACTTGGTTTAGTCCTGGCTTAGACTTGGTTTAGTCCTGGTTTAGACCTGGTCCAGTCCTGGTTTAGACTTGGTTTAGTCCTGGTTCAGTCCTTGTTTAAGATAACCGTTATTTGTATATATGATGTTCCTCATTGTGAGACATTCCAATGTTGCAACACACAGTTTCTCAAAACTGAAACCAAACGCGAGAAAATAAAGAACAGGCCCAGGTCTGGTTCAGTCCTGGTTTAGTCCTGGTTTAGACGTGGTTTAGACCTGGTTTAGACCTGGTTTAGACCTGGATTAGTCCTGGTTCAGTCCTGGTTTAGTTCTGGGTTAGTCCTGGTTTAGTTCTGGGTTAGTCCTGGTTCAGTCCTGGGTTAGTCCTGGTTTAGTCCTTGGTTAGTCCTGGTTTACTTCTGGGTGAGTCCTGGGTTAGTCCTGGTTCAGTCCTGGGTTAGTCCTGGTTTAGTCCTGGGTTAGTCCTAGTTCAGTCCCTGTTTAGTCCTGTTTCAGTCCTGGGTTAGTCCTAGTTTAGACCTGGTTTAGACCTGGTTCAGTCCTGGTTTAGTCCTGGTTCAGTCCTGGTTTAGACCTGGTTTAGTCGTGAGTTAGTCCTGGTTTATTTCTAGGTTAGTCCTGGTTTAGTTCTAGGTTAGTCCTGGGTTAGTCCTGGTTCAGTCCTGGGTTAGTCCTGGTTTAGTTCTGGTTTCACTTCCTTCAGAAAAGTCCCATTTGAGAAATCTACTTCCTGTTTTCTGTACTGTACTTCCTGTTTGGGGTCAGGCTTTCAAAAAGTGAAAAAAGCCATTTCCCAATTCAGAGAGTGCACGGTTCGGAGCTCGGTTCGGAGCTCGGTTCGGAGCTCGGTTCGGAGCTCGGTTCGGAGCTCGGTTCGGAGCTCGGTTCGGAGCGCGGTTCGGAGCGCGGTTCGGAGCGCGGTTCGGAGTGTGGTCTCAGCCTGCAGTCGAGGCGGTGCATACTCGCTCAGCTCTGAGTGCAGTCCATGGATCACATGGGCGTCTGTGAAATGGAACAGGTCCCGCCTCAGCTCAATGAGCCGGGTGGTCTGCTCCTTGTTCCCTAAAGACAAAAATATGATTCTATTGTGACTAGTAATACTTGGAACTGGAACATGGCGACACTGTAGAATATCCAGCATTACAACAGCAAAGGGAATATAGAAGTGTAAGGGGAAAAGCATGTGAACGGTAATACAGGTGCCGTGAACTATGCCGTTACGGCTACCGTCACACATGTTTAGCGTAGTTTATGAAGAGTTTCATGTAGCATAGTTGTAGGTGAGGTGAACCAGTACGTATATTTTATAGTGATGTCGCAACTGTCACATGGCGATGTTGCTGGCGAGTCCATCTTTGTAGTCATATATCCTGCCGCGCTGTGCATGCTGGGGCTTTTGAGTGTGTCTCCTCCTCCTGTCTCCTCCTCCTGTCTCCTCCTCCTGTCTTTGTGCCGTTGAGCATTGGGTCAGGTTTCACAGGGGGCGGAGTCGGTCTGTGGTTTAACAGGTTTAAACGTGAATCTGGGGAAATTCCACCGACGCTGAATAAAACTCATGAGCCGCAGTCAGTCCTGGTTCAGTCCTGGTTCAGTCCTGGTTTAGTTCTGGTTCAGTCCTGGTTCAGACCCGGTTCAGACCTTCGTGAAGATGCTGAGGCTGCAGGTTCTGGTTCTGGTTCTGTCTCTCGGTGTTGTGGTTCGGGCCCGAGAGTTCGAGAGGTGTGTCTGGGCCAGACTCCTGAAGAGCAGAGGAATGGACCAGTACCGAGGGATCAGCCTGGCCAACTGTGAGTACCAGACCAGGACTGGACCGGGACCAGACCGGGACTGGACCGGGACCAGACTGGGACTTGACTGGGACCAGACTGGGACCAGACCAGACCGGTAACAGACCGGGACCAGGACTAGACCAGGACTAGACCCCAAACTGGGACTAGACCAGGAACTGAATCTTTGCTCTCTCTCTCTCCTCTCTGATTGGTCCCCTCTCTCTCCTCTCTGATTGGTTGTCTCTCTCTCTCTCTCTCCTCTCTGATTGGTCCTCTCTCTCTCCTCTCTGATTGGTCGTCTCTCTCTCTCTCTCTCCTCTCTGATTGGTCCTCTCTCTCTCCTCTCTGATTGGTTGTCTCTCTCTCTCTCCTCTCTGATTGGTCGTCTCTCTCTCCTCTCTGATTGGTCGTCTCCCTCTCCTCTCTGATTGGTCGTCTCCCTCTCCTCTCTGATTGGTCGGCTCTCTCCTTGTCTCTGATTGGTCGTCTCTCTCTCTCTCTCTCTCCTTGTCTCTGATTGGTTGTCTCAGGGGTGTGTCTGACTAATTGGGAGTCGAGATTCAACACGAAGGCCGTGAACCGTAACCGCGACAACTCCACCGACTACGGAATCTTCCAGATCAACAGCAAATGGTGGTGCAAAGACTCCGGCCCGAGCAGAGCCAACGGCTGCGGCATCATGTGCACAGGTAACAGCCAATCAGAGGCCAGCGTGCTCAGGTAACAGTAAATACGCCCTCTGAATTACCCCAGAGGGGTAAATACCCCCTCTGTATTACCCCAGAGGAGTAAATACCCCTTCTTTAATACCCCAGAGGAGTAAATACCCCTTCTTTAATACCCCAGAGGAGTAAATACCCCTTCTTTAATACCCCACAGAGGTAAATACCCCTTCTTTAATACCCCACAGAGGTAAATACCCCCTCTGTATTACCCCACAGGGGTAAATATCCTCCTCAGGTCTAATCTGTTTCTTTTGGTCTGAAGTGTGACTCTGCCCCCTGCTGGTGTGTCTGTGCAGCGCTCCTCTCCGATGACCCGACCGTCGCCATAAACTGCGCCAAAACCGTCGCCAGGCAACAGGGCGCCAAAGCCTGGTGAGTCACATGACCCCTGTGGGCCAATCAGAGGCCATGAAATGTCCTATAGGAATTCAGGGCATGAATTAGTCTTAATCCTGGTTTAGACTTAGTTTAAGTCCTGGTCTGGTCCTGGTCCCGGTCCTGGTCCTGGTTCAGTCCTGGTCCTGGTTCAGTCCTGGTTCAGTCCTGGTTCAGTCCCAGTCCTGGTCCTGGTTCAGTCCTGGTTCAGTCCTGGTTTAGACCTGGTCCTGGTCCTGGTTCAGTCCTGGTTCAGTCCTGGTTCAGTCCTGGTTCAGTCCTGGTTTAGTCCTGGTCCTGGTTCAGTCTTGGTTCAGTCCTGGTTCAGTCCTGGTTCAGTCCTGGTTCAGTCCTGGTTCAGTCCTGGTTTAGCCCTGGTCCTGGTCCTGGTTCAGTCCTGGTTTAGTCCTGGTTTAGTCCTGGTTCAGTCCTGGTTCAGTCCTGGTTCAGTCCTGGTTCATTCCTGGTTTAGCCCTGGTCCTGGTCCTGGTTCAGTCCTGGTTCAGTCCTGGTTCAGTCCTGGTTTAGCCCTGGTCCTGGTCCTGGTTCAGTCCTGGTTCAGTCCTGGTTCAGTCCTGGTTCAGTCCTGGTTTAGTCCTGGTCCTGGTCCTGGTTCAGTCCTGGTTTAGTCCTGGTTCAGTCCTGGTTCATTCCTGGTTTAGCCCTGGTCCTGGTCCTGGTTCAGTCCTGGTTTAGTCCTGGTTTAGTCCTGGTTCAGTCCTGGTTCAGTCCTGGTTCAGTCCTGGTTTAGTCCTGGTCCTGGTTCAGTCCTGGTTTAGTCCTGGTTCAGTCCTGGTTCAGTCCTGGTTTAGCCCTGGTCCTGGTCCTGGTTCAGTCCTGGTTCAGTCCTGGTTTAGTCCTGGTCCTGGTTCAGTCCTGGTTCAGTCCTGGTTTAGCCCTGGTCCTGGTCCTGGTTCAGTCCTGGTTCAGTCCTGGTTCAGTCCTGGTTCAGTCCTGGTTTAGTCCTGGTCCTGGTCCTGGTTCAGTCCTGGTTTAGTCCTGGTTCAGTCCTGGTTCATTCCTGGTTTAGCCCTGGTCCTGGTCCTGGTTCAGTCCTGGTTTAGTCCTGGTTTAGTCCTGGTTCAGTCCTGGTTCAGTCCTGGTTCAGTCCTGGTTTAGTCCTGGTCCTGGTTCAGTCCTGGTTTAGTCCTGGTTCAGTCCTGGTTCAGTCCTGGTTTAGCCCTGGTCCTGGTCCTGGTTCAGTCCTGGTTTAGTCCTGGTTTAGTCCTGGTTCAGTCCTGGTTCAGTCCTGGTTCAGTCCTGGTTTAGTCCTGGTCCTGGTCCTGGTTCAGTCCTGGTTTAGTCCTGGTTCAGTCCTGGTTCAGTCCTGGTCTTTCTGTTCTCAGGGTGGCGTGGAACGTTCACTGTCGGGGTAAAGACGTGAGTCCGTACATCCGCGGCTGTGGGGTGGACTCGTCCGACACCACCGCCAACTTCCTGTAGAGGAGGCCCCGCCCCTCTGTGTTTCTGTTTAAATCTGCAAAATCAATAAAGTTCTGCATTGATCTAGGTTTAATGTGTCCTCTGCATTTGACCCGTCCTCTGGGTCAAACCACAGTCTGTGACAGAAGCGTCCAGAGTCATAGTCATAGTTTGCTTTATTGTCGAAAAACCATATGTACATGTGCATAGAGTGGATTCTAAATTCCGTTTCCCCACTAACCAGGCAGGACAGTGATAGAGCAGCTAGGGGAGGGGCCACGTACATGTGCACACCGCCGACTGGGAGATGCAGAGTGGAAAAGATGCAATACAATCAATGCGTGAAAAGTCCCTCAGTCGTCCAGGTAGAATCCATGATAAAAGGAGAAGTTCAATTTGTCAACTGGACAAAGTATGTTTGGTTGAAAACGTTTCGCCGCTCATCCGAGAGGCTTCGTCAGCTCTAATAAGAATACTGGTAAGACACTTGCTTAGTTAGTTAGCTCCTCCCTGCAGCAAGATATAAGCAAGTGTCTTACCAGTATTCTTATTAGAGCTGACGAAGCCTCTCGGATGAGCGGCGAAACGTTTTCAACCAAACATACTTTGTCCAGTTGACAAATTGAACTTCTCCTTTTATCATCAATACAATCAATAACAATTATACACAACATGTGATAACAGAAACAATGGGACAGGTAACATACGGTGTTTTTTTCTTTGGCGACAAGAGGGAAGAGTGTGGGGCAAGGGAGCAGATCAGAAATCAATTAAATTGATTGAAAACTGAAGTAGAAGCAGACATCCTAAAACTAGGATGTCTGTCTAAAACTAGCTGGCTGGTTAGCTCAACGAGCCGGCTGGTTAGCTCAACTGGTAAGTCACTGACTTTCCCCCTGGGGGTTGTGGGTTCAAATCCCCCCCGGCAATGAGCTAACCAGTGTGGGTCCTTGGGCAAGACCCTTTTACGGTCCTGCCCCCCGGGCGCTGAAAAAGATGGCTGCCCACTGCTCCTGAAAAGGATGGGTCAAATGCAGAAGTCAAATTTCTCCCATGTGTCACTGTGAGTCATTGTGTGTGAGACCAATAAAGGCTTAATCTTAATACTAGACTAGACGGGGCAGTATTACTTAATACATGTGTGTGAGCTGAATGTCTTGTTTTGTTTTGTAACAGAAGTAAAATAAATGTTAATGAACAAATAATAAAAATATAAAATCACAAGAGACAAAAAAGACAGTCCTCCTCCTTGTCTCCTAACTCCTCTGTCCTTGTGTCCTCTCTCCTCCCTCATCTCCTCCCTCCTTGTCTCCTCTTTCCTCCTTCCTTGTCTCCTCCCTCTTTGTCTCCTCTCTCTTCTATCCTCCTTCCTTCTCTCCTCCCTCCTTGTTTCCTCCCTCCTTGTGTCCTCTCTCCTCTTCTCCCTCCTTACTTTCTTGTCTCCTCCCTCCTTCTCCCTCCTTGTCTCCTCTCTCCTCCCTCCTTGTGTCCTCTCTCCTCCCTCCTTGTCTCCTCTCTATTCTGTCCTCCCTCCTTGTCTCTTCTCTCCTCCCTCCTTGTCTCCTCTCTCCTCCCTCCTTGTCTCCTCTCTCCTCCCTCCTTGTCTCTTCCCTCCTTGCCTCCTCCCTCCTTCTCTCCTCTCTCCTCCCTCCTTCTCTCCTCTCTCCTCCCTCCTCTCTCCTCCCTCCTTGTCTCCTCTCTCCTTGTCTCCTCTCTCCTTGTCTCCTCCCTCCTCTCTCCTCCCTCCTTGTCTCTTCCCTCCTTGTCTCCTCTCTCCTCCCTCCTTGTCTCCTCTCTCCTCCCTCCTTGTCTCCTCTCTCCTCCCTCCTCCCTCCTTGTCTCCTCTCTCCTTGTCTCCTCTCTCCTCCCTCCTCTCCTCTCTCCTCCCTCCTTGTCTCCTTTCTCCTTGTCTCCTCTCTCCTCCCTCCTTGTCTCCTCTCTCTTCCCTTCTTGTCTCCTCTCTCCTTGTCTCCTCCCTCCTTGTCTCCTCCCTCCTTGCCTCTTCTCTCCTCCCTCCTTGTCTCCTCATTACGAGCTAAACGTCTGATCAATAAAACACAATCCAGACCAGGACTGAACCAGGACCAAACCAGGACTGAACCAGGACTGAACCAGGACTAAACCAGGACTGAACCAGGACTAAACCAGGACTAAACCAGGACTAAACCAGGACGAAACCAGGTCTAAACCACCGTGACGTTCCATCACAAACGTTGCATCGCCAAACGCCCCTGCAGACCCAGAGCGTTTGTTTACACGTCGTATCCGTGGGTTTCAGGAAGGACCGTTGCCATGGCGATTAACAATGTAAAACTAAATAAACCGTCCCACTGTATTGTCATATGTGTTGTGACTATTGTTATTTTTGTATTTCCATTTTTCTACTCTGTGGTCTCCAAGATGGCGGCGCACTCAGACACAGTGGCCCCTCTCTGTGCAGTTACGTTTTCTGCTTGGCCAGAGAGAAACGCAATTTCAATTGACTGTATGTCGTGCACATATGGCAGAATTGACAATACAGCTGAAGAATGTCTGCTCAAGGTGAACGGTCCAAACTGTGCAACAGGAATAGTGAACTCTGAAATGAACAGAGCGAGTTTAATGAGTGTATGGACTTTATAAATAAGGAGGTGTTTCATGGATTAAGATGTGCTGATGCAGAGGAGGTGTTTTAAGCTCTCTGGGTGTTTTCATGAGGAAACAGTACAACATGGTTAAAGGAGGAAACACCTGAGTAATGTCGATACCAGTAGAAATAATCACTGTACGTTGGTTCTTGTTCATAAGAGTATCCCAGAGAGACAGAGGAACCTTCTGAAGCACACACCTCAGGCTGTAGAGCAGTGAGCTCTTCACTTCTGACTCCTACATGAAAACAAATGAATGTAGAAGTTAGGAACATATTTCCTGCTGCTTCTTGCTCTGTGCTTCAGTAAGTGTTGAGTGGATGTAATAAAGTGTGAACACAGGTTTCAATAAGACTTACCACTCAACAAAAGCAGGAGCAGTGCTGTCATTAAAGGAAACATGTGTCCAAAACACAGCTGAGTGATCCTCATGTGAACTTTCTGAAGTCTGCTTAGTTTCTCACACTGACAGTTGGCTTTGCTGCGTCTGTGTTTAGTCTGAAGCTTCACAGAGAGTGTCTCCCTCTAGTGGAGCTACTGCAGTATTGTGTTGTCTTTGCTCCAGAGGTTTTTGTTCAGAGTTTTGGTGTTTCCTGTCACTGTGGGCTGCAGAGCACAGTAGTACACAGCAGAGTCTGTCACATCCACATCCTGGATCTTCAGAGAGACAGAGGTTCTATTCAGCTCAGCATCAAACTTGGGTTTGTTGAACTCTGGAGATTTTGCTTTGAATTGACCAACTATTGTCATCATGTGTTTAGGAGCTCCTCGTCCTTCTTGTTTGTACCAGAAAAGAGTTGGAGTTTGGTCGATGGTTGTAAAATTGCAGAGTATTGTCTCTGTGAGTCCCTGAGTGGCAGAGGTGTCTCCTGTTGGCTGGGTCACTGTGTCTTCTCCTTTACACTCTGGGGAAGAACACAGGAGCACAACCAGAGCTGAGAGCAGTGTACACAGGGCAGACTCCATCTTAAAAGCTCAAATCCTCTCAAGTGTCTGTGTCTGCTCCTCTCTTACAGTCTGGCTCCTCCCTCAGGTCTCAGTTTGTTGTGAATCGTGAGGAGGCCAGAGGGGTATTCCACGAACGTCGCTAAACATAGCGGCGATTAAGTGCTAAGTCCTCGCCTGACTTAGCCGCAACTTAGACTAAACGCATTTCAGCTGCCCCTCAGCAGCGCTAACTTCAGTCTGGCCTAATCAGGCCTGGCCTAGACGCGTGCACGGGGTAAATAAGAAGCCCAGAACAAGCGACTGTCGAAAACGCGATCATGTCGAAGATTCTGGCCGATTATTTCAGCGCATCAGAACAGAAGTTGCTTTTGGAACTCTACAACACATTTGCAATAACCAAGGCGAGAGACATGGCGTGGCAGAAGATCGCCCGATCGCTTAAATACATAAGTTAAGTCCCAAAACAGTGCTGGAGGTTGAGTTTTTTAAGTCTGTTTTTCACCATTGATGTCAACACTGATCCGTGGCGCAGGGGAAAAGTTACGGTCTGGTGTGCAGGAGATGTGAGTTGGATTCTCATGGTGGGCAGTTGATGTCATAATTATTATATATTTGTAGAGCAGTCTTGTCAGTTGTAATTTATTTTTACTGTGTAAAAGTATTTGCTCCAACTAATACGTTAAACTGTGTTATCTTGTCTTTGAGCAGGAATAATGTGAAGAGGACTGTTTTGCAGGTAAAGACAAAGCATAAAAACATTTTGCAGAGTGGTAAGTAAGCTAATATTAATATTATTATTCAGTGACATTAGTAATACTGTTGAAATGGTACCTTAATTTAATTTAAAATGAACAGTAGCTACCAAGCCACAGGAGGTGGGAGCCCCCCTCAAAACCTTTCACCTGCAGAGGAGCTGGCACTGGCTCTAAACCGGGGTCGCCCACTGGTGGAGGTAATTGAAGGAGGGACCCCATCAAAGATCCTTCCTGCGAGTTCTTGTGAAGAGTATATTCAAGGTATTCTCTAGGCTAATGCTTGCCTCAGCTGTGATCCAAGCATTTGTGTATTTTAATAGTATGCTTGTGTTCTAGTTACTGAAGATGGCGTACACTTGGACCCTCCTCAGCAGTCCTCCAGCAGTGCCTTGCCTGACCCTCAGCAGTCCTCCAGCAGTGCCTTGCCTGACCCTCAGCAGTCCTCCAGCAGTGCCTTGCCTGACCCTCAGCAGTCCTCCAGCAGTGGCCTCACACCAGAATGTCATACCTAATGTCTTTTATTATTTTATGTCTATTGATGGAAATTGATAAATAGGATTTCATTAAAGAGGCTTGCACAGCATCTCTGAAGCAAATTTGTTGAATCATTGAAATGTTGCATCATGGAGTGTGCCTGTTATTTGGCTACATTTAGTTTTAAAAGTAAAGGTTTACCTGTAACTGTATTCTTTGATAGAGATGTCACATAAAATATAAAGTGTCAATGTCGTCAGGTGAGAGTGATGTTAGGCCCAGCTGATATAAGTTCTATGATGATATGAATAATTTTAGGTTAAATTCATTAACATTTGTGTAATATGTAGCAAATGTAAATTTGTGAAAATATAACAAAAATTGACATACGCATGAATACGTCAACAGCGGGAATCGAACCCGCGACGCCCACATGAAAGACACAGGACGTAACCACTCGACCAAAGTGTTTTTTGAGAAAAACTCTTCTATATGTTAATGTCATAAAGACAGCGGTTCAAAAAGCATATTTTTAAATTACTGGAGATTTGTCAAGAACCAAGAACTTAAGGTAATTAAATTTTTTGCTGAAATTGTTTTCGGACAACACAGATACTCATGTGGGAGGTGTGCGGAACTGTTTGTTTGAACTCTGTTTACGTCAGGTACGTATTCTCTGCGACACTGGCCGGTACCAGACTTTCCGCTAAAACCATGTTGCCCCAGCAACTCAGCAGGGACTAAGTTTAGCGAGCGTCATGGAACCGAACTCTCACTAAAACTAGCGCGAACTGTCGAATAAAGCCGGGCTTTGTGCTTAGTAGCTTTTGTGGAATACCCCTCAGGTCTGGAGCATCAAGCCCCATCGTACGTCTACAAACAAGGAAAAGAAGTGGGTTGAAAATAGAGCCCTGGGGCACACCCCTAACCGTCCTGGAGTCTTGCCTGAGGCCAGTCCCTTCTACTTTCCGTTAGAATCCAGACGGTCTGGAGTCAGAACATAGAGAAAGACAAACCTCCGTTCAAACCTGGGAGGGTTCAACCACAGACGATAATTTGTCTCACGTGTCTCTCAGATGCAGAAGACATCTCCTCTCCAAGATCCTCGTATCATTCAGAACAAAATCTATCACTTCTTTTAGAGATAAATAAGAGTTTGGTGCTTTGATTGTTGCAGTGATCTGCTGTTTCTCTGTCCTGTCTTATTTGACTCTTTTTACTCATAAGCCACCATGTTTGTTTTTGACACAATCAGAGCATGCGTCTCTGATTGTCTGATAGGTTAATCCGCCGGTCAATCACGCCCACTGGAGTTGGGGAGACCGGATACGGCTCCTGATTGACACGTCTTTGTAAAATTGTGTCAAAGCGTGTGGTTCTGGCTGGACAGGTGAGCTGCAGTCCACTCCCTGCTGCCCGAGCCTCTATTACCATCCCTGTTTTTGGTTTGGAATTATGAACAGAGCTGGAAATAAGTGACAAGGTTTATCTTAGGTCCTCTTTTCTATTCAAAGATGGATGCACTTTTCTGACACAAATCACTTCTTTAACCACATTTTTGTCTTGGTAAATCTATACCAACATATATAACAGTGGTTAGAGCACTTAAGATGAAGGGAAGAGCTTTGAGGATCTACTTTACATGCAAGTGTCATAATCTTATGGCTGATGGAAGCAGCTTTCTGTGACAAACCTTCAAAAACAACTGAACGAACAGAGACACCTGGATCTACTCTATAATGTCTCCATCGAAGCTTCACAGAGAGTGTCTCCCTCTAGTGGAGCTACTGCAGTATTGTGTTGTCTTTGCTCCAGAGGTTTTTGTTCAGAGTTTTGGTGTTTCCTGTCACTGTGGGCTGCAGAGCACAGTAGTACACAGCAGAGTCTGTCACATCCACATCCTGGATCTTCAGAGAGAAAGAGTTCTCCACAGGCTCAACTTCAAATCGCTTTTCATTGAACTTTGGAGATTTAAATGTCTCAAGCCATTTTGACAATAACCCAGTTTTTTTCATCATGTATCTTGGAGCTCCTCGTCCTTCTTGTTTGTACCAGAACAGAGTTGGACTTGGGTCGCTGGTTGAAAAATTGCAGATTCTTGTTTCTGTGAGTCCTTGAGTGGCAGAGGTGTCTCCTGTTGGCTGGGTCACTGTGTCTTCTCCTTTACACTCTGGGGAAGAACACAGGAGCACAACCAGAGCTGAGAGCAGTGTACACAGGGCAGACTCCATCTTAAAAAGTGTTTGTTTCAGTTGGTGACACTCTTTGCTTCTTTTTTTGCTCCAGTCTCACTGCCCTTTTTGGAGGACAGGCTCCTCCCACACTTCACTGTAGAAGTCGCAGAGTTTCAGATTCTTGTGAGAAACGTTAGTTTCACACTTTTCAAGTTTCAGCCTGGGAAAACCATAAACTGGATATACACTGTGAGAAAATGTTTTCACACCAATCATTTGATTCCAGGATATCTATATTTTTGTAATAATGTTTATTAAGAACATCACAATCCCACTGGGCAAACCAGATGCATTGTTTTTAGTGTTTTAGCACAAGTGGTAGTTTTGAACACCTGTCCGTAGGCCTGTCACGATAATCACTAGACCGACCTACCGTTCAATATATGAGAGCTGGATCAATACTCTATTTGGGGTCACTATTTATCATGTGTTCTTTGCACCACTGGAAAGTTTTGGGGTATTTTTGGCTGTTTGATAAGATTTAAGCCATAAAAAGTTGAATAAATAAAAATGATTAATTGCTGTTGCAAATGTGCCCTGTTAATTTTGCCCCAGTAAAATCTTAATGAAATCTATTATCAGCGCTCGTTAAACCAAATTTAAGTGCAATCCCCAGTGTTGCCACTAGATGGCAGTGCACCAAAGTGCTTTAGAATTTTCTTCTTCGTCTGTTCTTCCTCTCGCCGCCATCTCGCTAAGCAGAGCACAAGTAGATTAAAACAACAAGAGGGAAATTTGAAATAAATGTAGATTTTGTAATTTAACTAGATCCAAAAACTAACTAATGATATCCCAAAGGTCCTGTGAATATTTGAACTGTGTTGGAAACTAGAAGTAAATATTGAAAAGTACCTGGTTTTCCCACTGAGTCATGACCACATTTTTTCCAGAAAAACATTGGACGGCTGTAGCTCAGTTATTTTTTTTACTGAACATCATGCAGGTATTTTCTTTATATTGAGTTGTAGCATGAGTTCTTGACCCAATTCTGGACATAAGTCATGGCTGATGTTCACTTTTCTGAAGCTTTTTGTACAGTTCTGGCATGTG
Source organism: Paratrypauchen microcephalus (assembly GCA_036785185.1). NCBI lineage: Eukaryota > Metazoa > Chordata > Actinopteri > Gobiiformes > Gobiidae > Paratrypauchen > Paratrypauchen microcephalus. The sequence goes on from JAVJIX010000153.1 coordinate 1,570,868, forward strand.
TAAGGATCACAGCATCATCAGCATACAGCTGGACATTGAGATTTGGACACATTTCTGGGAAATTATTAATATATACACTAAATAAAATAGGTCCTAAAATGCTACCTTGGGGACTCCTGTTGTACAGTGAAGAACGGTAGATTTAAAACCAGACAGGGAGACACATTGTTGCTGTGGGACAAGTAAGACTCAAACCAGAGCAAAACCTCTTTAGATAGATTAAAATGGGATAGTTTAGATAAAAGAATCTGGTGATTTACCATGTCAAAAGCTTTAGGAATACTGCACCCACATATGCATGTTTGTCAAGAAGACTTTTGACATTTTCAACAGAAAAAACAGTTTGCAGACGAGATGACAGGGAGGATACTGATGGGGCGATAATTAGCCATCTCAGATTTACTGCCACTTTTTAAAATGGCAGAAACCACCACCAACTTCCAATCTGAAGGCACAACACTTTGTCTGAAGGACAGATTTAACAGATGCTTCACTGGTGTAATTAATACATCTGTGCAGTTTTAAAAAATGTGTATCTAGTCCGTGTGCATCTTTTGCCTTGGAGGAATTAAGAGAGTTAATAATTCGGAGCACATCTCCATCTAATATTTCCTGAATTTTAAAAACTGAGTCACTAGAACTCACAGAGGAATACTTATGGGTTTCTGCTGGTGCAAAATGCTGGGTTATTTCATGGACAGATTTAATAAAATAATGGTTCAACTCGGTAGCAACAGTAAGAGGATTTTGTACAAGGATGTTGTTTATTTTAATTTCGATATTATTTGGAAAAATATTAATAAACTAACTGCCAAACAACATAAAAATGAGAATGATAACTTTGTTATTTCCTTTTGCTTTATTGATAACTTGTATTAAAAAAAATTTGCTTTGGCTTTGCGTATTTTGCTTAGTTCTTTATTTGTGGTTACACTGAAGGTCTGTCTGTCTGTTGCCAGACCAGATTTCAATGCTTTTTTGAGCAATTTGTCTCTTTCTTTCATTATTTTTATACACTCAGTGTCTATCCAAGGTAGAGCATTCGTTGTTTTTTTTGGATTGTTTTCCCTTTCTCCTGAATGGTGCTATGATTTTATCAAGTTTTGAACAACAAATGTTGCACCCATTTTCTACATTTTGGCTGTTTAGAATTTCACTCTTTAAGGGCTACCTCAAGATTTTGTATTTGATTTGTAGGTATGAAATCATGACTACTTTTGACTGTATATACATATTAAAATCTCACTTTGGATAATTTTCGTGAGAACAAAATTATATTATTCAGACATTCCTGTGATTAGATTATAGGTCTTAATAATCCTATCAGGATAATTTGTAAACAATAGGTCTATTCTTGTTGAAGAATTTGCAGTAACTCTGGTGGGCCGATCAATGATTTGTTTAAAATTAAGACGATCCATTATCTGCTTAAGATTTTTTTTCTCCCTTTTTTCTCATCCCAATTAATATTAAAATCACCAATGATAATTAATTATTTGCTTAAATCACAGTATCCCAGAAGACGTTTCATTTGGTCATAAAAGTCTGTAGTTGCTGATGGCTTATGATAAATGCAGATTAAAGTAAATGACATTTCAGATGAGAGAGATAGTCACACAAACACATTCAAGTTCAAGATCACGTGGAAGTTCTATTTGATCACATTTGAATTGATTTTTTCCCTTTTTGGGAATGATGAAGTTTTTCAGCCTTGGATTTGGGGATCCTCTGCCGTTCCTCCTGCAGATCCTCTCCAGTTCTGTCAGGTTGGATGGTGAACGTTGGTGGAGACATTTTCAGGTCTCTCCAGAGATCCTCAGTTGGGTTTAAGTCAGGGCTCTGGGCCGGAGTTGTGGTGAAGCCGCTCCTTCGTTATTTTAGCCGTGTGCTTAGGGTCATCGTCTTGTTGGAAGGTGAACCTTCGGCCCAGTCTGACGTTTTCATCCAGGATATCCCCATACTCGGCCGCGTTCATCTTTCCTTCGATTGCGACCGGTCGTCCTGCCCCCACAGCCTGATGCTCCACCACCATGCCCCCCCCCCCCACCATGCTTCACTGTTGGACTGTATTGGACAGGTGATGAGCAGGGCCTGGTTTTCTCCACACAAACCGCTTAGAATTAAGGGCAAAAACTTCTATCTTGGTCTCATCAGACACAAAATCTTATTTCTCTCCATCTTGGAGTCCTTCAGGTGTTTTTTACAAACTCCATGTGTCTTTCATGTGTCTTCACTGAGGAGAGGCTTCCGTCGGGCCACTCTGCCATAAAGCCCCGACTGGTGGAGCTGCAGTGATGGTCGACTTTCCTAAACTTTGTCCATCTCCCGAGCCTATCTCTGGAGCTCAGCCACAGTGATCTTTGGGTTCTGCTTTACCTCTGTCACTGAGGCTCTTCTCCCCCGATCGCTCAGTTTGGCCAGACGGCTCTAGGAAGGGTTCTGCTCGTCCCAAACGTCTTCCATTTAAGGGTTCTGGAGGCCCCTGTGCTCTTAGGAACCTTAAGTGCAGCACAAATGTTTTTGTGACCTTGTCCAGATCTGGGCCTTCCACAGTTGTGTCTCTGAGCTCTTCAGGCACTTCCTTTGACCTCATGATTGTCATTTGCTCTGACCTGCACTGTGAGCTGTGAGCTCTTATATAGACAGGTGTGTGGCTTTCCTAATCAATCCAATCACTTTCATCAGTCACAGCTGGACTCCAGTGAAGTTGGAGAACATCTCAAGGAGGATCACAACAAATGGACACAACCTGAGTTAAATATATGAGTGTCACAGCAAAGGGTCTGAATACTTCTCACATGTGAGATTTCACTTTTTCTATTTTAATAAATCTGCAAAATAGTCACAATTCTGTGTTTTTCTGTCAGCAGGGGGCACTGTGTGAACATTAATGAGGAAAAATGAACTTAAATGATTTATATATTACAATATAACAAAGAGTGAAAACATTTAAGGGTCTGAATACTTTCTGTACTCACTGTATGTTGGTACTTTCTCTTGGAGCTGTTTGTGTTTCTCCAGTGGACTGTTCATTACACTCTTCACTGCTCTGAATAGAAGAGACCACAGGGTTTGTTTGTCACTTGGAGTGTGGTCTTTCAGATGAACTAGTTTCTGTCTCAAGATGTTGTCTAAGGCCCTGTCTACACGGCAACGTTGTGGAGTGAATCCGATAAAGTTTTTTATCGTTTCGGTCTCGCGTCCACATGGCACCAGCGTTCTGGCTACCCCCAAAACAATATTTTTTGGGAACGGGTTCCGGAGTGGAAAACTCTGACAACGTTACCGTTGCAGAGTCGTCTGGACGAGTAGAACGGATTTGTTTACGCCTACGTCACATTGGTAACAAGACAGCGACCATGGCGGACACCGGAGTAGCAGTAGTAGCAGTGCTGCAGTCACTGCTAAGTTTACTTGCGTTATTGAAAGAAAATGTACTGCAGTTATACCAACTAGGCGAGCAGCAGAGACACTTACAGCACAACATGCCCCAGATTATTTTAAACCCGCCACGGCGTGTTACTAGACGTGCCAAAAGAAGAAGGAGATTTTGGGTGAAACCTGGAAGAACAAGTAGCTGGTGGGACAACTTTGTGAATGGCATTGTCGTGAACGCAGAATGGAGAGAGAACTTTCGGATGACCAGAGCGGTCCGGTGGGACGGGCTTACAGCGCATATAGAGGCATGGCATGTGTACTGCGCCGTTTTCAGCAAGCATTCCATTGCCATGTGTACGTCATATTTTACTGATCCGTTCCCAGTGTGGACGTGATATTTTTTTTACCCGGTAAGGAAAAATCCTGGGTTGCATTGCCATGTAGATGTAGCCTAAAAGTCCTCTGGAGAGGTACAGATGCACGTTACACCACCATCTTGTTTTATTCTGTTTATTTAATCATGTCTGAATTTGGAGGAGGCTTTCTCAGATAACCACACACAAAGAGTTTGGACAAACTGAAGAATGTCTGCTCAAGGTGAACGGTCCAAACTGTTCAACAGGAATAGTGAACTCTGAAATGAACAGAGCGACTTTAATGAGTGTATGGACTTTATAAATAAGGAGGTGTTTCATGGATTAAGATGTGCTGATGCAGAGGAGGTGTTTTAAGCTCTCTGGGTGTTTTCATGAGGAAACAGTACAACATGGTTAAAGGAGGAAACACCTGAGTAATGTCTCCCTCTAGTGGAGTTACTGCAGTATTGTGTTGTCTTTGCTCCAGAGGTTTTTGTTCAGAGTTTTGATGTTTCCTGTCACTGTGGGCTGCAGAGCACAGTAGTACACAGCAGAGTCTGTCACATCCACATCCTGGATCTTCAGAGAGACAGAGTCCTTCTCAGCCTCAACTTCAAATCGCTTTTCATTGAACTCTGTAGATTTAAATGTCAAAGTCCATTGTGATCCTGTTCTTCTTTTCTTCATCATGTGTCTTGGAGCTCCTCGTCCTTCTTGTTTGTACCAGAACAGAGTTGGACTTGAGTCGCTGGTTGTAAGATTGCAGATTATTGTCTCTGTGTGTCCCTGAGTGGCAGAGGTGTCTGTTGGCTGGGTCACTGTGTCTTCTCCTTTACACTCTGGGGAAGAACACAGGAGCACAACCAGAGCTGAGAGCAGTGTACACAGGGCAGACTCCATCTTAAAAAGTGTTTGTTTCAGTTGGTGACACTCTTTGCTTCTTTTTTTGCTCCAGTCTCACTGCCCTTTTTGGAGGACAGGCTCCTCCCACACTTCACTGTAGAAGTCACAGAGTTTCAGATTCTTGTGAGAAACGTTAGTTTCACACTTTTCAAGTTTCAGCCTGGGAAAACCATAAACTGGATATACACTGTGAGAAAATGTTTTTACACCAATCATTTGATTCCAGGATATCTATATTTTTGTAATAATGTTTATTAAGAACATCACAATCCCACTGGGCAAACCAGATGCATTGTTTTAAGTGTTTTAGCACAAGTGGTAGTTTTGAACACCTGTCCGTAGGCCTGTCACGATAATCACTAGAACAGGCATGGGCAAACTACGGCCCCCATATGCGGCCCGTTAAGCTTCTTAATCCGGCCCGCCAAACTTGAAGAAATTATATTAATAAACCTTGTTAATGTTTTAATGTTTTAATTTCCCTGCAATTCTGGCGTTTTCCAGTAGCTGGCACAATACATGACTGAAGAGAGAACAGATCAACGTGGCTGTGATGGATTTAACTGAGGAAATAAGTCATATGGATGAGAAAAAAGGCATTAGACACAAATAACCACAATGTATTGTTTCTTAAGATGGAGAGATATAATATTAGAGGTATGGATTTAGAATGGTTAAAGACCTATGGGACATGGAAAACAGTACAGATGGGGACTACAGGTCATCACCTTCATGTTTAATGAACATGTGAAGCTGCTGCAGTGGGTTCACCTCCTGCACTGCACCAGTAAAAAACTATGAAAGACAAAAGCTCAGTAAAACTGTCACTTAGTAAAGGTTTCAGACTCTCACCACTGAGCGAGAACAGAGGAGGGCCAAGGACTGACCCCTGGGGACCTACAGGAAACTGCAACAAACCCCTGAGTCTGACACAGGACTGAAACCACAACAAACATTTGATCTATCAGGCACCTTTCCAGACTCTACAGACGTGTGGAGTCTCCAGACTCTAGAGGACGTGTGGAGTACTGCTGTTTTCTCTCAGAGGTTTTTGTTCAGAGTTTTGGTGTTTCTTGTCACTGTGGTCTGCAGAGCACAGTAGTACACAGCAGAGTCTGTCACATCCACATCCTGGATCTTCAGAGAGAAAGAGTTATTCTTAATCTCAACTTCAAATCGCTTTTCATTGAACTCTGGAGATTTTATTGTCGAACTCCATTGTGATCCTGTTCTGCTTTTCATCAACATGTATCTTGGAGCTCCTCATCCTACTTGTTTGTACCAATACAGATATCGGAATGATGTGCCCATTTGAAAATGACAGAGTATTGTCTCTGTGAGTCCCTGAGTGGCAGAGGTGTCTCCTGTTGGCTGGGTCACTGTGTCTTCTCCTTTACACTCTGGGGAAGAACACAGGAGCACAACCAGAGCTGAGAGCAGTGTACACAGGGCAAACTCCATCTTAAAAGCTCAAATCCTCTCAAGTGTCTGTGTCTGCTCCTCTCTTACAGTCTGGCTCCTCCCTCAGGTCTCTCTGTGGTGGTGACACTGATGCAGTTGGAGGTCTCTAAATACATGAGATCAGACAGAATCTGTTTCTCCTTCAGCTTATAGACTACAGTGTTGATCTGCAGCTCCTCTTCTCCTTTGAGCCCAGAGTTTGAACTCAAACAGGAGGCACAGACTTTCTCTTCAGGCTCCTCTGTTTCTGCTCTGCTCTGGAGAGAAGTCCTCACATTTCACTGCAAGATGGAGACTTTTTATTTGACTGAGAATACAAACTAAGAATGTCCAAGTATAAAATTGTAGGAGGGTAATAATCAACTAAAACCATGGGGAAGTTCTCATCTTTATGGGCAGTGCATCTAAAGTTGACTGGTGCAAAGTGAAGAAAGTCCAGTCCCGGTCAGTACAGGACCAGCCAGCAGTGTTGGATTCTCAGTCGTCCAAACACCACGTCACTGTTCTGTGCAAACAAAGGAAACAGTCAGTGGACTGGCCAACACAATGTGAAACACAGGAAGCAGGTGCAGCATAGATGAGTCCCTTTACTGAGCTGTGTTATGTGCCGTCTTCGTCCTCCACAGATCACCACGTCTCTGTGACCTCAGTCCTCACCGCGGTCACAAGTCGTCCTCATGACACCAGCAGATTAGAGAAGGAGCTGTACGGCACAAATGGCAATCTGTGGATGGGCCCATCACTGCGCCTGCTTTGTCTTTTGGGGAATTCACAGATTGCTGTTTGTGCTCTACAGCTCCTTCTCCAATCTCCTGGTGCAGGGTGTCATCAGGACCATGACCGGGGTGAGGACTGTGATCATCGTCATGTGCCTACGGACGACGTGTACGGCGCATAACACAGCTCAGTAAAGGGAAAAAACTGTAACAAACCCCTGAGTCTGACACAGGACTGAAACCACAACCAACATTTGATCTGTCACAGAGGCGGACTTACCATTAGGCAGACACAGGCATTCTCCTAGGGGCCCCACTAAACCTGCCCATCGAGAGGGGCCCCAACTGTCACCCCTGACACAGTACACGCACAAAAAAATTTAAATCTTAATTCAAACACACACACGCACCCTTATTTTGTGTGTGTGTGTGTGTGTGTGTTTGAAGAAAGACTTTTGAGGCCCCATGTCTATACAGGGGTCCCTCACTATATCTCAGTTCACCTTTCGCGGCCTTGCTGTTTCGCAGATTTTTTTTTTAATTCCACTTTTTTTATAGTGTATTAACATTGTGTTCTGCGTCCTGATTGGCTAAGGGACTGTCGATCTTTGTCGATTTGTCCGTCATTCTCCTCCGTGTCTCCTGTACAGTACAGAATGTGTTCAGTTTGACACATTTATATAAGTCAGGGGCGCTCACACTTTTTCAGCATGTGAGCTACTTATAAAATGACCAAGTCAAAATGATCTACAAATCATTTATTTATTTATAAATATATTGATAATTCTTTACATGTACAATGCCTGTTGATGGACCTTACATAACTTCATGTACATTCTGTACATTTTTTGTCATACTCTTACACATTTACCAAACACACGTGACAAACAGATGTATTTGTGCTGTACACCCGCTCTGTGCTGTACACCTGCTCTGTGCTGTACACCTGCTCTGTGCTGTACACCCGCTCTGTGCTGTACACCCGCTCTGTGCTCTACACCCGCTCTGTGCTGTACACCCGCTCTGTGCTGTACACCTGCTCTGTGCTGTACACTGTAATATAAATGTAGTTTTTGCTTGGTGTTTGGTCCTTGCTCTTCTAATCAGAGGTATTGATGAGGAGCCTGTGTGGCTGTGAGCAGGAGGAGCGAGAGCGTGAAAAGGAGCGGCGCTGATGTGAGGCGCACAGACAGGGAGGATGTTTTATAAAGTCTAACCTGCTCTGTGATACACACTGGGATGCAAAGGTCCACGCTGTAGCGAACAAGCTGCGTGTGCTGGCGGCGCTTATGGTGATGTGCCACACAGGGTTCCAGACGAGAGCACAGGCTGTAATGAGAAGCACAGGCTGCAGTGAGAAGCACAGGCTGCAGTGAGAAGCACAGGCTGCAGTGAGAAGCACAGGCTGCAGTGAGAAGCCTCGCTCGCTCGCAGTGTGGCTCTGGAGTGCTGTATGTTTGCAACAAAACCCACAATGTTGACGAAACGTTCTCAAATATAATCGAAGGTGGCATGTCTGTTTATAAGAATCTTCTCGCCTAAAAGAAAAAAGAGCGCCAACAACTCCCCATAACCATGTTCTTCACCCGGAAAAAGACGCCTGCACCGAGGAGGAGCGGCGCCAGGACAAAGAGGCCCGGTCAGTGGAACAGTGAAATACACACTTCACTATTTACATACATTTTTTGTTAAATCTATGAAAGTTTGAGTGTTTAAATGAGAGAGAAATGTGAGAAAACATTAATTCCAGTGTGAGAAAAGTGTAGAATGTGTGTGGTGAGGCGTTTACAGACTTAAAGGTACACTGTATAGGATGGTGGCGCATTGGTGGATGGTGGGTATTGCAATTCCGGTTCTAGCTACGGCAGACTTCGAGGGTCACCCGGGCGCGACGTAACGCGGACAGCTCGGCGTACCCGGAGGTGGGTTCACCCGCAGCCGCGCACGAACCACGCACACGCGTGAAGAGCACCTGGCGCTGTGCGTGGGTGGGAGGAATCGGGACCCGGACCGTGGAGGGCGGAGGTCGGTCTGCACTTGGGGGGACGAAGGCGGAACCTGGGGTACGGGCCTTCGCTGCGACAAAGTCCCAGCCGCGGTAGGTACTTCCTTCTTCTTTTCCTCTTAGATGAAGGTGCTTGCTCCTGCGATGTATGTGCGGAGTAAGTGTGATCCGGCAACATGCTTGTCGTTGTTTATCCAAACACGTACTATCTTGTTGTGTGAAATCCACGGGCCACTGCCGACAGCTAAGAAAACGGCGAAGGCAGAGCCCAAAATACAGTATGTCCTTCTGCGGCTCTCGGAGTTAAAACACTGTATTTCTGAATGGGTATCTTCAATTTCGGTAATTAACGGGTAAAAATCTTACACACTGTCCCTTTAAAACATGTAGAATAATTGTAAAATATTAAGATATCCTACTTCGCGGATTTCGCTTATCGCGGATTATTTTTAGAACGTAACCATGGCGATAAACGAGGGACCACTGTATTTCGTCTAGGGCCCCAAAATGGCTAGATCTGCCCCTGATCTATCAGGCACCTTTCCAGACTCTACAGACATTTAAAATACACTATTACTGTTTATCATAACACACAGATCTAAAGGGCTGTGAGAGCAGCAGAGCACAGACTGGAGTTTAGATCTGGAGCAGTGAGAAGACTGCAGCAGGTTCTACCACAGGAGGCTTTTGTGGAGCAGTCTCAGAAAGTGTCTCCCTCTAGAGGACGTGTGGAGTACTGCTGTTTTCTCTCAGAGGTTTTTGTTCAGAGACTGTGGGTTTTCTGTCACTGTGGGCCTCACAGCACAGTAGTACACAGCAGAGTCTCCCACTGCAGCAGAGGACAGGGACACATGGAGATGCTTTTGGTCTTCACTTATTTGGACGGAAAGTTCCAGGATTTCACTTTTAAGTTTTGTTCCTGTTCCCAAATGGGAATAGATGAATTCTGGAGGTTTTCCTGAATATTGTCGATACCAATAAAACTCATCACCAGCAGAAGCTCCTCTGTCATAAGAGTATCCCAGAGAGACAGAGGAACCTTCTGAAGCACACACCTCAGGCTGTAGAGCAGTGAGCTCTTCACTTCTGACTCCTACATGAAAACAAATGAATGTAGAAGTTAGGAACATATTTCCTGCTGCTTCTTGCTCTGTGCTTCAGTAAGTGTTGAGTGGATGTAATAAAGTGTGAACACAGGTTTCAATAAGACTTACCACTCAACAAAAGCAGGAGCAGTGCTGCCATTAAAGGAAACATGTGTCCAAAACACAGCTGAGTGATCCTCATGTGAACTTTCTGAAGTCTGCTTAGTTTCTCACACTGACAGTTGGCTTTGCTGCGTCTGTGTTTAGTCTGAAGCTTCACAGAGAGTGTCGCCCTCTAGTGGAGCTACTGCAGTATTGTGTTGTCTTTGCTCCAGAGGTTTTTGTTCAGAGTTTTGGTGTTTCCTGTCACTGTGGGCCGCAGAGCACAGTAGTACACAGCAGAGTCTGTCACATCCACATCATGGATCTTCAGAGAGACAGAGTCCTTCTCAGCCTCAACTTCAAATCGCTTTTCATTGAATTCTGCAGATTTAACTGTTCCAAGCCACTTTGACGATGATCTTGTTTTCTTTATCATGTATTTTGGAGCTCCTCGTCCTTCTTGTTTGTACCACAACAGAGTTGGAGTTGGGTCGCTGGTTGTAAAATTGCAGATTATTGTCTTTGTGTGTCCCTGAGTGGCAGAGGTGTCTCCTGTTGGCTGGGTCACTGTGTCTTCTCCTTTACACTCTGGGGAAGAACACAGGAGCACAACCAGAGCTGAGAGCAGTGTACACAGGGCAGACTCCATCTTAAAAGCTCAAATCCTCTCAAGTGTCTGTGTCTGCTCCTCTCTTACAGTCTGGCTCCTCCCTCAGGTCTCTCTGTGGTGGTGACACTGATGCAGTTGGAGGTCTCTAAATACATGAGATCAGACACAATCTGTTTCTTCTTCAGTTTTCACCTCTTGTCGATGAAAACACATATTTATAACATTGGTGAAATTAGCTGCAGATTCAATTCTCGAGAACATTTGTGGCAGTTAGCTCACAGATCAAATGGCTGTTGTGAACAATATTCCAAGAAATCCAAACTCAATCTTTCTAAACAAGGAAGGAACAGAACAGGTTATTGACACTGTAAACTGACCGCAATGGAATCAATACACAACAGTAAAAAGACATTTATTTATTTGTTTATTTCAGGGACAGTGCATATTAATCAACATTTGCATGTAAATATGCCAGAGTTAGCCAAACGGCTAATTTTCATCCATAGTCCCTTGACAGATGTTAGGTGTCATTTCTACATAACAAAAAATCACATTACAAAGTTAAAATTCATCATTCTAAAAAGTGCATTACTTAAGACAACTCAATTACAAACATTCACCCGCAATCAATAACCAGTCAATTACAAATATTCACTCTCACTCAATCACTAATCACTTAATAATAATAATAAAGGCCAGTGTCCAGCAGGGGGCAGCGAGAGGTGGATGTCTTAATGTTGACAGCTCTGATTGTCTATGAGCCATTGTTTTAACTGTACTTTAAACGAAGTGTATGTGTTGAGGTTTCTGATGGTTGTGGGAGTGGCATTCCAGTACTGAGCAGCTCTAACAGAAAAGGTAGTTTGACCGAACAGACTTTTCCGGAGGGGGATGATACAGTCCCCTCTCGCTGCTCCTCTGGTTCTGCTGTGTTCAGAGGTCCGAGTGTTAATAAACTGTTTGAGTGGAGGAGACGACAAACCATGGATGACTTTGTACAACAGACATAGATGAGCATATTTTATCATGTTTTCCCAGCTGAGTAGGTTATGTTTTTGTAGTACTGGACAGTAGTGGTATGAATGGGGTTTACACTCCAGAGTCTTTAAGGTGCGTTTGTACAGAGTGTGAATAGGTTTGAGGGCTGTGATAGTAGTGTGAGACCAGACAGTTAGATAGTATGTGATATGAGATAGAATCATGGAATGCATAAACATTTTAGCGGCTCTAATAGACATTTGATGTCTGATATTGGCAGCACGGTAGCTGAGTGGCTAGCGCTTATGCTTCACAGGTTCTGGGTTCGATCCCCGGGTCGCCCAGGCCTTTCTGTGTGTGTTCTGTGTGGAGTTTGCATGCATGGTCTGGGATCGATCCCCGGGTCGCCCGAGCCTTTCTGTGTGGAGTTTGCATGTTCTCCCCGTGTCTGGGTGGGTTTCCTCCGGGCACTCCGGTTTCCCCCACCAACCCAAAACATGCACCATAGGTACTCCAGCTTAGGTCCTGACCAAGCCGAAGCAAGAAGATCATGGAGATGGTCCCCGGGCGCCCTAATGTGTGCTGCCCACTGCTCCTAATATATGTATATATATATAGGATGGGTTAAAATGCAGAGAAGAATTTCTCCAGTGTGAGATCAATAAAGTCACTTCTTCTTCCTCTTCTTCGATATGCCTAAAGTTGTTGAGGTTGAATTTAATACGGTTACTGATGGTTTTGACATGAGACTTGAATGAATGTTTTCGGTCGAGAATAACACCAAGATACTTGTATTCTCTCACCACCTGAAGCCGTTCGCCTGACACAAAGACATCAGGATCAACAGTAGATTTACAGGGGGACTTGGTGAAGAACATAACAGCAGTTTGGGATGTGTTTAACTGTAAACATGAATGCTGTCACCAATCAGTGATATGGGCCATGGCTTGAGTGAGTTTTTCTGCGACATGTGTGATGTTGTTGCCATGAACATAAAGCACAGTATCATCAGCATACATCTGAACTGAGATATCAGAACAAGCAGTCGGAAGGTCATTTATATAGAGAGAAAATAGTAATGGACCTAGTATTGATCCTTGTGGAAATACTGAGGGCGGAGGATTGATGTGACTGAATTCTAACGTGCTGAGTGCGGCCAGTTAAATATGCCTGAATCCACTTTATTGTGTTAACGGAGAAGTTGAAATGTTGTAACTTGTTTAACAGGATGTTATGATTAACTGTGTCGAATGCTTTTTTCAGATCTAGGAAGACTGCCCCTACAACACCACCCTTGTCCAACAACTGACAGATATTCTCTGTGAAAAAACAGGTAGCTGTTTCTGTAGAGTGGTTAGCTCAAAATCCAAACTGCATTGGGTGCAAAGCAAATGAAGTGGTGTTGAGGTGGCTGATGATCTGTTCTGATACTAGTTTTTCAGCAACTTTAGACACTATGGGCAATATGCTTATTGGTCTATAATTGGTCAGTGAGTAGGGATCACCATTTTTAAATATAGGGACAACAACAGCAGACTTCCACATGCTAGGAAACTCTCCTTGTGATATAGACAAGTTAATTATCTTTGCAACTGGTTACATGAGTGACATACGAAGGTCTTTAAGCATCACAGAATCTATGCCAAAGATATCTTTAGTTTTAGATGGTCTTATTGAGTTAATAGTCCACAGTACATCATGTTCAGTTACATTCATTAAACTAAGAGCAGGTGCATGTGAATTCACAGAGTACGTGTTTAAAGTCTTAAATGCAAAACACTTGGAAATGGTAGCCACAGAGTCAATGAAATATTGATTAAAGGTTTCTGCCACTTCTACTGGATTAGTAACAAGACGTTTTTCTATTTTTAATTCTAGGGTTTTCTGTGCTTTTGGATGATCACCAGTCATTTTCTTAATCTGATCCCATATTGTTTTACAGTTTCCATTAGCCTTTCCAATTAATGCCAGAAAAAAGTCTGCCTTTGCTTTCCTTAGGGTCCTAACCCCTTTGTTTCGTAGCATGGTGAAACCGTCCCCTGTCATGAGATGATTTGGTCTTGATAGCTAGTTTTAGAAGACTATCTCTTTCCTTCATAAGTTTCATTATGCCCTCATTTATCCATGGAACCTTGTTTTTATGCTGCTTGCGCCTAATTGTCTGTGAGAAATCTTTAATATTCTTTTCAAGTTTTTCATGTAAAATTTCAGAGACCTTTTCACATTCCTCTGCGGTTAAATGGCTGTTCCAGTCCAGTGATGCTTACCTCTGATTGAAATCCAGAGTGCACTAGACTTTTAGTGAAGGAGGCAGTCAGCTACAGGGGACAGAGTTTGGTCTTCAGACTTCAGTCCCAGTGTCCACCTGGTGCAGTCACAAATAAACAAATAGATTCACATTTTTTATCAAACATGGAAGTGATTTGTACTTTATTACACCTGCAATCAGGTTATGGCAAAAAGACTAATTATAACTAACTAAATCTGATGAGGACTTTTGTCTGAACCCAAACTGCATTGGGTGTAAAAGAGTTTAAATCAAAGTGTGCAGTACGTTTCTCTGCCACAACCTTTTCAAGCACTAATTATCGGCCAGAGTTTCTATTCTTCCAGTTCTAGATAATACTTGAGAAACTGTTCATCAAAAGAAAAGAGATTTTTTTTAAGCTAAATTGAATAAATTGTCAGACAGCAAATATGACTGAAGAGAGAACAGATCAACGTGGCTGTGATGGATTTAACTGAGGAAATAAGTCACATGGATGAGAAAAAAGGCATTAGACACAAATAACCACAATGTATTGTTTCTTAAGATGGAGAGGTATAATATTAGAGGTATGGATTTAGAATGGTTAAAGACCTATGGGACATGGAAAACAGTACAGATGGGGGACTACAAGTCATCACCTTCATGTTTAATGAACATGTGAAGCTGCTGCAGTGGGTTCACCTCCTGCACTGCAGCAGTAAAAAACTATGAAAGACAAAAGCTCAGTAAAACTGTCACTTAGTAAAGGTTTCAGACTCTCACCACTGAGAGAGAACAGAGGAGAGCCAAGGACTGACCCCTGGGGACCTACAGGAAACTGCAACAAACCCCTGAGTCTGACACAGGACTGAAACCACAACCAACATTTGATCTATCAGGCACCTTTCCAGACTCTACAGACATTTAAAATACACTATTACTGTTTATCATAACACACAGATCTAAAGGGCTGTGAGAGCAGCAGAGCACAGACTGGAGTTTAGATCTGGAGCAGTGAGAAGACTGCAGCAGGTTCTACCACAGGAGGCTTTTGTGGAGCAGTCTCAGAAAGTGTCTCCCTCTAGAGGACGTGTGGAGTACTGCTGTTTTCTCTCAAAGGTTTTTGTTCAGAGACTGTGGGTTTAAGATAAGATAAGATAAGACTTTATTGATCTCACACAGGAGAAATTTACTCGCCACAGTAGCTAAGTAGGGTTTGCTGTCACTGTGGGCCTCACAGCACAGTAGTACACAGCAGAGTCTCCCACTGCAGCAGAGGACAGGGACACATGGAGATGCTTTTGGTCTTCACTCATTTGGACTGAAAGTACCAGGTTTTCACTTTTAATTTTTTTTCCGTTTCCCAAATGGGAATAGATGAATTCTGGAGGTTTTCCTGGATATTGTCGATACCAGAAGAAAGAATAACCAGCAGAAGCTCCTCTGTCATAAGAGTATCCCAGAGAGACAGAGGAACCTTCTGAAGCACACACCTCAGGCTGTAGAGCAGTGAGCTCTTCACTTCTGACTCCTACATGAAAACAAATGAATGTAGAAGTTAGGAACATATTTCCTGCTGCTTCCTCCTCTGTGCTTCAGTAAGTGTTGAGTGGATGTAATAAAGTGTGAACACAGGTTTCAATAAGACTTACCACTCAACAAAAGCAGGAGCAGTGCTGCCATTAAAGGAAACATGTGTCCAAAACACAGCTGAGTGATCCTCATGTGAACTTTCTGAAGTCTGCTTAGTTTCTCACACTGACAGTTGGCTTTGCTGCGTCTGTGTTTAGTCTGAAGCTTCACAGAGAGTGTCTCCCTCTAGTGGAGCTACTGCAGTATTGTGTTGTCTTTGCTCCAGAGGTTTTTGTTCAGAGTTTTGGTGTTTTCTGTCACTGTGGGCCGCAGAGCACAGTAGTACACAGCCGAGTCTGTCACATCCACATTCTGGATCTTCAGAGGGAAAGATGTTCCATTCAGCTCAGTGTCAAACTTGGGTTTCTTGAACTCATGAAAGTTTTCTGAAAATCCAGACTTGAATCTTTTCATCATATATTTTGGAAAACCCCCAATTTCCTGCTTGTACCAGTACAGATATGGGTTAGTGTCCAGAGTTTTAAAAGTGCAGAGTATTGTGTCTGTGAGTCCCTGAGTGGCAGAGGTGTCTCCTGTTGGCTGGGTCACTGTGTCTTCTCCTTTACACTCTGGGGAAGAACACAGGAGCACAACCAGAGCTGAGAGCAGTGTACACAGGGCAGACTCCATCTTAAAAGCTCAAATCCTCTCAAGTGTCTGTGTCTGCTCCTCTCTTACAGTCTGGCTCCTCCCTCAGGTCTCTCTGTGGTGGTGACACTGATGCAGTTGGAGGTCTCTAAATACATGAGATCAGACACAATCTGTTTCTCCTTCAGTTTTCACTTCTTGTTGATGGAAACACATATTTATAACACTGGTGAAATTAGCTGCAGATTCAATTCTCGAGAACATTTGTGGCAGTTAGCTCACAGATCAAATGGCTGTTGTGAACAATATTCCAAGAAATCCAAACTCAATCTTTCTAAACAAGGAAGGAACAGAACAGGTTATTGACACTGTAAACTGACCGCAATGGGATCAATACACAACAGTAAAAAGACATGCTTACCTCTGATTGAAATCCAGAGTGCACTAGACTTTTAGTGAAGGAGGCAGTCAGCTACAGGGGACAGAGTTTGGTCTTCAGACTTCAGTCCCAGTGTCCACCTGGTGCAGTCACAAATAAACAAATAGATTCACATTTTTTATCAAACATGGAAGTGATTTGTACTTTATTACACCTGCAATCAGGTTATGGCAAAAAGACTAATTATAACTAACTAAATCTGATGAGGACTTTTGTCTGAACCCAAACTGCATTGGGTGTAAAAGAGTTTCACGAGCAATTGCTGGTATTACATTGTAGATGGTGTTAACTGATCTGATGTTGTGAGAATGAATGGGAATGCCCCTTCTGGATTAGTCAAACCCCAAAGACGAGGGCCGGAGGGATGATGGATGAGGGTCTTGTTTTGGAGTGCCAGGATTACTTTCTTGACCTGAACAGTTGAAGGTCCTGTCTTGATGTGTCGTCAGCCTGAAGGGGCACAGCGGGTGCTGGGCGGTGCAGAACGCCATGGAGGCCGGGCCGCGCTGAATACTGTGGTCTTTGGGAGCCAGCCTGCACCGAACACCTAAACGAGGAGGGGGAGGTGGACTAGGAGGACAACGTGGATAACCTGTAGATACCGCCAGCTACAGAGATGGACGCACGGTACTCTTTGGAGGCAGAGGTCCGCTGTGGGGGCACACACCTGGAGTGTTCGCTGGGCGTAGGGGAACGCCGGCCGGCGGTTCTTACTGTGGAGCAGACATGCGATGGTAGATCCTCCAGCTGCAAATCCCTGGATGGGATCCTCGTGGGATCCATTGTGGTATGAGGAATTCGCGAACCGGAAAGAACGAGGAAATGTGTGACAGATCAGTGTTCTGAGGGGTTGTTAGCAGCCCGGGTCGAGAGAGGTGACACGGACAGTGTTGTCGGGATAATCTGTATAAATAGTGCTTCTGGTTAATTGAAGGTGTGGTTGAGATGGGCTGTGGTTGGCTAATGGTTAATCATATTAACTCCACTTAAATCAAAGTGTGCAGTAAGTTTCTCTGCCACAACCTTTTCAAGAACTAATTATCGACCAGAGTTTCTATTCGTCCAGTTCTAGATAATACTTGAGAAACTGTTCATCAAAAGAGAAGAGATTGTTTTAAGCTAAACTGAATAAATTGTCAGACAGCCAATATGACTGAAGAGAGAACAGATCAACGTGGCTGTGATGGATTTAACTGAGGAAATAAGTCATGGATGAGAAAAAAGGCATTAGGCACAAATAACCACAATGTATTGTTTCTTAAGATGGAGAGATATAATATTAGAGGTATGGATTTAGAATGGTTAAAGACCTATGGGACATGGAAAACAGTACAGATGGGGGACTACAGGTCATCACCTTCATGTTTAATGAACATGTGAAGCTGCTGCAGTGGGTTCACCTCCTGCACTGCACCAGTAAAAAACTATGAAAGACAAAAGCTCAGTAAAACTGTCACTTAGTAAAGGTTTCAGACTCTCACCACTGAGCGAGAACAGAGGAGGGCCAAGGACTGACCCCTGGGGACCTACAGGAAACTGCAACAAACCCCTGAGTCTGACACAGGACTGAAACCACAACCAACATTTGATCTATCAGGCACCTTTCCAGACTCTACAGACATTTAAAATACACTATTACTGTTTATCATAACACACAGATCTAAAGGGCTGTGAGAGCAGCAGAGCACAGACTGGAGTTTAGATCTGGAGCAGTGAGAAGACTGCAGCAGGTTCTACCACAGGAGGCTTTTGTGGAGCAGTCTCAGAAAGTGTCTCCCTCTAGAGGACGTGTGGAGTACTGCTGTTTTCTCTCAGAGGTTTTTGTTCAGAGACTGTGGGTTTGCTGTCACTGTGGGCCTCACAGCACAGTAGTACACAGCAGAGTCTCCCACTGCAGCAGAGGACAGGGACACATGGAGATGTCTGCTTTCTTTGCTGATATTTAGAGAAAACCGAGGGTTTGAATTTGGCATTATAATCTCATTTCCAGTGTGAGAGAAGAACAGCTTAGGGGGTTTTCCTGGATATTGTTGATACCAGAAGAAGAAGAAAGAATCACCAGCAGAAGCTCCTCTGTCATAAGAGTATCCCAGAGAGACAGAGGAACCTTCTGAAGCACACACCTCAGGCTGTAGAGCAGTGAGCTCTTCACTTCTGACTCCTACATGAAAACAAATGAATGTAGAAGTTAGGAACATATTTCCTGCTGCTTCTTGCTCTGTGCTTCAGTAAGTGTTGAGTGGATGTAATAAAGTGTGAACACAGGTTTCAATAAGACTTACCACTCAACAAAAGCAGGAGCAGTGCTGCCATTAAAGGAAACATGTGTCCAAAACACAGCTGAGTGATCCTCATGTGAACTTTCTGAAGTCTGCTTAGTTTCTCACACTGACAGTTGGCTTTGCTGCGTCTGTGTTTAGTCTGAAGCTTCACAGAGAGTGTCTCCCTCTAGTGGAGCTACTGCAGTATTGTGTTGTCTTTGCTCCAGAGGTTTTTGTTCAGAGTTTTGGTGTTTCCTGCCACTGTGGGCTGCAGAGCACAGTAGTACACAGCAGAGTCTGTCACATCCACATCCTGGATCTTCAGAGAGAAAGAGTCCTTCTCAGCATCAACTTCAAATCGCTTTTTATTGAACTCTGCAGATGTAAAGGTCTCAAGCCATTTTGACGATGATCTTGTTTTCTTCATCATGTATTTAGGAGCTCCTCGTCCTTCTTGTTTGTACCAGAACAGATATGCAGTAGTAGACGTTGTTGTAAAATTACAGAGTATTGTGCCTGTGAGTCCCTGAGTGGCAGAGGTGTCTCCTGTTGGCTGGGTCACTGTGTCTTCTCCTTTACACTCTGGGGAAGAACACAGGAGCACAACCAGAGCTGAGAGCAGTGTACACAGGGCAGACTCCATCTTAAAAGCTCAAATCCTCTCAAGTGTCTGTGTCTGCTCCTCTCTTACAGTCTGGCTCCTCCCTCAGGTCTCAGTTTGTTGTGAATCGTGAGGAGGCCTGGTCTGGAGCATCGGTCTGTGAAAGGCCTGAGTCTTTTACTGGGAGGAACTTTGAAGAAACACCACTCTTCCCAAAAGAAAAACTTATTCTGAATAATAAAGTTAAAAATGTTTAAGATATCTACATTTAGCTTTTTGAATTACAGAATAAAAAAGAATCTTACAATAGAAAGTTGAGGATTAAGACATTTTAGTATTTGATTATGAAGTGTTTGAACTTCAGTGTTTGTTCATCAGACTGAAACTCATTCCTTCTTTTAGAAACCAACCACAGCTCGCATTAATTAAGAGTAAATTAAACTCTCCTGTCATTTGTAACATTCAGCTCCACAGCACTTCTATAAACAGTGAAAAGGAGTGGTCCGAGAATAAAGCCCTGTGGCACACCTCCTGGCGTCCACCTCCTCCTGTCCAAGACTTTATTGCCCTCCTTGTTTCTGGTTTGGACTTATGAAGGGAGCTGTAAATAAGGGACAAGTTTTATCTTAGGCCCTCATTTCTATTCAAAGATGGATTCTCTTTTCTGACACAAATTCCTTCTTTAACTGCTCTCTCACAGCACATTTTTGTCTTGGTTAAATCTGTACCTCACTGTCCTCAAAACAGTGGTTCGAGCACTTAAGATGGACTTTAAAAGTGCCTGTGGTCCACGGCTCTTCTCGTGTTTACAGTGTGTACGGAAAGTATTCAGACCCTTAAATATTTGCACACTTTGTTATTTTGCTCCATTTTCTAAAATCATTTAAGTTAGTTTTTTTCTCATTAATGTTCACACAGCGCCCCCTACTGACAGAAAAACACAGAATTGTTGACATTTTTGCAGATTTATTAAAACAGAAAAAGTGAAATCTCACATGGTCAGAAGTATTCAGACCCTTTGCTCAGTATTTAGTAGAAGCTCCTTTGAGTCTTTTTGGGAATGATGAAGTTTTCCAGCCCTGGATTTGGGGATCCTCTGCCGTTCCTCCTGCAGATCCTCTCCAGTTCTGTCAGGTTGGATGGTGAACGTTGGTGGAGACATTTTCAGGTCTCTCCAGATATGCTCAGTTGGGTTTAAGTCAGGGCTCTGGGCCGTTCAAGAACAGTCACAGAGTTGTTGTGAAGCCGCTCCTTCGTTATTTTCAAGATTCAAGATTCTTTATTGTCATTATGCAAGCATAATGAAATGATTTGATGAACTCCCGGCTAAAGAAGTATAAAAATACAACAAGCAAAAAGATAGAAGTATCATAAATAGATAAAAAAGCATCATAAATGCAGATCAGTAGTGTAAAGTGTCCGCAGTGTAAAGTGAATGTTGTGGTAAAGTGCACTTAGTGCCAGTCAATTCAGTAAACCTAATGTCCATTTTAGCTTATGCCCTGTGTCTGTGAGATGATGGGGGGGGGGGTTCTGTGGGTGTGCTCGGGGGGATGGGATGCAGTGGGGTGATGGCCTTCACAGCTCTGGGGAAAAAACTGTCTCTGAGCCGTGAAGTGGTTGTTTTACTAGTCCTGTACCGCTTCCCTGATGGGAGAGGTACAAACACTCTATTTCCGGGGTGGGTGGGGTCAGTCGCTATGCGTCTGGCCTTCTGCTGAACCCGGGAGCTGTAGACCGAGTCCAGGTCTGGCAGACGACAGCCCACGATCCCCTGTGCAGTTCTCACCACCCGGGCTAAGTCCTTTTTGTTTTGCTGGTGTCTTGCTGGTGTTCAAGATGAGGTTGTTCCTTGAACACCACTGTGTAAGGCTCTGGACCTCCTCTCTGTAGTGGGTCTCATTGTCGTTGGATATGAGACCCACCACGGTGGTGTCATCCGCGAACTTCACAACCATGTTTGAGGGGTGGATGGCAGAGCAGTCGTGTGTGAAGTGGGTGAAGAGTGCAGGGCTGAGCACACAGCCCTGCGGTGTTCCTGTGTTGAGGATCAGTGGTGCAGATGTTAGCTCCCCCATCCTCACCACCTGGGGCCTGTTGGTGAGGAAGTCACTGATCCAGGAGCAGAGTGATGCTGACAGACCTAGGGTGTGGAGCTTCAGGGCACCTCAGCACCTCTGGGAGGACGGTGTTAAATGCCGAGCTGAATTCCACAACCAGCATCCTGACGTAGGTGTTAGGACGCTGCAGGTGAGTCAGGGCCGTGTGGAGCGTTAGCGAGACTGCATCCTCCGTGGAGCGGTTCTCCCTGTAGGCGAACTGTAGGCTGTCCAGGCCTGCAGGGATGACGTCCTTGATGTGTCTCAGGAGGATCCGCTCGAAACACTTCATGATCACCGGGGTCAGTGCGACCGGGTGGTAATCATTGAGGCAGGTGATTGTTGTTTTTTTTTGGCACAGGCACGATGATGGAGGACTTCAGGCAGGCCGGGACCACAGAGAGCTGTAGGGACAGGTTGAAGATGTCCAGGAAAACACCTGCCAGCTGGTCTGCACACGATTTCAGAGTCCGCCCTGACACCCTATCGGGCCCTGCAGCTTTGTTCACGTTGATCCTCCTCAGAGTGGAGGTCACCTGGTGCAGCTGCAGGCTGAGGGGCTGCTGCTGCTCTGGCTGAGGGAGATGTACGGTCCCTCTGCTGTTCGGAGAGTCAAAGCGTGCGAAGAAGCTGTTTAGGGTGTCAGGCAGAGTGGGATCGTGGCTGACCTGTTG
This sequence comes from Paratrypauchen microcephalus, assembly GCA_036785185.1. Taxonomy (NCBI): domain Eukaryota; kingdom Metazoa; phylum Chordata; class Actinopteri; order Gobiiformes; family Gobiidae; genus Paratrypauchen; species Paratrypauchen microcephalus. Next base: position 1,593,004 of record JAVJIX010000153.1, read on the forward strand.
ATCACCATGTCTGTAGTCCGTGACAGTCCTGATGACTTGCCACATGCTGCGCACGTTGTTATCGCTGAAGTACTCCTCAATGCGCTGTTTGTGTCTCTGTTTGGCCATCTGGATGCCCTTATTCAGTTCTTTGCGGGCCCTGCTGTAGGCCAGTCTGTCCCCTGATCTATAGGCTGCGTCTCGGGCCCTCACCAGGGACCGCACTGTGCTATCTACCCATGGCTTCTGGTTAGGAAAAACCGTGATTGTCTTTGTGGGTAGGACAGCATCAGTGCAGAAGTGTATATAGGACAGCACAGATGACGTGTAGCCCTCCAGGTCTGTGTCTCCTTTGAACACCCCCAGTCAGTGTGCTCAAAGCAGTCCTGTAACACAGAGATAGCCTCCTCAGTCCAAACCGGAACAGTTCAGATGGTGGGTTTAGTCCTGCAGATGAGGGGTTTATATGCAGGGATCAGTTCCACAGAGATGTGGTCTGACATGCCGAAGTGAGGAGCTGCTGTGGCCTTGTATGCTCAAGACGTGTGCTTAGGGTCATCGTCTTGTTGGACGTCCTTGTTTGGCCCAGTCTGAGGTCCTGAACGCTCTGGAGGTTTTCGTCCAGGATATCCCTGTACTTGGCCGCGTTCATCTTTCCTTCGATTGCGACCGGTCGTCCTGTTCCCCCTCCACAGCCTGATGCAGAATGCACCTGCACTGTAGCGTCAAACATCGTGTTTCTTACTGCATTGGTGCGATTGGGGTTGATTTACTTTATTGTTGATTTAGTTTGTATTTGGACCTAAAATGGGACGTAAACACGTTTTCAAACACAATTAGCTTCAATGCACAGACAGAAAACAGGGCAGTTTACAGACATGATCAAATTAGTCATATCTCTGTTTTATAGAGACAAGGAACTTGATTTTTAAGGCACTTTTTATAAAACTGCACAGTAATGGAGAAAATGAAGCATCCAGTCACTATAAAAACAGAATAGTTGTGATCCTCATGTGAACTTTCTGAAGTCTGCTTAGTTTCTCACACTGACAGTTGGCTTTGCTGCGTCTGTGTTTAGTCTGAAGCTTCACAGAGAGTGTCTCCCTCTAGTGGAGCGACTGCAGTATTGTGTTGTCTTTGCTCCAGAGGTTTTTGTTCAGAGTTTTGGTGTTTCCTGTCACTGTGGGCTGCAGAGCACAGTAGTACACAGCAGAGTCTGTCACATCCACATCCTGGATCTTCAGAGAGAAAGAGTCCTTCTCAGCCTCAACTTCAAATCGCTTTTCATTGAACTCTGCAGATTTTATTGTCGAAGTCCATTGTGATCCTGTTCTGCTTTTCGTCAACATGCATCTTGGAGCTCCTCGTCCTTCTTGTTTGTACCAAAACAGATATGCAGTATTGATTGTGTAAGTTATTGTAAAATTGCAGCGTATTGTGTGTGTGAGTCCCTGAGTGGCAGAGGTGTCTGTTGGCTGGGTCACTGTGTCTTCTCCTTTACACTCTGGGGAAGAACACAGGAGCACAACCAGAGCTGAGAGCAGTGTACACAGGGCAGACTCCATCTTAAAAAGTGTTTGTTTCAGTTGGTGACACTCTTTGCTTTTTTTTTTGCTCCAGTCTCACTGCCCTTTTTGGAGGACAGGCTCCTCCCACACTTCACTGTAGAAGTCACAGAGTTGCAAACGTTTGTTTCACACTTTTATCCTAAGCTGGATATACACTGTGAGATTTAAATGTGGAGGTGACACAAAAGGACAGATGTTTATTGTGTTCAACAAAGAGAACAGACTGAAATAGTGCCAAATTCTCTCCAAACTGACACTGTTAAAGTCCATCTTTGTTGTGACCGGTGGCAGGTTTAACTCTTGAATACACTTGCAGTTTGTCTAATCCTGTGATCAGTGCGTCTCTACAGGTATTTCCCCATAAAGTTCATATATTCAGAGCCTGTGTGTTGTGGTGTCAGGCCTGGGTCACTTCTGTCCTGAGAGTCCACACCTCCACACCTCACAGCTACAGCTGATCACCGGAATGGTTAAAACCACCTCAAATAAAGCATTTCACCAGCAAGGACCACGCCACAGCAATGGAATATGACAAAGATATTTATTGACGATGGATAGATGTGAGGGCTGGGAGGAGACTCTGGATGGGGCTCTGTCTCAGGTGGTCAGCCCAGCCCATTCAGGACCCCCAAAGATGAATTAAGATGAGTAAAACATGGAATGAGGTAGAAGGAGGTGGTTGAGGTACTGATGAACGTTTGGGAAGACGGACACGAAAGGACTGACAGTCGAGGGTGGAAATGATGATTTGGAATGGCTGTCCGGGCCGGAATGAGGCAGCTCAGACATGAAATGTGTTAAGAGTAAGAGGAGGTGCGGCCGATCGAAGGATTCTCTTTAGTGGACTGAACAGAAAGTGTATTATTAGTGGAGGAGTCAGAGTCAAACCAGGAGGAGAGGGATGAGTGCCAAAGTTGTGTGGACTGGTTTAGAGTGGAGGAAGAACTTCTGTTCCCCAACTGAACGGTCTTTGGAGGCTGGACTCATCATGTCGCCAAAGTTGCTTTTATTTGAAGTTTGTTTTTAACAGAATGCACCTGCACTGTAGCGTCAAACATCGTGTTTCTTACTGCATTGGTGCGATCGGTGATCACAATGACATCCACACCATCAGATTGGTGATGAAACAGCCGCAGTCTCTCTCTGTTAATCCGTTCACGCTGATACAGCCAGTCCATACAAACTTTACAAACTTTGCACCAAAAGCACCAGACTTCTCTGAAAAGCTCCATGCTGCTGGTCCTCGGCTGTGACCACAACACATTTTTTACTTTTTAACTGCAGGAAAAACACAATAACTGGATTAGAGTATAGTCCGTGGAGGATAATTATTGTTGTTTTAGTTTGTATTTGGACCTAAAATGGGCCGTAGAGACGTTTTCAATCACTATTAGCTTCAATGCACAGACGGAAAACAGGGCAGTTTACAGACATGAGCGTTCACACAGGACTAGAATCACCTGAGGAGCTCTGAGTTTGCAGAATTACAGGAGGTAATATTTTTACAGACATGGATGATTCGTACAGGATGAGAAACACAGATGACGTTCTTAATTATTACAATTGACCAGGGGCCCCAGGTAAAACTAATCCTGTGCAAAGAGGACTTAAGTGTTTAGGGGGAAAATACATTTTATGGGTGAAAAATATTTCACTGAGTGTGTCTGGGGCTTTTAAATAGTAAATAAAAACACTTGGTTTAAATCAAATTAGTCACATCTCTGTTTTATAGAGACAAGGAACTTGATTTTTTTAGGCACTTTTTTATAAAACTGCACAGTAATGGAGAAAATGAAGCATCCAGTCACTATAAAAACAGAACAGTTGTGATCCTCATGTGAACTTTCTGAAGTCTGCTTAGTTTCTCACACTGACAGTTGGCTTTGCTGCGTCTGTGTTTAGTCTGAAGCTTCACAGAGAGTGTCTCCCTCTAGTGGAGCTACTGCAGTATTGTGTTGTCTTTGCTCCAGAGGTTTTTGTTCAGAGTTTTGGTGTTTCCTGTCACTGTGGGCTGCAGAGCACAGTAGTACACAGCAGAGTCTGTCACATCCACATCCTGGATCTTCAGAGAGACAGAGTCCTTCTCAGCCTCAACTTCAAATCGCTTTTCATTGAACTCTGGAGATTTAAATGTCAAACTCCATTGTGATCCTGTTATTCTTTTCTTCATCATGTATCTTGGAGCTCCTCATCCTTCTTGTTTGTACCAGAACAGTTCTGCTGTGATTGTGCAAGTTGTTTCAAAAATTTGAACATTGCAGATTATTGTCTCTGTGTGTCCCTGAGTGGCAGAGGTGTCTCCTGTTGGCTGGGTCACTGTGTCTTCTCCTTTACACTCTGGGGAAGAACACAGGAGCACAACCAGAGCTGAGAGCAGTGTACACAGGGCAGACTCCATCTTAAAAAGTGTTTGTTTCAGTTGGTGACACTCTTTGCTTCTTTTTTTGCTCCAGTCTTACTGCCCTTTTTGGAGAACAGGCTCCTCCCACACTTCACTGTAGAAGTCACAGAGTTTCAGATTCTTGTGAGGAATGTTAGTTTCACACTTTTCAAGTTTCAGCCTGGGAAAACCATAAACTGGATATACACTGTGAGGAACAAAAAATACACCAAACAATAGATTTGTGAATATGTATATTTTCTAATAATGTTTCCTGTGATGGCGGGGTCTGTTCTTGTGTAATGATGATGGCCGAGACAGAAGGATGTTTTGATTTAATTAATGAAGTTCCCAAAAGAATAAAGTTTGAAGAGTGCTATATACAAGACAGTGAAACAAAAAGATATTTACAATATGTACACACAAGTGCAGAAATCTGCTCAATAAATCATCAGCTTGAGGTTGTTACCTTCATGTACAAGTCCAGGTCCAGACTGACTGAGGGAGAGTGATTGATTCATTGATTAATTGCATTTATACAGCGCCTTTTTTATTTATTTATCTTTTATTATTTAAGTTACATATTTTCAAAACTACAATAACATTCGTAAAGTACTCAGAAGACACATTGGGGGATGTGGGCGCGGGAACAAACACTACCGGGTATAAGGGCTAAGGGACTTGAAGGTACTTGGGGGAAATACAAGGGGGGTGGAGAAAGAGAAACAGGGGGAGTGGAGAGGTCCAAAGGGATTGTTCCAGGTGAAGAAAGGGGGTCTGGTGGAGAGCAAGGGCGATGCAGTGTCCAGGGAGGGGCCAGATGACAGGGTCCAGGGGGGACAGCGGAGGAGGGTAGGGGTCAGAAGTCCAACTGAGGGGAACCGATCTGAGAGATGGAGAAAAGTGTATTGTCTGGGGTGAAGGTGTTGCGAAACTGTGTTTCGAGCACTGGCCACTCTCTTGCGGAGTGGAGATGGTGAACGTGGACGCAAAGGAGCGCTGTGAAGAGGGGCCAGTGCTCCGCTGCGCAGCCGTTGTGGAGGTGGTGGTTTCGTGCCATGAAGATAGAATACCTGGCCATGGACAGGACGAGGCGGACGGCATCCCAGTTGACCATGGCGGTGTCCGGCCCCCGAGGTCGCTACTGGACAGGCCCGAAGAGGCATCACCAGAGCTCGGGGTCATCGATTCCATGGGCCACCGGCGGTGGGAGCCTCAACGCCAGCCTCCGAGCGAGAAAGTCCAGCAGCCGGGTCCAGCCGCACGACAGGACATCGGGCGGCCAGATGGAGGAGGTCTTCATGTGCCTCACCGCACACCGGACAGTCACAGCCGTACCTGTCAGGGTGTATTGCGTGCAACCTGGTGCAGGTGTAAATGATCCTGTGTCTCAGTTTAAGTCAAAATTACTGACTTGGGGTGGGGTGTACCAGTTATATACGTGAGCCCAGATGGAGGCAGTGTCATGTGTGGGAAATGTCTGTGACCATCTGTGTTCTGCAGAAGGGCGCCGAGCGACCCCGGCCACCAACAGCTGGTAGAAGGTGTGCGTTTTCGTCTCCGTCAGCCTCGACAACCTCTCCCCCCAGACAATCAAAATCCAGAGAACACTCACCTTCTTCTTCCTCATTTACCTCCCCCGGGTCAGGGGGGTCGGAGAGCATGTCCGGGTTGAAGCGCAGAGGCATCTGCTGCAGCTGCCACAGGGAACGCCGTGCCGCCACAGTGCACGGCCTCAGTGCAGCCCAGGCCTCAAACACCTCCCTCTCGAAAGGGGGGAAGCGCTCAAGGGTGGTTCGCTGGGGGAGCATGCACAGGTTAAATAAACCGTGCTTGCCCAGATGATCTACCTGAACTGCAAAGAAGTCTTTCCATGCCTTTCATGACACCCAAAGCACTTTACAGTTCATTGTTCGTTCACTCCACACTTGGTGGTGGTAAACTACTATTGTAGCCACAGCTGCCCTGGGGCAGACTGACAGAAGCGAGGCTGCCAATCTGCACCATCGGCTTTTTTATCCACCAAGGCTCCTCCCCCAAGCCAATTAACACAAAAGTACTGGGTTTTCCACTAAAACCCATTTAACAATAATAACAAAAATATAGAAAAATACATGAAAATACATTTGATAACATGGCCATGTCTCTGCGCCTGTAGCAGAACCAGGAAAAGTAATATTGATAATTTACATATATTTTGTGATGACGTCCCAGTGTCGTGAGACGCCAATGTCCCGCGCATGAAACAGGAAGTGGGTGAGGCGCTCGGTTTGACGGTGGGATTTGTGAACAGGAGATGGATCCTGGTTTGAAGTTTGTTCGAAAACAAAGTTCTGGACATGGATGATTTAACAGTGGACTTGTGTGCACCAAGACGACTGTGGTGGTGAACGGACGGTAAATATAGCGGAAAACAGAGCGAACTGACGGGAGCGGGACACGGAGTGGAAAAACAGTGGAATAAATGAAACGGGGTAAGTGGTGAGCGCGGGCTGTTTAGAGATATTTAAGTTAGCGTGAGCTTTTACGGGGCTACTCCATCACACCTGAACACAGAATTATTGTATCGTCCACAAAGAGAATTAATTTAAGTTTTTCAGAGACTATTTACAAGTGTTTTATATATAAAATAAATAATTTGGGTCCGAGCACAGATCCCTGTGGGCTCCACAAACAGTGAGATCACACGTGGATTCGTGCTGTTCCCGTTGCACATTCTGCTTTCAGTTTGTTAAATAAGACTCTGTCCACTTTAGAGCTATTTCTCTGGTCCAGTATTTGTGTGTCTTTTGGAAGAGTATGCTGTTAGACACAAATAACCACAATGTATTGTTTCTTAAGATGGAGAGATATAATATTAAAGGTATGGATTTAGAATGGTTAAAGACCTATGGGACATGGAAAACAGTACAGATGGGGACTACAGGTCATCACCTTCATGTTTAATGAACATGTGAAGCTGCTGCAGTGGGTTCACCTCCTGCACTGCACCAGTAAAAAACTATGAAAGACAAAAGCTCAGTAAAACTGTCACTTAGTAAAGGTTTCAGACTCTCACCACTGAGTGAGAACAGAGGAGGGCCAAGGACTGACGCCTGGGGACCTACAGGAAACTGCAACAAACCCCTGAGTCTGACACAGGACTGAAACCACAACCAACATTTGATCTATCAGGCACCTTTCCAGACTCTACAGACATTTAAAATACACTATTACTGTTTATCATAACACACAGATCTAAAGGGCTGTGAGAGCAGCAGAGCACAGACTGGAGTTTAGATCTGGAGCAGTGAGAAGACTGCAGCAGGTTCTACCACAGGAGGCTTTTGTGGAGCAGTCTCAGAAAGTGTCTCCCTCTAGAGGACGTGTGGAGTACTGCTGTTTTCTCTCAGAGGTTTTTGTTCAGAGACTGTGGGTTTGCTGTCACTGTGGGCCTCACAGCACAGTAGTACACAGCAGAGTCTCCCACTGCAGCAGAGGACAGGGACACATGGAGACGCTTTTGGTCTTCACTTCGAACTGTAGTCCTTTTACCTTCTCTGTTATTAAATGTCCAATTCCAGAATGGGAAACCAAGAATTCTGTAGGTTTTCCAGGATATTGTCGATACCAGAAGAAAGAATCACCAGCAGAAGCTCCTCTGTCATAAGAGTATCCCAGAGAGACAGAGGAACCTTCTGAAGCACACACCTCAGGCTGTAGAGCAGTGAGCTCTTCACTTCTGACTCCTACATGAAAACAAATGAATGTAGAAGTTAGGAACATATTTCCTGCTGCTTCTTGCTCTGTGCTTCAGTAAGTGTTGAGTGGATGTAATAAAGTGTGAACACAGGTTTCAATAAGACTTACCACTCAACAAAAGCAGGAGCAGTGCTGCCATTAAAGGAAACATGTGTCCAAAACACAGCTGAGTGATCCTCATGTGAACTTTCTGAAGTCTGCTTAGTTTCTCACACTGACAGTTGGCTTTGCTGCGTCTGTGTTTAGTCTGAAGCTTCACAGAGAGTGTCTCCCTCTAGTGGAGCTACTGCAGTATTGTGTTGTCTTTGCTCCAGAGGTTTTTGTTCAGAGTTTTGGTGTTTCCTGTCACTGTGGGCCGCAGAGCACAGTAGTACACAGCAGAGTCTGTCACATCCACATCCTGGATCTTCAGAGAGAAAGAGGTTCCATTCAGCACAGCATCAAACTTGGGTTTCTTGAACTCATGAAAGTTTTCTGAAAATCCAGACTTGAATCTTTTCATCATATATTTTGGAAAAACCCCAATTTCCTGCTTGTACCAGTACATATATGGGTTATTGTCCAGAGTTTTAAAATTGCAAATAATTGTCTCTGTGAGTCCCTGAGTGGCAGAGGTGTCTGTTGGCTGGGTCACTGTGTCTTCTCCTTTACACTCTGGGGAAGAACACAGGAGCACAACCAGAGCTGAGAGCAGTGTACACAGGGCAGACTCCATCTTAAAAGCTCAAATCCTCTCAAGTGTCTGTGTCTGCTCCTCTCTTACAGTCTGGCTCCTCCCTCAGGTCTCAGTTTCTTGTGAATCGTGAGGAGGCCTGAGGGGTATTCCACGAAAGCTACTAAGCGCAAAGCCCGGCTTTATTCGTCAGTTGGCGCTAGTTTAAGTGAGAGTTCGGTTCCACGACGCTCGCTAAACTTAGTTCCCGCTGAGTTACTGGGGCAACATGGTCTTAGCAGATAGTCTGGTCGCGGGCTGGCTAAGTTGTGTCTTACTTAGGCCGTGTCGCAGAGAATACGTACCTGACGTAAACAGAGTGTCAAACACACCGTTCCGCACACCTCCCCGCATGAGTATCTGTGTTGTCCGAAAACAACATCAGCAAAAAAACAAATTACCTTACTTTCTCGGTTCTTGACAATTCTCCGGTAATCTAAACATATGCTTTTCAGCCGCTGTCTTTACGACATTAACATATAGAAGAATTGATGATAACAGGAGAAGTTCAATTTGTCAACTGGACAAAGTTTGTTTGGTTGAAAACGTTTCGGCGCTCATCCGAGAGGCTTCGTCAGCTCTAATTAGAGCTGACGAAGCCTAATTAGAGCTGACGAAGCCGCTCATCCGAGAGGCTTCGTCAGCAGAGCTGACGAAATGTTTTCAACCAAACAAACTTTGTCCAGTTGACAAATTGAACTTCTCCTGTTATCATGGATTCTACCTGGACGACTGAGGGACTTTTCACGCATATAGAAGAATTCCAAAAGCATTTTAGAGAATAGCTGTGGTCGAGTGGTTATGTGCTTTGACTCACGTATGTGCGGGCCGGGTTCGATTCCCGCTATTGACCTATTGATGCCCACGTCAAATTTCAGTTAAATTTTCACGCATTTATATTTGCAACATATTACAGAAATGGAAATGAATTTAACCTACAATTACTGTTATCATCACATAACTCATATCAGTTAGTCCTAACATCACTCTCACTTGACGACATTGACACTTTATATTTTATGTGACATCTCTATCAAAGAATACAGTTACAGGTAAACCTTTACTTTTAAAACAAAATGTAGCCAAATAACAGGCACACTCCATGATGCAACATTTCAATGATTCAACAAATTTGCTTAAGAGATGCTGTGCAAGCCTTTTTAATGAAATCCTATTCATCAATTTCCATCAATAGGCATAAAACAATAAAAGACATTAGGTATGACATTCTGGTGTGAGGCCACTGCTGGAGGACCGCTGAGGGTCAGGCAAGGCACTGCTGGAGGACTGCTGAGGGTCAGGCAAGGCACTGCTGGAGGACTGCTGAGGGTCAGGCAAGACACTGCTGGAGGACTGCTGAGGGTCAGGCAAGGCACTGCTGGAGGACTGCTGAGGGTCAGGCAAGGCACTGCTGGAGGACTGCTGAGGGTCAGGCAAGGCACTGCTGGAGGACCGCTGAGGGTCAGGCAAGGCACTGCTGGAGGACTGCTGAGGGTCAGGCAAGGCACTGCTGGAGGACTGCTGAGGAGGGTCCAAGTGTACGCCATCTTCAGTAACTAGAACACAAACATACTATTAAAATACAAATGCTTGGATCACAGCTGAGGCAAGCATTAGTCTAGAGAATACCTTGAATATACTCTTCAGGAGAACTCACAGGAAGGATCTTTGATGGGGTCCCTCCTTCAATTACCAGTGTCAATGTCCCCAGTTTAGGGCCAGTGCCAGCTCCTCTGCAGGTGAAAGGTTTTGAGGGGGGCTCCCACCTCCTGTGGCTTGGTAGCTACTGTTCATTTTAAATTAAATTAAGGTACCATTTCAACAGTGTTACTAATTTCACTGAATAATAATATTAATATTAGCCTACTTACCACTCTGCAAAATGTTTTTATGCTTTGTCTTTACCTGCAAAACAGTCCTCTTCACATTATTCCTGCTCAAAGACAAGATAACACAATTTAACGTATTAGTTGGAGCAAATACTTTTACACAGTAAAAATTAATTACAACTGACAAGACTGCTATACAAATATATAAAAATTATGCCATTAACTGCCCACCGTGAAAATCGAACTCGCAAACTCCCGCACCCCAGACGGTGACTTTACCCCTGCGCCACAAATCAGCGTTGACATAAATGGTGAAAAACAGACTTAAAAAAAACTCAATGTCCAGCACTGTTATAGGACTTAACTTAAGTATTTAAGCGCTCGGCGATCTTCTGCCACGCCATGTCTCTTGCCTTGGTTATCGCAAGTGCGTTGTAGAGTTCCAAAAGCAACTTCTGTTCTGATGCGCTGAAATAATCGGCCCGAATCTTCGACATGATCGCGTTTTCGACAGTCGCTTGTTCAGGGCTTCTTACCTTCCCCGTGGACGCGCGGAGGCCCGGCCTGATTAGGCCTGACTGGGCTTAGCTCTGATTAGGCGCAGCTGAAATGCGTTTGTGGAACGGGTTCAAGCTTTTGTCTAAGTTGTGTCTCAGCCAGGCGAGAACTTAGCACTTAGTCGCGGCTAAGTTTAGCGACGTTCGTGGAATACCCCTCAGGTAACACACGGCGTCTTTTTGTGTGGTAAACAAACAGGAGGGTGGGGAGGGGGAGCAGAACAGAATATTGATGAAATTGATTGAAAACTGAAGCTGAGGCGAAATAGACGGGGCATACATGTTCAGAGTGTTCCAGCTGAATCGATATGTCCTTTTGTTTATAGTGTGCTGTGATCAAACTGAAGCTGTGACCTAGGGGGGAGTGTTGTTGTTTGGGATCAGCTCAACAAACATCAGATTCATCTTCTGGTTTCAAATCCTTTCAGCTGAAACACTCAGGTCTTTTGGCTTGAATAATGGCTCCACTCTCTGAAGCGACTGTGGAAACATCATTTGACTTTAGTTTATTTCTCCTGACAGAGAAGATCCTGGACTGTTCCACTTTTATAAAACAAACTAAAAATGACTCTGATGTTTTCTCTCACTCCAGATCCCACGACGACTAAACCAAAGGGGTATTCCACGAACGTCGCTAAACTTAGCCGCGACTAAGTGCTAAGTTCTCGCCTGGCTGAGACACAACTTAGACAAAAGCTTGAACCCGTTCCACAAACGCGTTTCAGCTGCGCCTAATCAGAGCTAAGCCCAGTCAGGCCTAATCAGGCCGGGCCTCCACGCGTGCACGGGGAAGGTAAGAAGCCCTGAACAAGCGACTGTCGAAAACGCGATCATGTCGAAGATTCGGGCCGATTATTTCAGCGCATCAGAACAGAAGTTGCTTTTGGAACTCTACAACGCACTTGCGATAACCAAGGCAAGAGACATGGCGTGGCAGAAGATCGCCGAGCGCTTAAATACGTAAGTTAAGTCCCATAACAGTGCTGGAGGTTGAGTTTTTTAAGTATGTTTTTCACCATTGCCATCAACTAATTATTATATACACTCAACAAAAATATAAGCGCAACACTTTTGTTTTTGCTCCCATTTTTCCTGAGATGAACCCAAAGATCCAAAATTCACTCCAGATACACAACACTACCATTTCTCTCAAACATTGTTCACAAATCTGTCCAAATGTGTGACAGCGAGCACCTCTGCCCCGCCGAGACAATCCACCCCACCTCACAGGTGCGCCACATCAAGATGCCGATCCGACATCATGACCAGTGCACAGGTGTGCCCCAGACTGCCCACAATAAAAGGCCACCCCGAAATGTGCATTTTTTTTTTTTTTTGCTTTATTGGGAGTCTGGGGACTCAGAACCAGTCAGTATCTGGTGTGACCACCATTTGCCTCATGCAGTGCAACACATCTTCTTCACATAGAGTTTGTCAGTTTGTCAGTTGTGGCCTGTGGAATGTTGGTCCACTCCTCTTCAAAGGCTGTTATGGACGAAGAACACAGGTGCATTTTATTGATGGCATTTTGAATGCACAGAGATACCGTGATGAGATCCTGAGGCCCATTGTTGTGCCATACATCCATGAACATCACCTCATGTTTCAGCAAGATAATGCACTGCCCCATGTTGCAAGGATCTGTACACAATTCTTGGAAGCTGAAAATGTCCCAGTTCTTGCATGGCCAGCATAATCACCGGACATGTCACCCATTGAGCATGTTTGGGATGTGCTTGAGCGGCGTATACGACAGCGTGTACCAGCTCCCACTAATATCCAGCAACTTTGCACAGCCATTGAAGAGGAGTGAACCAACATTCCACAGGCCACAACTGACAATCTGATAAACTCTATGCGAAGAAGATGTGTTGCACTGCATGAGGCAAATGGTCACACCAGATACTGACTGGTTCTGAGTCCCCAGACCCCCAATAAAGCAAAAAAAAATGCACATTTCGGGGTATCCTTTTATTGTGGGCAGTCTGGGGCGCACCTGTGCACTGGTCATGATGTCGGATCAGCATCTTGATGTGGCGCACCTGTGAGGTGGGATGGATTGTCTCGGCGGGGCAGAGGTGCTCGCTGTCACACATTTGGACAGATTTGTGAACAATGTTTGAGAGAAATGGTAGTGTTGTGTATCTGGAGTGAATTTTGGATCTTTGGGTCCATCTCAGGAAAAATGAGAGCAAAAACAAAAGTGTTGCGTTTATATTTTTGTTGAGTATATTTGTATAGCAGTCTTGTCAGTTGTAATTTATTTTTACTGTGTCTAAACCAGGACTAAACCAGGACTAAACCAAGACTAAACTAGGTCTAAACCAGTACTAAACCAGGACTAAACCAGGTCTAAACCAGGACTAAACCAAGAATAAACCAGGACTAAACCAGGACTAAACCAGGACTAAACCAGGACTAAACCAGGACTAAACCAGGACTGTGTGTGATAACATATTATCCTGTGCATTATTGAATTATTGAATGATAATATGGATATATTATCATATATATTTTTTGTTATAAAAGTATTTCCATTTTAACTAAGTACCTTCTAATTCTGCCCTGCCCCTCTGCTCGCCCCCCCCCTTCCCCCCGTACATATGGCAGAATTTGACAATAAAGCTAAATATGAACTAGAATGAGAAGGAGAAACATCTGAGGAGCACAAGTTTGGACATTTCTTTAGAGTTACTGTATATAGAGTTATATAAAGTTATATGGAGTTATAGGCTCCCTCCTCCATCCTCCATTATGACATCATCAGATCCTAAAATGTGAACTTTAATTTCAAACTGCAGTACGCCTAAAGTGTGACTTTGGTTATAGGGTCCCGTCCAGCAGAGGGGGCAGTGACACCTCTGACTCCGCCCCTCTAATATGACTCCGCCCCTCCAATATGACTCCGCCCCTCTAATCTGACTCCGCCCCTCTCCTCACCTGTGACTTGGAGGCTCCTCCTCTCTGACTCCGCCCCTTCATCATCCTTCATGTTCCTTGGACACGGTGAAGTTCCACTCTGACCCGTTGTGGACCACAGCGCCCTCTTTCAGCAGAACCGGACTCAGATCAGACCCGGGCCTGGTCCGACAGCGGAGTGTGATGTCACTTCCTGCTAATACAGGAAGTGCAGGACTGTCCAGGATCAGGTCTCTGTCTGAAGAGAGAGCGTCAGAATCAGAGACACAGAGCTGTAGTGATACATGGGGGGAGAGAGGGGAGAGACATTCAGTAAACAGTCACGGTCAGGAGGTGAAAAATAGGAACTTTTTCATCTTTAAATGTGTGAAAAGAAGAGACAGATTTTGTTCTGAATTTTCTCTTCTGTCCTGGATGATCCTTGTGCCTCGAGGCCCAGTGGAGGGAATGTGTCGACTGTATAAATGTATAAATGTAGTGTTACCTGTGACAGAGAGGGGGCGCTGTGGGCTCCTGTGTCCATCTGCAGACTCACACCAGTACACACCAGAGTCAGAGGGGTCAAAGTTACGGATTAAACAGCTGGACTTATGGATGTGTCCAAAGTCCTTTCCAGGCCCACAGGACTGGACCTGAGCAGACCCAGTCCTGGTCCTCTTCACAGACCACTGCTCCTCACACGTCAGTTTGATGAACGATCCACTGAAGAACTGGTCTGAGTCTGGCTCCACCTTCAGGATCTCTGAGGACCACAGGAGAACATTAGACCCTGAACACCTCCAAACACATCCTCTCCTCACACAGACACAGATCTGACTCGACCTGTGGAGCTGCGCTGAGTTTTACTGCTCAGTGTTTAAACCAGCCCCAAGCACAAATAAAAAGATTCTGACGGAACTGAACCTGAACAGCTTCAACGAGATCTATCAAGGACTAGGACTACACCAGAACTAAACCAGGACTAAACCAGGACTACACCAGAACTAAACCAGGACTAAACCAGGTCTAAACCAGGACTAAACCAGGTCTAAAGCAGGTCTAAACCAGAACTAAACCAGGACTAAACCAGGACTAAACCAGGACTAAACCAGGTCTAAACCAGGACTAAACCAGAACTAAACCAGGACTAAACCAGGACTAAACCAGGACTAAACCAGGACTAAACCAGGTCTAAACCAGGTCTAAAGCAGGTCTAAACCAGGACTAAACCAGGTCTAAACCAGGACTAAACCAGGTCTAAACCAGGACTAAACCAGGACTAAACCAGGACTAAACCAGGTCTAAACCAGGTCTAAAGCAGGTCTAAACCAGGTCTAAACCAGGTCTAAACCAGGTCTAAAACCAGGTCTAAACCAGGACTAAACCAGGTCTAAACCAGGACTAAACCAGGACTAAACCAGGGCTACACCAGGTCTAAACCAGGTCTAAACCAGGTCTAAACCAGGTCTAAAACCAGGTCTAAACCAGGTCTAAAACCAGGTCTAAACCAGGACTAAACCAGGACTAAACCAGGTCTAAAACCAGGTCTAAACCAGGACTAAACCAGGACTAGACCAGGACTACACCAGAACTAAACCAGGACTAAACCAGGACTAAACCAGGGCTACACCAGGACTAAACCAGGTCTAAACCAGGTCTAAACCAGGTCTAAACCAGGTCTAAACAGGTGTGTGGACTCACCTGGGGACACGCTGAGCGGCAGCAGAAACACACCTGTAAATGTAAAGAATGAAGAATGTGGCGTTAGCATCAGGCTACAGAGCACAATGCAAATGCATCATTTTTGTCCAGTTTATTTTTTTAAATAATTCTGTTGAAGAATGGTCGAAAAACAACGTCTGACTTTCACTGATTAAATTTCATAGAATTTATATTTATTATTACTTTTGTCAGATTCAAGTTATTTCTGTGACCTTTGTGAGTTTTTATTTCATTGTCCTCCCTCTGTTCGTTGTTCGTTCAGTCTCTGTGTCCTCCCTCTGTTCTTTCAGTCTCTGTGTCCTCCCTCTGTTCGTTCAGTCTCTGTGTCCTCCCTCTGTTCGTTCAGTCTCTGTGTCCTCCCTCTGTTTGTTCAGTCTCTGTGTCCTCCCTCTCTTCGTTCAGTCTCTGTGTCCTCCCTCTGTTCGTTCAGTCTCTGTGTCCTCTGTTCGTTCAGTCTCTGTGTCCTCTGTTCGTTCAGTCTCTGTGTCCTCTGTTCGTTCAGTCTCTGTGTCCTCCCTCTGTTCTTTCAGTCTCTGTGTCCTCTGTTCTTTCAGTCTCTGTGTCCTCCCTCTGTTCTTTCAGTCTCTGTGTCCTCTGTTCGTTCAGTCTCTGTGTCCTCTGTTCGTTCAGTCTCTGTGTCCTCTGTTCGTTCAGTCTCTGTGTCCTCCCTCTGTTCTTTCAGTCTCTGTGTCCTCCCTCTGTTTGTTCAGTCTCTGTGTCCTCCCTCTGTTTGTTCAGTCTCTGTGTCCTCCCTCTGTTCGTTCAGTCTCTGTGTCCTCTGTTCGTTCAGTCTCTGTGTCCTCTGTTCGTTCAGTCTCTGTGTCCTCTGTTCGTTCAGTCTCTGTGTCCTCTGTTCGTTCAGTCTCTGTGTCCTCCCTCTGTTCTTTCAGTCTCTGTGTCCTCCCTCTGTTCGTTCAGTCTCTGTGTCCTCCCTCTGTTTGTTCAGTCTCTGTGTCCTCCCTCTGTTCGTTCAGTCTCTGTGTCCTCCCTCTGTTCGTTCAGTCTCTGTGTCCTCTGTTCGTTCAGTCTCTGTGTCCTCTGTTCGTTCAGTCTCTGTGTCCTCCCTCTGTTCTTTCAGTCTCTGTGTCCTCCCTCTGTTCGTTCAGTCTCTGTGTCCTCCCTCTGTTCGTTCAGTCTCTGTGTCCTCCCTCTGTTCGTTCAGTCTCTGTGTCCTCTGTTCGTTCAGTCTCTGTGTCCTCTGTTCGTTCAGTCTCTGTGTCCTCTGTTCGTTCAGTCTTTTCCAGATTACACCTGTGCATGTGTTTTGTTTCTTCAGAATGTTTTGAGCCTGTGTCCGGGGCCTTGCTTGAGTTGACGTGGGGCTTTAGTATTTTACTGTTTCACATGTGACGTTGTGTTTTGAACTGAAGCTGAACAGAAGTTTTGCTCAGTTTTTTTCCAAGACTCATAAATATTCAAACCCTCGTGTACCTGATGTAGATCTAAATGGCTTTACTGTAGAACAGAACCTGTTTTTACTCTAACTTGTGTGTATAACTTGTACATTTACTTAATTCAAGATAATCGGTTTCCATGTTTTACCAAGTAAGATGAAGGTAAAGGTTTCTACATATTTCAGATTTGAGGAATTGACTGATTCCTTTCACAACATAAGTTGTTTACTGCACACGACACTGAGGAATTACCCGTAAACTCAGTTTTAGATTCACAGTCCAGGAGCCAGTGCCTGATACGTGTGAAGACACATTAATAGAGTTTAAATATATGTCACAGGTATATTTTATTGTATTTTATTTATGTAAAACGTTGTAAATTGTGTATTTGTCTCTCCAGATAATTACTCCACTGTAACCAATGTAAATTTAAAATAGTTTTATTGTTCATAGCTGATTTATAAAATTGAGAGTCACATGTAAAACCTGTGTAATGTGGTAATAACACGGCTCCCCCTCGCATCAGGAGCACAGTGCAAACTGCAGAGGGCACCACTGTGCCTGATACGTGTGAACACATCATTATTATTCACAGACGTAGTTTAGTTTCTCTAATCACCGCTCAACGGAGTGTGCAAACTGTATTTTTCAAAGATGTTGTCGACAAAAAAGCCTGTGTAGGTAGTGTCTTTGTGGAAAGTCTTTGACACGATGAACCACAATATTCTCCTAAACGGACCTGTTTTAATGTTTCAGAACAAACGCTGTTGTGGTTTAAGTCGTAACTGGACGGAACAATGTGTGTCCATCTGTGGAATTAAAGCACAGTACCTGCTTTGTCCAGCAGAGTCCCCCAAGGCAGCATTCTGGGGCCTGTTTTATTTTCAGTGGATATAATGACTTAGCTGTGCCCTAATCTCAGTATTCAGGTGTACGCTGAAGCCCACAGGAGCTCCTCACTCTTTCACATCAGTGAGTCACATTCAGAACTGAGTCAGAGCCTCGTGTTTACATCTGAACACAAAGACACGCTGATGTTCAGTGAGCGACACCTGAACTTCAGCAGTCCAGAGTCTTCAGAAGGTGTGGAGCTCAGGCGTGCCCTTAGATCCTAATGTTTTCTAAAGCACATGAAGAAGATCTCACACACAGTACATTTGAACGTACACAAGTTTACACACAAGAGCCTCAGGACACTGAACGCTGCTCAGATGTTTTCACACTAGAAACTCTTTTTCAAAAAGCACAAACCTCACCCGTCTCACTTCTGCAGTGGTTCACATAAGTTTAGTCCTCTCACTTTGGATCATTTTGTTCAATTTAAAACCTCGTGTTTTATATTTAAAGTTTTACACAGACTTGTTCCTCCTCCGCTGAAGGAAGTCATAAAACCACAGACTGTGGGAGGGCATCAGGGCCACAGCCCGAGGCTTCTGTGAGCCACAAACGCTCCATATTTGTTCAGACTTCTGTCAAAGGACCAAACTCTGGAACAGTCTCTGACCAGAAGAGAAAGTCCCTCTCTGTCCACTCTGACCCTGTGTGTGAAGGAAACCCTCAGTGTCTGTGGGCCGTTTCATCTGGACTTTACTCTTCTGAGTTCTGTCTCTGTTTGTATTTTGTTTTCTGTGTCACTGCTGAGGGAGCTCAGATGAAACGAGCGTCTGTGCTTGAATCTGTCATATTTACACTGGAATTCCAGACGTGCATTCATCTGCAGTGTGTCAAATGAAAACATGAATAAAACACATTTAAATGTAGAACGTAGAGGCTGAGAAGAAGCAGACCTCCATAAGGACTGCACACACTGTCCTCAAACATCAACGATATTTGGACATTTCCTTCATAACAAAAACACAAGAGAAAGTGGAGTTACTCACAGAGCAGAGACACGTCCATCGCAGACTCACGAGTCCAGTGTGTGAAAACCAGTGTGAACGTTTGTTTTCAGAGCCGACGAGGGGAGGAGGTGTCAACAACATCAGCATTAACACCATTATTCAAGTAACAGCACAAAGAAGGTCCAAATAAGGACAGCGAGGGACAGATAATACTCCCTACGACTGTATACAGCTGTGATTGGATATTTTATTACTTATTTTTCAATTTTATTCTGATTTGTACATATACTTTTATTATTTTTATGTCTCATTTGACTCCGGTCTCTTGCTCTTTTTTTGCTGTTGCATCTGTTTTTTGTTCCCCTCTGTTCTATTTTATATTTGATGAGTGAGCGACTGGACCCAAATAATTTCCCCTGTGGATCAATAAACTTTGTCTAAGTCTAAGATAAAGTCAAAAATCAATTCCGCAAGAGTTACAAGGAAAGAATCCAATCCAACTTTATTTCTATAGCACATTTTATAAACAGAAACAGTTTCCAAAGTGCTGCACATAAAATCAATAAAACGATAAATAAAGTGATAATAATAAAATAACTAAAAACAAAAGCATTTATAAAAACACAGAGGAGCACACAACTCACGCAGTATTAAAGCCAGAGAATAAAAGTGGGTCTTAAGACGAGACTTAAAACTCTCCAGTGTGGGGGCAGTTTGGACATGAGGGGGCAGAGCGTTCCATAACTTAGAGAAAGCCCTGGGCCCCCGAGTTTTAAGTCTAGTCTTAGGCCCCACGAGCTGGAGCTGCCCTCTGACCTCTGGGCCCCCGAGTTTTAAGTCTAGTCTTAGGGCCCACGAGCTGGAGCTGCCCTCTGACCTCTGGGCCCCCGAGTTTTAAGTCTAGTCTTAGGGCCCACGAGCTGGAGCTGTCCTCTGACCTCTGGGCCCCTGAGTTTTAAGTCTAGTCTTGGGGCCCACGAGCTGGAGCTGCCCTCTGACCTCAGAGCACCGGGCTGTAGATTTGGATGAGGTCACAGATGTATTTTGGGGCCAGTCCATTCAAAGCTTTAAAGGTCCCATGGCATGAAATTTTCACTTTCTGAGGTTTTTTTTTTTTTATTTATTTATTACCTTTATTTAACCAGGAAGTCCCATTGAGATTCAAAATCTCATTTTCAAGAGAGACCTGGCCAAGTTAGCAGCCAGGTTACAAGGAACGTTAATGTGAGCTCCCCTACCCTGTTTAGCCCCCCCCCCCCATGGTTAAAAGTTGTGAAATGTCTAAACTGAGCATTTCGATCCTTTTCTGCGTTACAAAAAATCGGAGCTCAAACGGGCGAGTTTGAACAAGGCACCTTATTGACGTCAGATGGAAAAAAGAAATGCAAATGCAGTTCCACCCCCGTCTGTCTGTACTCAGCGTCTCTGTAAATCACGCCCAGAGAGTTTGGACTGCGAATGCGCTAGGCAATGCGAAATGCGTTTTTTTATTTGCCTGGAGGCACGTCCGAGTGTTTCTAGGCTCGGAAGTCCTTTATCTGAGCCTCTGGACCTTTGAACAGCAGTGGTTTAATTTTATTTTCTGTGGAAATGTGTTTATTTTTCAATGGAACGCTTCAAATCTCTCCCCCCGTGCAAAAACACAGAAATGGATCAGAGGGCACAGCTGACAGCTCTGAGCGGAGAGTTTGGCCACGCCCCCACCCTCTACTATTGGCCAGCTGTTTTCTCCTCATTTGCATTCAAGCAACAACGCCCATTATGACCTGTTCTGAGGGAGAAAAAATACTCTTTCTCATCTTATCTCTGTTTCTCATGCACTGAGTGTTGATTTTGAAGAAGGATTCATTTACAGTATTAGGGAACCATTAAGGAGCCATATAAAAGCATCAACAAGTACCATGTCATGGGATCTTTAAAAACAAACAATAAAATCTTAAAATCAATCCTAAAACGAGCAGGAAGCCAGTGCAAAGACACAAGAACAGGGGAGATGTGCTCATATTTCTTCCGTTCTGTGAAAGGCGCAGCAGCAAAAGATTTTCCAAGAAAAATTGAATAATTCCTCTTTGTTCAGGAGGTGAATGGGAAACCTGTACGCTTGTGCTGAAATTGCATTTTTCTTAAAGTTTCAGGTTGTTCATAATATTATAATATACTGTATTGGCCCGAATATAAGACGGTGTTTTTTGCATTGAAATAAGACTGAAAAAGGGGGACTCGTCTTAAATTCGCGGTCTAGACATTATACCCATTCACAACGCTAGATGGCGCCAGATATCTTTAAAGCGAATGCTGAACAGGCCAAAGCGAACCCCTGTCACGAAGAAGGAAAATAAAAAATAGCGGTAAGAAAGAAAAGAGAAGAAAATAAGAGAAGAGATAACAGAAAATGGAGAAACGTAGCGACAATCTGGAGAAAAGTGGGTCGAAGATCGGCCAGGTTCACTTAAGACTTCACTTTGATGGTTAATGCAGTTATTGCAATTTTGTTGTTTTATCACAGTAGATTGGTTTATTTACATTTCAAAAACCAGAAGACATTCATTTACAAATGTGATTGCACTTTAGTTTACATATTTAAATGTTCAGATATTAAGATGTGATAGACAGTTTTTGCATGATTTGAATGAGGCAAAATAA
Organism: Paratrypauchen microcephalus; assembly: GCA_036785185.1. Classification (NCBI taxonomy): domain Eukaryota; kingdom Metazoa; phylum Chordata; class Actinopteri; order Gobiiformes; family Gobiidae; genus Paratrypauchen; species Paratrypauchen microcephalus. The sequence continues at coordinate 1,614,268 of JAVJIX010000153.1, forward strand.
CATGTTTTTTTCTCTCGAATATATTGTTATAATCATTTGTTTCAGATGTACTGTCATTATTTTCTGTATAAAAATTAAATTTGGTGTTCAAAAAGTCTTTTTTCAAACTTGAGTCTTGAAAAAGAGGGGGTCGTCTTATAATCAGGGTCGTCTTATATTCGGGCCAATACGGTATATAATATATAAATAAAAAAAGACTTGTAATAGATTTGTGTTTCTCTGCACAAATATTTGGACTTTTTGCTGTTTTTGGAGTATATTTGCCATGAGTTTTCTGATCCGGCCCCTTTGGGATGAAGTCTCTTTTATTTGGTCTCACGGGAGAAATTTGACTTCTGCATTTGACCCATCCTTTTTCAGGAGCAGTGAGCAGCCATCTTTCGGCGCCCGGGGGGAAGTACCGTGAAGGGTCTTGCCCAAGGATATAGCACGTGTGGTTGTGATGTTTCTTTATGACTGAGTTTTTGTAAGTTGTTTTTTATGGTATTTTATTGGTATTTATGCCATTTTATATCCACCTGTCCAGGGACTGCAGGTGGAAATGAGCATATTTGCTATAACCTGGCACAAACATATGACCTCTTTTATGTAGGTCAATGTTTTTATGTGCATCGTCCCTGTCAAATAAACTAATAAACTAAACTAACTAAACAGGAACCACACTGGCTCGCTCATCAACTCGTCAATCATCAATTCCGAGCAAAGCTGTTGTTAGATGTAGGCCAGCGAGCCAAGCTGGACGAACATCCTGTCCAGTCGAGGAGATGGGGCGAGATGACGGTCCCGGTGTCCAGCTGTGTGGAAATGCAGCGTGAATACTGTAGTCACACTGCAGTGTCCTGTGTTGTGGGCAGAGATGTGCAGACTGACACTGACATCATACACACCAGGGTTGTTATAGTATCTCCAAATCTAAGAGTCAAACTAAAACTTTAACTGGAAATATCATTTCGTTTCATTAGCACTTATGAAGTCATAGGTGTTTGTTTACTAGACACTTGGTTGAGAGTGAGGACAGTTGTTAAAACTGCACACTGAACTGTACTTGTCCTCCTCAAATCTTTTAATTGTATTGCACTGTCCCTCTTTTTAGGGTTAGGGTTATCTATATTTACTTAGGGTTACTTATCTATATTTACAACTATTGATAACTTTTATGGTGATGGGTATTGTTATTGGTTTATTATTATGCTAGTTAATTAGTTACTGAATTAAAGGAAAAGTAACGTTTTTTTACAATCTGATAAAACAAGTAGTTTTACTCACCCATAGCAGTTTGGTGTCATATGGAGCAGTATCGCAGAACTTATGTTGAGCCGTTCTGTTCTACTAATGATCCCGTATCCGTTAGCGTGAGTGCTCGGGGCATTACTTTGCGGTGTCCAAATAACACAAACTTTAGCACTTTTCAAATCACAGAAGATCGCTGTGTCAGCGTAGACTTTTAGTAGATTCCAAAACGGCCTGAAACCCGATATCGTAACAGAAAAGTAAAGTTCAGAGCGGTGTTAGCTTCTTTCGGACTAGCGGTGTTTACAAAACAGCTGAGTTCACGCATGCGCACTGTCCTCTCTGATGACGTCATCAAATGAAACTATAGCTGCATATCGGGTTTCAGGCCGTTTTGGAATCCACTAAAAGTCTACGCTGACACAGTGATCTTCTGTGATTTGAAAAGTGCTAAAGTTTGTGTTATTTGGACATCGCAAAGTAATGCCCCGAGCACTCACGCTAACGGATACGGGATCATTAGTAGAACAGAACGGCTCAACATAAGTTCTGCGATACTGCTCCAATTGACACCAAACTGCTATGGGTGAGTAAAACTACTTGTTTTATTGCCGAAAGAAGGCTCAGATTGTTAAAAAAAAAACTTTACTTTTCCTTTAAGCATACTCTGTCATTGTTTGATTTTTAATTTCTGCTTTGTGATTTTATTTTTATTTTTTTTCAGAGGAAGCATCCAAGACATCTGCATTTGAACGAAGGGAAGACACTATTCCATCTGAGAGGAGTGAACATGGACAAGCACAAGAAGTCTCACATCCTCCTTACAAACGAGCAAAATTTGGACTTGGACACAGCACATCCCAGAGTGCTGTTAGTAGACTGAAATTTGAATTTGTGATTGACGATCTTCAGCTCCTTTGTTCTCCTTGGGTGAGCAGCCTTCGTTCAAAAAACTCATAGAGGGAATCAGGGGGGCAAAACAGTCATGTGCAGAAAGACACTTGTGCAGCGTATTGAGGGAATTTGTTGCCATGAAAGAAAACCTGACTGCAACACTTAAGGAAGTTGCACAGGTGTCCAACAGCAGACTTGTGGACTGCACACAACAGAAGGTTTTTGGTATGACGTGCCACTGGATTGAGGAGGATCATCTTGAGCGGAAGTGTGCTTCTAATCCATGTAAAAAATAAGATAATGATAATTTTGTGTTTACTGAGGAAAGAGCAGGGACAGCAGTAGGTCAGCTGGAGAAGAAGTGTCCTGAGGGAGTGTCCTGAGGTAGTGTCCTGAAGAAGTGTCCTAAAGAAGTGTCCTGAGGGAGTGTCCTGAGGGAGTGTCCTGAAGAAGTGTCCTGAGGGAGTGTCCTGAAGAAGTGTCCTGAGGCAGTGTCCTGAAGAAGTGTCCTGAGGGAGTGTCCTGATGGAGTGTCCTGAAGAAGTGTCCTGAGGGAGTGTCCTGAGGGAGTGTCCTGAAGAAGTGTCCTGAGGGAGTGTCCTGAGGGAGTGTCCTGAGGGAGTGTCCTGAAGAAGTGTCCTGAGGGAGTGTCCTGAGGGAGTGTCCTGAAGAAGTGTCCTGAAGAAGTGTCCTGAGGGAGTGTCCTGAAGAAGTGTCCTGAGGGAGTGTCCTGAAGAAGTGTCCTGAGGGAGTGTCCTGAAGAAGTGTCCTGATGGAGTGTCCTGAGGGAGTGTCCTGAGGGAGTGTCCTGAGGGAGTGTCCTAAAGAAGTGTCCTGAGGGAGTGTCCTGAGGGAGTGTCCTGAGGGAGTGTCCTGAGGGAGTGTCCTGAAGAAGTGTCCTGAAGAAGTGTCCTGAGGGAGTGTCCTGAGGGAGTGTCCTGAAGAAGTGTCCTGAGGGAGTGTCCTGAAGAAGTGTCCTGAGGGAGTGTCCTGAGGGAGTGTCCTGAAGAAGTGTCCTGAGGGAGTGTCCAGAGGGAGTGTCCTGAAGAAGTGTCCTGAGGGAGTGTCTTGAAGAAGTGTCCTGAAGAAGTGCCCTGAAGAAGTGTCCTGAGGGAGTGTCCTGAAGAAGTGTCCTGAGGGAGTGTCCTGAGGGAGTGTCCTGAGGGAGTGTCCTGAAGAAGTGTCCTGAAGAAGTGTCCTGAGGGAGTGTCCTGAAGAAGTGTCCTGAGGGAGTGTCCTGAAGAAGTGTCCTGAAGAAGTGTCCTGAAGAAGTGTCCTGAGGGAGTGTCCTGAAGAAGTGTCCTGAAGAAGTGTCCTGAAGAAGTGTCCTGAGGGAGTGTCCTGAGGGAGTGTCCTGAAGAAGTGTCCTGAGGGAGTGTCCTGAAGAAGTGTCCTGAAGAAGTGTCCTGAAGAAGTGTCCTGAGGGAGTGTCCTGAGGGAGTGTCCTGAAGAAGTGTCCTGAGGGAGTGTCCTGAAGAAGTGTCCTGAAGAAGTGTCCTGAAGAAGTGTCCTGAAGAAGTGTCCTGAGGGAGTGTCCTGAAGAAATGTCCTGAAGAAGTGTCCTGAAGAAGTGTCCTGAGGCAGTGTCCTGAAGAAGTGTCCTGAAGAAGTGTCCTGAAGAAGTGTCCTGAGGGAGTGTCCTGAGGGAATGTCCTGAAGAAGTGTCCTGAAGAAGTGTCCTGAGGGAGTGTCCTGAGGGAGTGTCCTGAGGGAGTGTCCTGTGGGAGTGTCCTGAAGAAGTGTCCTGAAGAAGTGTCCTGAAGAAGTGTCCTGAGGGAGTGTCCTGAGGGAGTGTCCTGAAGAAGTGTCCTGAAGAAGTGTCCTGAAGAAGTGTCCTGAGGGAGTGTCCTGAGGGAGTGTCCTGAAGAAGTGTCCTGAGGGAGTGTCCTGAAGAAGTGTCCTGAGGGAGTGTCCTGAGGGAGTGTCCTGAAGAAGTGTCCTGAGGGAGTGTCCAGAGGGAGTGTCCTGAAGAAGTGTCCTGAGGGAGTGTCTTGAAGAAGTGTCCTGAAGAAGTGCCCTGAAGAAGTGTCCTGAAGAAGTGTCCTGAAGAAGTGTCCTGAAGAAGTGTCCTGAGGGAATGTCCTGAAGAAGTGTCCTGAAGAAGTGTCCTGAAGAAGTGTCCTGAAGAAGTGTCCTGAGGGAGTGTCCTGAAGAAGTGTCCTGAAGAAGTGTCCTGAAGAAGTGTCCTGAGGCAGTGTCCTGAAGAAGTGTCCTGAAGAAGTGTCCTGAGGGAGTGTCCTGAGGGAATGTCCTGAAGAAGTGTCCTGAAGAAGTGTCCTGAGGGAGTGTCCTGAAGAAGTGCCCTGAAGAAGTGTCCTGAGGGAGTGTCCTGAGGGAGTGTCCTGAGGGAGTGTCCTGTGGGAGTGTCCTGAAGAAGTGTCCTGAGGGAGTGTCTTGAAGAAGTGTCCTGAAGAAGTGCCCTGAAGAAGTGTCCTGAAGAAGTGTCCTGAGGGAGTGTCCTGAAAAAGTGTCCTGAAGAAGTGTCCTGAGGGAGTGTCCTGAGGGAGTGTCCTGAGGGAGTGTCCTGAGGGAGTGTGACGTCACCCACAGCGTCAGCTCCAAATGAAGCTCATCAAGGACAGCAGTCACATGACAATTCTCCAGAAATCTACAAAAACATGAGACAAAACTGAACACAGGAGCTGGACAGAGCTGAGGTGATGCACGAGGTTCATCAGTGCGACGAACGCTGATGTGAATCTGTAGTTTTGGGCATTTTAGATCAATAAGAGGAACATGGTGATGGATTATGTGATGTTTTACAGAAGTCACAGCTTCTCTTTAAACACGTGATTTAATGTTCACGTCTAAAAACATCCCTCAGAAGTGTCCTCACACACGTCACGCGTTTGTGCGACGCTTCCAAAAGTGAGAAGAGCAAACCGTGTGAGACAAGCGCAGGCGATTCAGTGAAGAGATGTGTTCAGATGGAGGTCACAGGTCACAGAGCAGAGGTCCAGGTCACAGGTCCGAGAGCAGAGGTCCAGGTCACAGGTCACAGAGCAGAGGTCCAGGTCACAGGTCACAGAGCAGAGGTCCAGGTCACAGGTCCGAGAGCAGAGGTCCAGGTCACAGGTCACAGAGCAGAGGTCCAGGTCACAGGTCCGAGAGCAGAGGTCCAGGTCACAGGTCACAGAGCAGAGGTCCAGGTCACAGGTCACAGAGCAGAGGTCCAGGTCACCGGTCACAGAGCAGAGGTCCAGGTCACAGGTCCGAGAGCAGAGGTCCAGGTCACCGGTCACAGAGCAGAGGTCCAGGTCACAGGTCACAGAGCAGAGGTCCAGGTCACCGGTCACAGAGCAGAGGTCCAGGTCACCGGTCACAGAGCAGAGGTCCAGGTCACCGGTCACAGAGCAGAGGTCCAGGTCACAGAGCAGAGGTCCAGGTCACCGGTCACAGAGCAGAGGTCCAGGTCACAGGTCACAGAGCAGAGGTCCAGGTCACAGGTCACAGAGCAGAGGTCCAGGTCACAGGTCACAGAGCAGAGGTCCAGGTCACAGGTCCGAGAGCAGAGGTCCAGGTCACAGGTCACAGAGCAGAGGTCCAGGTCACAGGTCACAGAGCAGAGGTCCAGGTCACAGGTGGAGTTTTGGTCACTTCCTGTTATCAGACGTTGACCATATAAGGAGCAGACTCTGTCCAAACTTGACTTCTGCTTTTACACCTCTTTTTCTTTTAAAAACATTTCCTTCCTCTTTCTCTCTCACACTGCCCACTACACTTAGACCTGTTTTAGTCCGGGTTTAGATCTGGCTTAGTCCGAGTTTCAGTTCTGTCTGAGTCCTGGTCCTGGTCCAGTCCCGGTTCTGAAGCGGTTGAAGATGCAGCTGTTTTTTCTCTGTGAGTTCTGTCCAATGCTAATGTTTTTAGCATAGGTCTATGGGAATTTGCATTGTGCTCTGTAGCCTGATGCTAACGCCACATTCTTCATTCTTTACATTTACAGGTGTGTTTCTGCTGCCGCTCAGCGTGTCCCCAGGTGAGTCCACACACCTGTTTAGACCTGGTTTAGACCTGGTTTAGACCTGGTTTAGATCTGGTTTAGTCCTGGTTTAGTCCTGGTTTAGTCCTGGTTTAGACCTGGTTTAGACCTGGTTTAGACCTGGTTTAGACCTGGTTTAGTCCTGGTTTAGACCAGGTTTAGACCAGGTTTAGTCCTGGTTTAGACCTGGTTTAGACCTGGTTTAGACCTGGTTTAGTCCTGGTTTAGACCAGGTTTAGACCAGGTTTAGTCCTGGTTTAGACCTGGTTTAGACCTGGTTTAGACCTGGTTTAGTCCTGGTTTAGACCAGGTTTAGTCCTGGTTTAGACCTGGTTTACTCCTGGTTTAGGCCTGGTTTAGACCTGGTTTAGTCCTGGTTTAGACCTGATTTAGACCTGGTTTAGATCTGGTTTAGTCCTGGTTTAGTCCTGGTTTAGACCTGGTTTAGACCTGGTTTAGAGCTGGTTTAGTCCTGGTTTAGACCTGATTTAGACCTGGTTGAGACCTGCTTTAGTCCTAATTTAGTCCTGGTTTAGGCCTGCTTTAGACCTGGTTTAGTTCTGGTTTAGTCCTGGTTTAGTCCTGGTTTAAACCTGATTTAGACCTGATTTAGACCTGGTTTAGAACTGGTTTAGTCCTGGTTTAGGCCTGCTTTAGACCTGGTTTAGTTCTGGTTTAGTCCTGGTTGAGTCATGGTTTAGACCTGATTTAAACCTGGTTTAGATCTGGTTTAGTCCTGGTTTAGTCCTGGTTTAGACCTGGTTTAGAACTAGTTGAGACCTGCTTTAGTCCTGGTTTAGTCCTGGTTTAAACCTGATTTAGACCTGGTTTAGATCTGGTTTAGGGCTGCTTTAGACCTGGTTTAGTTCTGGTTTAGTCCTGGTTTAGTCCTGTTTTAGACCTGTTTTAGATCTGATTTAGACCTGCTTTAGGCCTGGTTTAGACCTGGTTTAGATCTGGTTTAGTCCTTGTTTAGACCTGGTTTAGTTATGGTTTAGTCCTGGTTTAGTCCTGTTTTAGACCTGCTTGAGACCTGGTTTAGACCTGGTTTAGACCTGATTTAGACCTGGTTTAGTCCTGGTTTAGACCTGGTTTAGTCCTGGTTTAGACCTGGTTGAGACTTGCTTTAGTCCTGGTTTAGACCTGGTTTAGACCTGGTTTAGTCCTGGATTATTCCTGGTTTAGACCTGGTTTAGACCTGGTTTAGTCCTGTTTTAGACCTGGTTTAGATCTGATTTAGACCTGGTTTAGGCCTGGTTTAGACCTGGTTTAGTCCTGGTTTAGACCTGCTTTAGGCCTGGTTTAGACCTGGTTTAGATCTGGTTTAGTCCTTGTTTAGACCTGGTTTAGTTCTGGTTTAGTCCTGGTTTAGACCTGGTTTAGACCTGCTTGAGACCTGGTTTAGACCTGGTTTAGACCTGATTTAGACCTGGTTTAGTCCTGGTTTAGACCTGGTTTAGTCCTGGTTTAGACCTGGTTGAGACTTGCTTTAGTCCTGGTTTAGACCTGGTTTAGACCTGGTTTAGTCCTGGTTTATTCCTGGTTTAGACCTGGTTTAGACCTGGTTTAGTCCTGGTTTAGATCTGGTTTAGTTCTGGTTTAGTCCTGGTTTAGTCCGGGTTTAGACCTGGTTTAGACCTGGTTTAGTCCTGGTTTAGTCCTGGTTTAGTTCTGGTTTAGTCCTGGTTTAGTTCTGGTGTAGTTCTGGTGTAGTCCTGGTTTAGTCCTGGTTTAGTCCTGGTTTAGACCTGGTTTAGTCCTGGTTTAGTCCCGGTTTAGTTCTGGTGTAGTCGTGGTGTAGTCCTGGTTTAGTTCTGGTTTAGACCTGGTTTAGACCTGGTTTAGACCTGGTTTAGTTCTGGTTTAGTCCTGGTTTAGTCCTGGTTTAGACCTGGTTTAGTCCTGGTTTAGACCTGGTTTAGACCTGCTTGAGACCTGGTTTAGACCTGGTTTAGACCTGATTTAGACCTGGTTTAGTCCTGGTTTAGACCTGGTTTAGTCCTGGTTTAGACCTGGTTGAGACTTGCTTTAGTCCTGGTTTAGACCTGGTTTAGACCTGGTTTAGTCCTGGTTTAGTCCTGGTTTAGACCTGGTTTAGACCTGGTTTAGTCCTGGTTTAGTTCTGGTTTAGTCCTGGTTTAGTTCTGGTGTAGTTCTGGTGTAGTCCTGGTTTAGTCCTGGTTTAGTCCTGGTTTAGACCTGGTTTAGTCCTGGTTTAGTCCCGGTTTAGTTCTGGTGTAGTCGTGGTGTAGTCCTGGTTTAGTTCTGGTTTAGACCTGGTTTAGACCTGGTTTAGACCTGGTTTAGTTCTGGTTTAGTCCTGGTTTAGTCCTGGTTTAGACCTGGTTTAGACCTGGTTTAGTCCTGGTTTAGTTCTGGTTTAGTCCTGGTTTAGACCTGTTTTAGTCCTGGTTTAGTTCTGGTGTAGTCCTGGTTTAGTCCTGGTTTAGACCTGGTTTAGTCCTGGTTTAGTCCTGGTTTAGTCCTGGTTTTGTCCTGGTTTAGTTCTAGTGTAGTCCTGGTTTAGTCCTGGTTCAGTCCTGGTTTAGACCTGGTTTAGACCTGGTTTAGTTCTGGTTTAGTCCTGGTTTAGTCCTGGTTTAGACCTGGTTTAGTCCTGGTTTAGTCCTGGTTTAGTTCTGGTGTAGTCCTGGTTTAGACCTGGTTTAGACCTAGTTGAGACCTGCTTTAGTCCTGGTTTAGTCCTGGTTTAAACCTGATTTAGACCTGGTTTAGATCTGGTTTAGGGCTGCTTTAGACCTGGTTTAGTTCTGGTTTAGTCCTGGTTGAGTCCTGTTTTAGACCTGTTTTAGATCTGATTTAGATCTGGTTTAGGCCTGGTTTAGATCTGGTTTAGTCCTTGTTTAGACCTGGTTTAGTTCTGGTTTAGACCTGGTTTAGTCCTGGTTTAGACCTGGTTGAAACTTGCTTTAGTCCTGGTTTAGACCTGGTTTAGACCTGGTTTAGTCCTGTTTTAGACCTGGTTTAGATCTGATTTAGACCTGGTTTAGGGCTGGTTTAGACCTGGTTTAGTCCTGGTTTAGACCTGCTTTAGGCCTGGTTTAGACCTGGTTTAGATCTGGTTTAGTCCTTGTTTAGACCTGGTTTAGTTATGGTTTAGACCTGGTTTAGTCCTGGTTTAGACCTGCTTTAGGCCTGGTTTAGACCTGGTTTAGATCTGGTTTAGACCTGGTTTAGTCCTGGTTTAGACCTGGTTTAGTCCTGGTTTAGACCTGGTTGAGACTTGCTTTAGTCCTGGTTTAGACCTGGTTTAGACCTGGTTTAGTCCTGGTTTATTCCTGGTTTAGACCTGGTTTAGACCTGGTTTAGTCCTGGTTTAGATCTGGTTTAGTTCTGGTTTAGTCCTGGTTTAGTCCTGGTTTAGACCTGGTTTAGACCTGGTTTAGTCCTGGTTTAGTTCTGGTTTAGTCCTGGTTTAGTCCTGGTTTAGACCTGGTTTAGTCCTGGTTTAATTCTGGTTTAGTCCTGGTTTAGTTCTGGTGTAGTTCTGGTTTAGTCCTGGTTTAGTCCTGGTTTAGACCTGGTTTAGTCCTGGTTTAGTCCTGGTTTAGTTCTGGTGTAGTCGTGGTGTAGTCCTGGTTTAGTTCTGGTTTAGACCTGGTTTAGACCTGGTTTAGACCTGGTTTAGTTCTGGTTTAGTCCTGGTTTAGTTCTGGTGTAGTCGTGGTGTAGTCCTGGTTTAGTTCTGGTTTAGTTCTGGTGTAGTCGTGGTGTAGTCCTGGTTTAGTTCTGGTTTAGACCTGGTTTAGACCTGGTTTAGACCTGGTTTAGTTCTGGTTTAGTCCTGGTTTAGTCCTGGTTTAGACCTGGTTTAGTCCTGGTTTAGTTCTGGTTTAGTCCTGGTTTAGACCTGGTTTAGTCCTGGTTTAGTTCTGGTGTAGTCCTGGTTTAGTCCTGGTTTAGACCTGGTTTAGTCCTGGTTTAGTCCTGGTTTAGTCCTGGTTTTGTCCTGGTTTAGTTCTATTGTAGTCCTGGTTTAGTCCTGGTTCAGTCCTGGTTTAGACCTGGTTTAGACCTGGTTTAGTTCTGGTTTAGTCCTGGTTTAGTCCTGGTTTAGACCTGGTTTAGTCCTGGTTTAGTTCTGGTTTAGTCCTGGTTTAGTCCTGGTTTAGACCTGGTTTAGTCCTGGTTTAGTCCTGGTTTAGTCCTGGTTCAGTCCTGGTTTAGTTCTGGTATAGTCCTGGTTTAGTCCTGGTTTAAACCTGGTTTAGTCCTGGTTTAGTCCTGGTGTAGTTCTGGTGTAGTCCTGGTGTAGTCCTGGTTTAGTCCTGGTTTAGACCTGGTTTAGACCTGGTTTAGTTCTGGTTTAGTCCTGGTTTAGTCCTGGTTTACACCTGGTTTAGTCCTGGTTTAGTTCTGGTTTAGTCCTGGTTTAGACCTGGTTTAGTCTTGGTTTAGTTCTGGTGTAGTCCTGGTTTAGTCCTGGTTTAGTCCTGGGTTAGTCCGGGTTTAGTCCTGGTTTAGTCCTGGCTTAGTCCTGGTTTAGACCTGGTTTAGTCCTGGTGTAGTACTGGTTTAGACCTGGTTTAGTTCTGGTGTAGTCCTGGTTTAGTCCTGGTTTAGACCTGGTTTAGTCCTGGTTTAGTCCTGGTTTAGTTCTGGTGTAGTCCTGGTTTAGTCCTGGTTTAGTCCTGGTTTAGTCCTGGTTTAGTTCTGGTGTAGTCCTGGTTTAGTCCTGGTTTAGTCCTGGTTTAGTTCTGGTGTAGTCCTGGTTTAGTTCTGGTTTAGTCCTGGTTTAGACCTGGTTTAGTCCTGGTTTAGTCCTGGTTTACTCCTGGTGTAGTCCTGGTTTAGTCCTGGTTTAGTCCTGGTTTAGTTCTAGTGTAGTCCTGGTTTAGTCCTGGTTTAGTCCTGGTTTAGTCCTGGTTTAGTTCTGGTGTAGTCCTGGTTTAGTCCTGGGTTAGACCTGGTTTAGTCCTGGTTTAGTCCTGGTTTAGTCCTGGTTTAGTCCTGGTTTAGACCTGGTGTAGTCCTGGTTTAGTCCTGGTTTAGACCTGGTTTAGACCTGGTTTAGTCCTGGTTTAGACCTGGTTTAGTCCTGGTTTAGTCCTGGTTTAGTCCTGGTTTAGTTCTGGTGTAGTCCTGGTTTAGTCCTGGTTTAGTTCTGGTTTAGTCCTGGTGTAGTCCTGGTTTAGTCCTGGTTTAGTCCTGGTTTAGACCTGGTTTAGTCCTGGTTTAGTCCTGGTTTAGTCCTGGTTTAGACCTGGTTTAGTCCTGGTTTAGACCTGGTTTAGTCCTGGTTTAGTCCTGGTTCAGTCCTGGTTTAGTTCTGGTTTAGTCCTGGTTTAGTCATGGTTTAGTCCTGGTTTAGACCTGGTTTAGTCCTGGTTTAGTCCTGATTTAGTCCTGGTTTAGTCCTGGTTTAGTCCTGGTTTAGTCCTGGTTTAGACCTGGTTTAGTCCTGGTTTAGTCCTGGTTTAGTCCTGGTTTAGACCTGGTTTAGACCTGGTTTAGTCCTGGTTTAGACCTGGTTTAGTCCTGGTTTAGTTCTGGTGTAGTCCTGGTTTAGTTCTGGTTTAGTCCTGGTTTAGACCTGGTTTAGTCCTGGTTTAGTCCTGGTTTAGACCTGGTTTAGTCCTGGTTTAGTCCTGGTTAAGTCCTGGTTAAGTCCTGGTTTAGTCCTGGTTTAGTTCTGGTTTAGTGCTGGTTTAGTCCTGGTTTAGTCCTGGTTTAGACCTGGTTTAGTCCTGGTTTAGTCCTGGTTTAGTCCTGGTTTAGTCCTGGTTTAGTTCTGGTTTAGTCCTGGTTTAGACCTGGTTTAGACCTGGTTTAGTCCTGGTTTAGACCTGGTTTAGTCCTGGTTTAGACCTGGTTTAGACGTGGTTTAGACCTGGTTTAGTTCTGGTTTAGTGCTGGTTCAGTCCTGGTTAAGTCCTGGTTTAGTCCTGGTTTAGTTCTGGTTTAGTGCTGGTTCAGTCCTGGTTTAGTCCTGGTTTAGACCTGGTTTAGTCCTGGTTTAGTCCTGGTTTAGTCCTGGTGTAGTCCTGGTTTAGTCCTGGTTTAGTTCTGGTGTAGTCCTGATTTAGACCTGGTTTAGTCCTGGTTTAGTCCTGGTTTAGTCCTGGTTTAGTTCTGGTGTAGTCCTGGTTTAGTCCTGGTTTAGTCCTGGTTTAGTCCTGGTTTAGTTCTGGTGTAGACCTGGTTTAGTCCTGGTTTAGTCCTGGTTTAGTCCTGGTTTAGTCCTGGTTTAGTTCTGGTGTAGTCCTGGTTTAGTCCTGGTTTAGTCCTGGTTTAGTCCTGGTTTAGTCCTGGTTTAGTTCTGGTGTAGTCCTGATTTAGACCTGGTTTAGTCCTGGTTTAGTTCTGGTTTAGTCCTGGTTTAGTCCTGGTTTAGTCCTGGTTTAGACCTGGTTTAGTCCTGGTTTAGTCCTGGTTTAGTCCTGGTTTAGTCCTGGTTTAGACCTGGTTTAGACCTGGTTTAGTCCTGGTTTAGTCCTGGTTTAGTCCTGGTTTAGTTCTGGTTTAGACCTGGTTTAGTCCTGGTGTAGTCCTGGTGTAGTCCTGGTTTAGTCCTGGTTTAGTTCTGGTGTAGTCCTGGTTTAGTCCTGGTTTAGTCCTGGTTTAGTCCTGGTTTAGTCCTGGTTTAGTTCTGGTGTAGTCCTGGTTTAGTCCTGGTTTAGTCCTGGTTTAGTCCTGGTTTAGTTCTGGTGTAGACCTGGTTTAGTCCTGGTTTAGTCCTGGTTTAGTCCTGGTTTAGTCCTGGTTTAGACCTGGTTTAGTCCTGGTTTAGTCCTGGTTTAGTCCTGGTGTAGTCCTGGTTTAGTCCTGGTTTAGTCCTGGTTTAGTCCTGGTGTAGTCCTGGTTTAGTCCTGGTGTAGTCCTGGTTTAGTCCTGGTTTAGTTCTGGTGTAGTCCTGGTTTAGTCCTGGTTTAGTCCTGGTTTAGTCCTGGTGTAGTCCTGGTTTAGTCCTGGTTTAGTCCTGGTTTAGTCCTGGTTTAGTCCTGGTTTAGTCCTGGTTTAGTCCTGGTTTAGACCTGGTTTAGTCCTGGTTTAGTTCTGGTGTAGTCCTGGTTTAGTCCTGGTTTAGTTCTGGTGTAGTCCTGGTTTAGTCCTGGTTTAGTTCTGGTTTAGACCTGGTTTAGTCCTGGTTTAGTCCTGATTTAGTCCTGGTTTAGTTCTGGTTTAGACCTGCTTTAGACCTGGTTTAGTCCTGGTTTAGACCTGGTTTAGTCCTGGTTTAGTTCTGGTGTAGTCCTGGTTTAGTCCTGGTTTAGTCCTGGTTTAGTCCTGGTTTAGTCCTGGTTTAGTCCTGGTTTAGTTCTGGTGTAGTCCTAGTCCTTGATAGATCTCGTTGAAGCTGTTCAGGTTCAGTTCCGTCAGAATCTTTTTATTTGTGCTTGGGGCTGGTTTAAACACTGAGCAGTAAAACTCAGCGCAGCTCCACAGGTCGAGTCAGATCTGTGTCTGTGTGAGGAGAGGATGTGTTTGGAGGTGTTCAGGGTCTAATGTTCTCCTGTGGTCCTCAGAGATCCTGAAGGTGGAGCCAGACTCAGACCAGTTCTTCAGTGGATCGTTCATCAAACTGACGTGTGAGGAGCAGTGGTCTGTGAAGAGGACCAGGACTGGGTCTGCTCAGGTCCAGTCCTGTGGGTCTGGAAAGGACTTTGGACACATCCATAAGTCCAGCTGTTTAATCCGTAACTTTGACCCCTCTGACTCTGGTGTGTACTGGTGTGAGTCTGCAGATGGACACAGGAGCCCACAGCGCCCCCTCTCTGTCACAGGTAACACTACATTTATACATTTATACAGTCGACACATTCCCTCCACTGGGCCTCGAGGCACAAGGATCATCCAGGACAGAAGAGAAAATTCAGAACAAAATCTGTCTCTTCTTTTCACACATTTAAAGATGAAAAAGTTCCTATTTTTCACCTCCTGACCGTGACTGTTTACTGAATGTCTCTCCCCTCTCTCCCCCCATGTATCACTACAGCTCTGTGTCTCTGATTCTGACGCTCTCTCTTCAGACAGAGACCTGATCCTGGACAGTCCTGCACTTCCTGTATTAGCAGGAAGTGACATCACACTCCGCTGTTGGACCTGGTTTAGACCTGGTTTAGACCTGGTTTAGACCTGGTTTAGTCCTGGTTTAGACCTGGTTTAGTCCTGGTTTAGTCCTGGTTTAGTCCTGGTTTAGTTCTGGTTTAGTTCTGGGGTAGTCCTGGTTTAGACCTGGTTTAGTCCTGGTTTAGTCCTGGTTTAGTCCTGGTTTAGACCTGGTTTAGTCCTGGTTTAGTCCTGGTTTAGTTCTGGTTTAGTTCTGGGGTAGTCCTGGTTTAGACCTGGTTTAGTCCTGGTTTAGTCCTGGTTTAGTCCTGGTGTAGTCCTGGTGTAGTCCTGGTGTAGTCCTGGTTTAATCCTGGTGTAGTCCTGGTGTAGTCCTGGTTTAGTCCTGGTTTAGTCCTGGTTTAGTCCTGGTTTAGACCTGGTTTAGACCTGGTTTAGACCTGGTTTAGTCCTGGTTTAGTCCTGGTTTAGTCCTGGTTTAGTCCTGGTTGAGTCCTGGTTGAGTCCTGGTTTAGACCTAGTTTAGTCCTGGTTTAGTCCTGGTTTAGTCCTGGTTTAGTCCTGGTTTAGTTCTGGTTTAGTCCTGGTGTAGTCCTGGTTTAGTCCTGGTTTAGTTCTGGTTTAGTCCTGGTTTAGTCCTGGTTTAGACCTGGTTTAGTCCTGGTTTAGTCCTGGTTTAGTCCTGGTTTAGTCCTGGTTTAGTTCTGGTGTAGTCCTGGTTTAGACCTGGTTTAGTCCTGGTTTAGTCCTGGTTTAGTTCTGGTTTAGTGCTGGTTTAGTCCTGGTTTAGTCCTGGTTTAGACCTGGTTTAGTCCTGATTTAGTCCTGGTTTAGTCCTGGTTTAGACCTGGTTTAGTCCTGGTTTAGTCCTGGTTTAGTCCTGGTTTAGTTCTGGTTTAGTCCTGGTTTAGTCCTGGTTTAGACCTGGTTTAGTCCTGGTTTAGTCCTGGTTTAGTCCTGGTTTAGTTCTGGTTTAGTCCTGGTTTAGTCCTGGTTTAGTCCTGGTTTAGTTCTGGTTTAGTTCTGGTGTAGTCCTGGTTTAGTTCTGGTGTAGTCCTGGTTTAGTCCTGGTTTAGTTCTGGTGTAGTCCTGATTTAGACCTGGTTTAGTCCTGGTTTAGTCCTGGTTTAGTCCTGGTTTAGTTCTGGTGTAGTCCTGGTTTAGTCCTGGTTTAGTCCTGGTTTAGTCCTGGTTTAGTCCTGGTTTAGTTCTGGTGTAGACCTGGTTTAGTCCTGGTTTAGTCCTGGTTTAGTCCTGGTTTAGTCCTGATTTAGACCTGGTTTAGTCCTGGTTTAGTCCTGGTTTAGTCCTGGTTTAGTCCTGGTTTAGACCTGGTTTAGTCCTGGTTTAGACCTGGTTCAGACCTGGTTGAGACTTGCTTTAGTCCTGGTGTAGTTCTGGTGTAGTCCTGGTGTAGTCCTGGTTTAGTCCTGGTTTAGACCTGGTTTAGACCTGGTTTAGTTCTGGTTTAGTCCTGGTTTAGTCCTGGTTTACACCTGGTTTAGTCCTGGTTTAGTTCTGGTTTAGTCCTGGTTTAGACCTGGTTTAGTCTTGGTTTAGTTCTGGTGTAGTCCTGGTTTAGTCCTGGTTTAGTCCTGGGTTAGTCCGGGTCTAGTCCTGGATTAGTCCTGGCTTAGTCCTGGTTTAGACCTGGTTTAGTCCTGGTGTAGTACTGGTTTAGACCTGGTTTAGTTCTGGTGTAGTCCTGGTTTAGTCCTGGTTTAGACCTGGTTTAGTCCTGGTTTAGTCCTGGTTTAGTTCTGGTGTAGTCCTGGTTTAGTCCTGGTTTAGTCCTGGTTTAGTCCTGGTTTAGTCCTGGTTTTGTTCTGGTGTAGTCCTGGTTTAGTCCTGGTTTTGACCTGGTTTAGTCCTGGTTTAGTCCTGGTTTAGTCCTGGTTTAGTCCTGGTTTAGACCTGGTTTAGTCCTGGTTTAGTCCTGGTTTAGTCCTGGTTTAGTCCTGGTTTATTCCTGGTTTAGTCCTGGTTTAGTCCTGGTTTAGTTCTGGTGTAGACCTGGTTTAGTCCTGGTTTAGTCCTGGTTTAGTCCTGGTTTAGTCCTGGTTTAGTCCTGGTTTAGTTCTGGTGTAGTCCTGGTTTAGTCCTGGTTTCGTCCTGGTTTAGTCCTGGTTTAGTCCTGGTTTATTCCTGGTTTAGTCCTGGTGTAGTCCTGGTTTAGTCCTGGTTTATTCCTGGTGTAGTCCTGGTTTAGTCCTGGTTTAGTCCTGGTTTAGTCCTGGTTTATTCCTGGTTTAGTCCTGGTTTAGTCCTGGTTTAGTTCTGGTGTAGACCTGGTTTAGTCCTGGTTTAGTCCTGGTGTAGTCCTGGTTTAGTCCTGGTTTAGTCCTGGTTTCGTCCTGGTTTAGTCCTGGTTTAGTCCTGGTTTAGTCCTGGTTTAGTCCTGGTTTATTCCTGGTTTAGTCCTGGTTTAGTCCTGGTTTAGTTCTGGTGTAGACCTGGTTTAGTCCTGGTTTAGTCCTGGTTTAGTCCTGGTTTAGTCCTGGTTTAGTTCTGGTGTAGTCCTGGTTTAGTCCTGGTTTCGTCCTGGTTTAGTTCTGGTTTAGTCCTGGTGTAGTCCTGGTTTAGTCCTGGTTTAGTCCTGGTTTAGTCCTGGTTTAGCCCTGGTTTTAGACCTGGTTTAGACCTGGTTTAGACCTGGTTTAGACCTGGTTTAGACCTGCTTTAGACCTGGTTTAGACCTGGTTTAGTCCTGGTTTAGTCCTGGTTTAGTCCTGGTTTAGTCCTGGTTTAGACCTGGTTTAGTCCTGGTTTAGTCCTGGTTTAGTCCTGGTTTAGACCTGGTTTAGTCCTGGTTTAGTCCTGGTGTAGTCCTGGTTTAGTCCTGGTTTAGTCCTGGTTTAGTCCTGGTGTAGTCCTAGTCCTTGATAGATCTCGTTGAAGCTGTTCAGGTTCAGTTCCGTCAGAATCTTTTTATTTGTGCTTGGGGCTGGTTTAAACACTGAGCAGTAAAACTCAGCGCAGCTCCACAGGTCGAGTCAGATCTGTGTCTGTGTGAGGAGAGGATGTGTTTGGAGGTGTTCAGGGTCTAATGTTCTCCTGTGGTCCTCAGAGATCCTGAAGGTGGAGCCAGACTCAGACCAGTTCTTCAGTGGATCGTTCATCAAACTGACGTGTGAGGAGCAGTGGTCTGTGAAGAGGACCAGGACTGGGTCTGCTCAGGTCCAGTCCTGTGGGCCTGGAAAGGACTTTGGACACATCCATAAGTCCAGCTGTTTAATCCGTAACTTTGACCCCTCTGACTCTGGTGTGTACTGGTGTGAGTCTGCAGATGGACACAGGAGCCCACAGCGCCCCCTCTCTGTCACAGGTAACACTACATTTATACATTTATACAGTCGACACATTCCCTCCACTGGGCCTCGAGGCACAAGGATCATCCAGGACAGAAGAGAAAATTCAGAACAAAATCTGTCTCTTCTTTTCACACATTTAAAGATGAAAAAGTTCCTATTTTTCACCTCCTGACCGTGACTGTTTACTGAATGTCTCTCCCCTCTCTCCCCCCATGTATCACTACAGCTCTGTGTCTCTGATTCTGACGCTCTCTCTTCAGACAGAGACCTGATCCTGGACAGTCCTGCACTTCCTGTATTAGCAGGAAGTGACATCACACTCCGCTGTTGGACCTGCTTGAGACCTGGTTTAGACCTGGTTTAGTCCTGGTTTAGACCTGGTTTAGTCCTGGTTTAGTCCTGGTTTAGTCCTGGTTTAGTTCTGGTTTAGTTCTGGGGTAGTCCTGGTTTAGACCTGGTTTAGTCCTGGTTTAGTCCTGGTTTAGTCCTGGTTTAGACCTGGTTTAGTCCTGGTTTAGTCCTGGTTTAGTCCTGGTTTAGTCCTGGTTTAGTTCTGGTGTAGACCTGGTTTAGTCCTGGTTTAGTCCTGGTTTAGTCCTGGTTTAGTCCTGGTTTAGTTCTGGTGTAGTCCTGGTTTAGTCCTGGTTTAGTCCTGGTTTAGTCCTGGTTTAGTCCTGGTTTAGTTCTGGTTTAGTTCTGGTGTAGTCCTGATTTAGACCTGGTTTAGTCCTGGTTTAGTTCTGGTTTAGTGCTGGTTTAATCCTGGTTTAGTCCTGGTTTAGACCTGGTTTAGTCCTGGTTTAGTCCTGGTTTAGTCCTGGTTTAGTCCTGGTTTAGACCTGGTTTAGACCTGGTTTAGTCCTGGTTTAGACCTGGTTTAGTCCTGGTTTAGACCTGGTTTAGACGTGGTTTAGACGTGGTTTAGTCCTGGTGTAGTCCTGGTTTAGTCCTGGTTTAGTTCTGGTGTAGTCCTGATTTAGACCTGGTTTAGTCCTGGTTTAGTCCTGGTTTAGTCCTGGTTTAGTTCTGGTGTAGTCCTGGTTTAGTCCTGGTTTAGTCCTGGTTTAGTCCTGGTTTAGTTCTGGTGTAGACCTGGTTTAGTCCTGGTTTAGTCCTGGTTTAGTCCTGGTTTAGTCCTGGTTTAGTCCTGGTTTAGACCTGGTTTAGTCCTGGTTTAGTCCTGGTTTAGTCCTGGTGTAGTCCTGGTTTAGTCCTGGTTTAGTCCTGGTTTAGTCCTGGTGTAGTCCTGGTTTAGTCCTGGTGTAGTCCTGGTTTCGTCCTGGTTTAGTTCTGGTGTAGTCCTGGTTTAGTCCTGGTTTAGTCCTGGTTTAGTCCTGGTGTAGTCCTGGTTTAGTCCTGGTTTAGTCCTGGTTTCGTCCTGGTTTAGTCCTGGTGTAGTCCTGGTTTAGTCCTGGTTTAGACCTGGTTTAGTCCTGGTTTAGTTCTGGTGTAGTCCTGGTTTAGTCCTGGTTTAGTCCTGGTTTAGTCCTGATTTAGTCCTGGTTTAGTTCTGGTTTAGACCTGCTTTAGACCTGGTTTAGTCCTGGTTTAGACCTGGTTTAGTCCTGGTTTAGTCCTGGTTTAGTCCTGGTTTAGTTCTGGTTTAGACCTGGTTTAGTCCTGGTTTAGTCCTGATTTAGTCCTGGTTTAGTTCTGGTTTAGACCTGCTTTAGACCTGGTTTAGTCCTGGTTTAGACCTGGTTTAGTCCTGGTTTAGTTCTGGTTTAGTCCTGGTTTAGTCCTGGTTTAGTCCTGGTTTAGTCCTGGTTTAGTCCTGGTTTAGACCTGGTTTAGTCCTGGTTTAGTCCTGGTTTAGTCCTGGTTTAGTCCTGGTTTAGACCTGGTTTAGACCTGGTTTAGTCCTGGTTTAGTCCTGGTTTAGTCCTGGTTTAGTCCTGGTTTAGTTCTGGTGTAGACCTGGTTTAGTCCTGGTTTAGTTCTGGTTTAGTCCTGGTGTAGTCCTGGTTTAGTCCTGGTTTAGTCCTGGTTTAGTTCTGGTTTAGTCCTGGTTTAGTCCTGGTTTAGTCCTGGTTTAGTCCTGGTTTAGTCCTGGTTTAGTTCTGGTGTAGTCCTGGTTTAGTCCTGGTTTAGTCCTGGTTTAGACCTGGTTTAGTCCTGGTTTAGTCCTGGTTTAGTCCTGGTTTAGTCCTGGTTTAGTCCTGGTTTAGTCCTGGTTTAGACCTGGTTTAGTCCTGCTTTAGACCTGGTTTAGTCCTGGTTTAGACCTGGTTTAGTCCTGGTTTAGTTCTGGTGTAGTCCTGGTTTAGTCCTGGTTTAGTCCTGGTTTAGTTCTGGTGTAGTCCTGGTTTAGTCCTGGTTTAGTTCTGGTGTAGACCTGGTTTAGTCCTGGTTTAGTTCTGGTTTAGTCCTGGTGTAGTCCTGGTTTAGTCCTGGTTTAGTCCTGGTTTAGTTCTGGTTTAGTCCTGGTGTAGTCCTGGTTTAGTCCTGGTTTAGTCCTGGTTTAGTTCTGGTGTAGTCCTGGTTTAGTCCTGGTTTAGTCCTGGTTTAGTTCTGGTGTAGTCCTGGTTTAGTCCTGGTTTAGTCCTGGTTTAGACCTGGTTTAGTCCTGGTTTAGTCCTGGTTTAGTCCTGGTTTAGTTCTGGTGTAGTCCTGGTTTAGTCCTGGTTTAGTCCTGGTTTAGTCCTGGTTTAGTCCTGGTTTAGTCCTGGTTTAGTTCTGGTGTAGTCCTGGTTTAGTCCTGGTTTAGTCCTGGTTTAGTCCTGGTTTAGTTCTGGTGTAGTCCTAGTCCTTGATAGATCTCGTTGAAGCTGTTCAGGTTCAGTTCCGTCAGAATCTTTTTATTTGTGCTTGGGGCTGGTTTAAACACTGAGCAGTAAAACTCAGCGCAGCTCCACAGGTCGAGTCAGATCTGTGTCTGTGTGAGGAGAGGATGTGTTTGGAGGTGTTCAGGGTCTAATGTTCTCCTGTGGTCCTCAGAGATCCTGAAGGTGGAGCCAGACTCAGACCAGTTCTTCAGTGGATCGTTCATCAAACTGACGTGTGAGGAGCAGTGGTCTGTGAAGAGGACCAGGACTGGGTCTGCTCAGGTCCAGTCCTGTGGGTCTGGAAAGGACTTTGGACACATCCATAAGTCCAGCTGTTTAATCCGTAACTTTGACCCCTCTGACTCTGGTGTGTACTGGTGTGAGTCTGCAGATGGACACAGGAGCCCACAGCGCCCCCTCTCTGTCACAGGTAACACTACATTTATACATTTATACAGTCGACACATTCCCTCCACTGGGCCTCGAGGCACAAGGATCATCCAGGACAGAAGAGAAAATTCAGAACAAAATCTGTCTCTTCTTTTCACACATTTAAAGATGAAAAAGTTCCTATTTTTCACCTCCTGACCGTGACTGTTTACTGAATGTCTCTCCCCTCTCTCCCCCCATGTATCACGACAGCTCTGTGTCTCTGATTCTGACGCTCTCTCTTCAGACAGAGACCTGATCCTGGACAGTCCTGCACTTCCTGTATTAGCAGGAAGTGACATCACACTCCGCTGTCGGACCTGCTTGAGACCTGGTTTAGACCTGGTTTAGACCTGGTTTAGACCTGGTTTAGTCCTGGTTTAGTCCTGGTTTAGTCCTGGTTTAGTTCTGGTTTAGTTCTGGGGTAGTCCTGGTTTAGACCTGGTTTAGACCTGGTTGAGTCCTGGTTTAGTCCTGGTTTAGACCTGGTTTAGTCCTGGTTTAGTTCTGGTTTAGTCCTGGTTTAGTTCTGGGGTAGTCCTGGTTTAGACCTGGTTTAGTCCTGGTTTAGTCCTGGTTTAGTCCTGGTTTAGACCTGGTTTAGTCCTGGTTTAGTCCTGGTGTAGTCCTGGTGTAGTCCTGGTGTAGTCCTGGTTTAATCCTGGTGTAGTCCTGGTGTAGTCCTGGTTTAGTCCTGGTTTAGTCCTGGTTTAGTCCTGGTTTAGACCTGGTTTAGACCTGGTTTAGACCTGGTTTAGTCCTGGTTTAGTCCTGGTTTAGTCCTGGTTTAGTCCTGGTTGAGTCCTGGTTGAGTCCTGGTTTAGACCTAGTTTAGTCCTGGTTTAGTCCTGGTTTAGTCCTGGTTTAGTCCTGGTTTAGTTCTGGTTTAGTCCTGGTGTAGTCCTGGTTTAGTCCTGGTTTAGTTCTGGTTTAGTCCTGGTTTAGTCCTGGTTTAGACCTGGTTTAGTCCTGGTTTAGTCCTGGTTTAGTCCTGGTTTAGTCCTGGTTTAGTTCTGGTGTAGTCCTGGTTTAGACCTGGTTTAGTCCTGGTTTAGTCCTGGTTTAGTTCTGGTTTAGTGCTGGTTTAGTCCTGGTTTAGTCCTGGTTTAGACCTGGTTTAGTCCTGATTTAGTCCTGGTTTAGTCCTGGTTTAGACCTGGTTTAGTCCTGGTTTAGTCCTGGTTTAGTCCTGGTTTAGTTCTGGTTTAGTCCTGGTTTAGTCCTGGTTTAGACCTGGTTTAGTCCTGGTTTAGTCCTGGTTTAGTCCTGGTTTAGTTCTGGTTTAGTCCTGGTTTAGTCCTGGTTTAGTCCTGGTTTAGTTCTGGTTTAGTTCTGGTGTAGTCCTGGTTTAGTTCTGGTGTAGTCCTGGTTTAGTCCTGGTTTAGTTCTGGTGTAGTCCTGATTTAGACCTGGTTTAGTCCTGGTTTAGTCCTGGTTTAGTCCTGGTTTAGTTCTGGTGTAGTCCTGGTTTAGTCCTGGTTTAGTCCTGGTTTAGTCCTGGTTTAGTCCTGGTTTAGTTCTGGTGTAGACCTGGTTTAGTCCTGGTTTAGTCCTGGTTTAGTCCTGGTTTAGTCCTGATTTAGACCTGGTTTAGACCTGGTTTAGTTCTGGTTTAGTCCTGGTTTAGTCCTGCTTTAGACCTGGTTTAGACCTGGTTTAGATCTGGTTTAGTCCTGGTTTAGACCTGGTTTAGACCTGGTTTAGTTCTGGTTTAGTTCTGGTGTAGTCCTGATTTAGACCTGGTTTAGTCCTGGTTTAGTCCTGGTTTAGTCCTGGTTTAGTTCTGGTGTAGTCCTGGTTTAGTCCTGGTTTAGTCCTGGTTTAGTCCTGGTTTAGTCCTGGTTTTGTTCTGGTGTAGTCCTGGTTTAGTCCTGGTTTTGACCTGGTTTAGTCCTGGTTTAGTCCTGGTTTAGTCCTGGTTTAGTCCTGGTTTAGACCTGGTTTAGTCCTGGTTTAGTCCTGGTTTAGTCCTGGTTTATTCCTGGTTTAGTCCTGGTTTAGTTCTGGTTTAGTCCTGGTTTAGTCCTGCTTTAGACCTGGTTTAGACCTGGTTTAGATCTGGTTTAGTCCTGGTTTAGACCTGGTTTAGACCTGGTTTAGTTCTGGTTTAGTTCTGGTGTAGTCCTGATTTAGACCTGGTTTAGTCCTGGTTTAGTCCTGGTTTAGTCCTGGTTTAGTTCTGGTGTAGTCCTGGTTTAGTCCTGGTTTAGTCCTGGTTTAGTCCTGGTTTAGTCCTGGTTTTGTTCTGGTGTAGTCCTGGTTTAGTCCTGGTTTTGACCTGGTTTAGTCCTGGTTTAGTCCTGGTTTAGTCCTGGTTTAGTCCTGGTTTAGACCTGGTTTAGTCCTGGTTTAGTCCTGGTTTAGTCCTGGTTTAGTCCTGGTTTAGTCCTGGTTTAGTTCTGGTGTAGACCTGGTTTAGTCCTGGTTTAGTCCTGGTTTAGTCCTGGTTTAGTCCTGGTTTAGTCCTGGGTTAGTCCTGTTTTAGTCTTGGTGTAGTCCTAGTTTAGTCCTGGTTTAGTCCTGGTTTATTCCTGGTTTATTCCTGGTTTAGTCCTGGTGTAGTCCTGGGTTAGTCCTGGGTTAGTCCTGGTGTAGTCCTAGTTTAGTCCTGGTTTAGTCCTGGTGTAGTCCTGGTTTAGTCCTGGTTTAGTCCTGGTGTAGTCTTGGTTTAGTCCTGGTGTAGTCCTAGTTTAGTCCTGGTTTATTCCTGGTGTAGTCCTGGTTTAGTCCTGGTTTAGTCCTGGTTTAGTCCTGGTTTAGTCCTGGTTTAGTCCTGGTTTAGTCCTGGTTTAGTCCTGGTTTATTCCTGGTTTAGTCCTGGTTTAGTCCTGGTTTAGTTCTGGTTTAGACCTGGTTTAGTCCTGGTTTAGTCCTGGTTTAGTCCTGGTTTAGTCCTGGTTTAGTTCTGGTGTAGTCCTGGTTTAGTCCTGGTTTAGTCCTGGTTTAGTTCTGGTTTAGTCCTGGTGTAGTCCTGGTTTAGTCCTGGTTTAGTCCTGGTTTAGTCCTGGTTTAGCCCTGGTTTTAGACCTGGTTTAGACCTGGTTTAGACCTGGTTTAGACCTGGTTTAGACCTGGTTTAGTCCTGGTTTAGTCCTGGTTTAGTCCTGGTTTAGTCCTGGTTTAGACCTGGTTTAGTCCTGGTTTAGTCCTGGTTTAGTCCTGGTTTAGACCTGGTTTAGTCCTGGTTTAGTCCTGGTGTAGTCCTGGTTTAGTCCTGGTTTAGTCCTGGTTTAGTTCTGGTTTAGACCTGCTTTAGACCTGGTTTAGTCCTGGTTTAGACCTGGTTTAGTCCTGGTTTAGTTCTGGTGTAGTCCTGGTTTAGTCCTGGTTTAGTCCTGGTTTAGTCCTGGTTTAGTCCTGGTTTAGTCCTGGTTTAGTCCTGGTTTAGTTCTGGTGTAGTCCTGGTTTAGTCCTGGTTTAGTCCTGGTTTAGTCCTGGTTTAGTCCTGGTTTAGACCTGGTTTAGTCCTGGTTTAGACCTGCTTTAGACCTGGTTTAGTCCTGGTTTAGTCCTGGTTTAGTCCTGGTTTAGTCCTGGTTTAGTCCTGGTTTAGACCTGGTTTAGTCCTGGTTTAGTTCTGGTGTAGTCCTAGTCCTTGATAGATCTCGTTGAAGCTGTTCAGGTTCAGTTCCGTCAGAATCTTTTTATTTGTGCTTGGGGCTGGTTTAAACACTGAGCAGTAAAACTCAGCGCAGCTCCACAGGTCGAGTCAGATCTGTGTCTGTGTGAGGAGAGGATGTGTTTGGAGGTGTTCAGGGTCTAATGTTCTCCTGTGGTCCTCAGAGATCCTGAAGGTGGAGCCAGACTCAGACCAGTTCTTCAGTGGATCGTTCATCAAACTGACGTGTGAGGAGCAGTGGTCTGTGAAGAGGACCAGGACTGGGTCTGCTCAGGTCCAGTCCTGTGGGCCTGGAAAGGACTTTGGACACATCCATAAGTCCAGCTGTTTAATCCGTAACTTTGACCCCTCTGACTCTGGTGTGTACTGGTGTGAGTCTGCAGATGGACACAGGAGCCCACAGCGCCCCCTCTCTGTCACAGGTAACACTACATTTATACATTTATACAGTCGACACATTCCCTCCACTGGGCCTCGAGGCACAAGGATCATCCAGGACAGAAGAGAAAATTCAGAACAAAATCTGTCTCTTCTTTTCACACATTTAAAGATGAAAAAGTTCCTATTTTTCACCTCCTGACCGTGACTGTTTACTGAATGTCTCTCCCCTCTCTCCCCCCATGTATCACTACAGCTCTGTGTCTCTGATTCTGACGCTCTCTCTTCAGACAGAGACCTGATCCTGAACAGTCCTGCACTTCCTGTATTAGCAGGAAGTGACATCACACTCCGCTGTCGGACCTGCTTGAGACCTGGTTTAGTTCTGGTTTAGTTCTGGTTTAGTCCTGGTTTAGACCTGGTTTAGTCCTGGTTTAGTCCTGGTTTAGTCCTGGTTTAGTCCTGGTTTAGTTCTGGGGTAGTCCTGGTTTAGACCTGGTTTAGTCCTGGTTTAGTCCTGGTTTAGTCCTGGTTTAGACCTGGTTTAGTCCTGGTTTAGTTCTGGTTTAGTCCTGGTTTAGACCTGGTTTAGTCCTGGTTTAGTCCTGGTTTAGTCCTGGTTTAGTTCTGCGGTAGTCCTGGTTTAGTCCTGGTTTAGTCCTGGTTTAGTCCTGGTGTAGTCTTGGTTTAGTCCTGGTTTAGTCCTGGTTTAGTCCTGGTGTAGTCCTGGTGTAGTCCTGGTTTAGTCCTGGTGTAGTCCTGGTGTAGTCCTGGTTTAGTCCTGGTTTAGTCCTGGTTTAGTCCTGGTTTAGACCTGGTTTAGACCTGGTTTAGACCTGGTTTAGTCCTGGTGTAGTCCTGGTTTAGTCCTGGTTTAGTTCTGGTGTAGTCCTGATTTAGACCTGGTTTAGTCCTGGTTTAGTCCTGTTTTAGTCCTGGTTTAGTCCTGGTTTAGTTCTGGTTTAGTCCTGGTGTAGTCCTGGTTTAGTCCTGGTGTAGTCCTGGTTTAGTCCTGGTTTAGTCCTGGTTTAGTCCTGGTTTAGTCCTGGTTTAGTCCTGGTGTAGTCCTGGTTTAGTCCTGGTTTAGTCCTGGTTTAGTCCTGGTTTAGTCCTGGTTTAGACCTGGTTTAGTCCTGGTTTAGACCTGGTTTAGTCCTGGTTTAGTCCTGGTTTAGTCCTGGTTTAGTTCTGGTGTAGTCCTGGTTTAGTCCTGGTTTTGACCTGGTTTAGTCCTGGTTTAGTCCTGGTTTAGTCCTGGTTTAGACCTGGTTTAGTCCTGGTTTAGACCTGGTGTAGTCCTGGTTTAGTCCTGGTTTAGTCCTGGTTTAGTTCTGGTGTAGTTCTGGTTTAGTTCTGGTTTAGTTCTGGTGTAGTCCTGATTTAGACCTGGTTTAGTCCTGGTTTAGTCCTGGTTTAGTCCTGGTTTAGTCCTGGTTTAGTTCTGGTTTAGTCCTGGTGTAGTCCTGGTTTAGTCCTGGTTTAGTCCTGGTTTAGTCCTGGTTTAGACCTGGTTTAGACCTGGTTTAGTCCTGGTTTAGTCCTGGTTTAGACCTGGTTGATTGTCACACTTTAGACCTGGTGTAGTCCTGGTTTAGTCCTGGTTTAGTCCTGGTTTAGGATCCTGGTTTAGTCCTGGTTTAGTTCTGGTGTAGGGAGCCTGGTTTAGTCCTGGTTTTGACCTGGTTTAGTCCTGGTTTACAGTAACTCTGGTTTAGTCCTGGTTTAGTCCTGGTTTAGACCTGGTTTCGTCCTGGTTTAGTTCTGGTTTAGTCCTGGTTTAGTCCTGGTTTTGACCTGGTTTAGTCCTGGTTTAGTCCTGGTTTAGTCCTGGTTTAGTCCTGGTTTAGTCCTGGTTTAGTTCTGGTGTAGACCTGGTTTAGTCCATATTATCATTCAATAATTCAATAATGCACTGGTTGTATGTTATCTGATATAGACCTGGTTTAGTCCTGGTTTAGTCCTGGTTTAGTCCTGGTTTAGTCCTGGTTTAGACCTGGTTTAGTCCTGGTTTAGTCCTGGTTTAGACCTGGTTTAGTCCTGGTTTAGACCTGGTGTAGTCCTGGTTTAGTCCTGGTTTAGTCCTGGTTTAGTCCTGGTTTAGTTCTGGTGTAGTTCTGGTTTAGTTCTGGTTTAGTTCTGGTGTAGTCCTGGTTTAGACCTGGTTTAGTCCTGGTTTAGACCTGGTGTAGTCCTGGTTTAGTCCTGGTTTAGTCCTGGTTTAATCCTGGTTTAGTTCTGGTGTAGTTCTGGTTTAGTTCTGGTTTAGTTCTGGTGTAGTCCTGGTTTAGTCCTGGTTTAGTCCTGGTTTCGTCCTGGTTTAGTCCTGGTGTAGTCCTGGTTTAGTCCTGGTTTCGTCCTGGTGTAGTCCTGGTTTAGTCCTGGTTTCGTCCTGGTGTAGTCCTGGTTTAGACCTGGTGTAGTCCTGGTTTAGTCCTGGTTTAGTCCTGGTTTAGTCCTGGTTTAGTTCTGGTGTAGTTCTGGTTTAGTTCTGGTTTAGTTCTGGTGTAGTCCTGGTTTAGTCCTGGTTTAGTCCTGGTTTCGTCCTGGTTTAGTCCTGGTGTAGTCCTGGTTTAGTCCTGGTTTCGTCCTGGTTTCGTCCTGGTGTAGTCCTGGTTTCGTCCTGGTTTAGTCCTGGTGTAGTCCTGGTTTAGTCCTGGTTTCGTCCTGGTGTAGTCCTGGTTTAGTCCTGGTTTCGTCCTGGTTTAGTCCTGGTTTAGTCCTGGTTTAGTCCTGGTTTAGTTCTGGTGTAGTCCTGGTTTAGTCCTGGTTTAGTCCTGGTTTAGACCTGGTTTAGTCCTGGTTTCGTCCTGGTTTAGTCCTGGTTTAGTCCTGGTTTAGTTCTGGTTTAGTCCTGGTTTAGTCCTGGTTTAGTCCTGGTTTAGTCCTGGTTTAGTCCTGATTTAGACCTGGTTTAGTCCTGGTTTAGTCCTGGTTTAGTCCTAGTTTAGACGTGGTTTAGACGTGGTTTAGACCTGGTTTAGTCCTGGTGTAGTCCTGGTTTAGTCCTGGTTTAGTTCTGGTGTAGTCCTGATTTAGACCTGGTTTAGTCCTGGTTTAGTCCTGGTTTAGTCCTGGTTTAGTCCTGGTTTAGTTCTGGTTTAGTCCTGGTTTAGACCTGGTTTAGTCCTGGTTTAGTCCTGGTTTAGTCCTGGTTTAGTCCTGGTTTAGTCCTGGTTTAGACCTGGTTTAGTCCTGGTTTAGTCCTGGTTTAGTCCTGGTTTAGACCTGGTTTAGTCCTGGTTTAGACCTGGTTTAGACGTGGTTTAGACGTGGTTTAGTCCTGGTGTAGTCCTGGTTTAGTCCTGGTTTAGTTCTGGTGTAGTCCTGATTTAGACCTGGTTTAGTCCTGGTTTAGTCCTGGTTTAGTCCTGGTGTAGTCCTGGTTTAGTCCTGGTTTAGTCCTGGTTTAGTCCTGGTTTAGTTCTGGTGTAGACCTGGTTTAGTCCTGGTTTAGTCCTGGTTTAGTCCTGGTTTAGTCCTGGTTTAGTCCTGGTTTAGACCTGGTTTAGACCTGGTTTAGTCCTGGTTTAGTCCTGGTTTAGTCCTGGTTTAGTCCTGGTTTAGTTCTGGTGTAGACCTGGTTTAGTCCTGGTTTAGTTCTGGTTTAGTCCTGGTGTAGTCCTGGTTTAGTCCTGGTTTAGTCCTGGTTTAGTTCTGGTTTAGTCCTGGTGTAGTCCTGGTTTAGTCCTGGTTTAGTCCTGGTTTAGTCCTGGTTTAGTTCTGGTGTAGTCCTGGTTTAGTCCTGGTTTAGTCCTGGTTTAGTTCTGGTGTAGTCCTGGTTTAGTCCTGGTTTAGTCCTGGTTTAGACCTGGTTTAGTCCTGGTTTAGTCCTGGTTTAGTCCTGGTTTAGTCCTGGTTTAGTCCTGGTTTAGACCTGGTTTAGTCCTGGTTTAGTCCTGGTTTAGTCCTGGTTTAGTCCTGGTTTAGACCTGGTTTAGTTCTGGTGTAGTCCTGGTGTAGTCCTGGTTTAGTCCTGGTTTAGTCCTGGTTTAGTCCTGGTTTAGTCCTGATTTAGACCTGGTTTAGTCCTGGTTTAGTCCTGGTTTAGTCCTAGTTTAGACGTGGTTTAGACGTGGTTTAGACCTGGTTTAGTCCTGGTGTAGTCCTGGTTTAGTCCTGGTTTAGTTCTGGTGTAGTCCTGATTTAGACCTGGTTTAGTCCTGGTTTAGTCCTGGTTTAGTCCTGGTTTAGTCCTGGTTTAGTTCTGGTTTAGTCCTGGTTTAGACCTGGTTTAGTCCTGGTTTAGTCCTGGTTTAGTCCTGGTTTAGTCCTGGTTTAGTCCTGGTTTAGACCTGGTTTAGTCCTGGTTTAGTCCTGGTTTAGTCCTGGTTTAGACCTGGTTTAGTCCTGGTTTAGACCTGGTTTAGACGTGGTTTAGACGTGGTTTAGTCCTGGTGTAGTCCTGGTTTAGTCCTGGTTTAGTTCTGGTGTAGTCCTGATTTAGACCTGGTTTAGTCCTGGTTTAGTCCTGGTTTAGTCCTGGTGTAGTCCTGGTTTAGTCCTGGTTTAGTCCTGGTTTAGTCCTGGTTTAGTTCTGGTGTAGACCTGGTTTAGTCCTGGTTTAGTCCTGGTTTAGTCCTGGTTTAGTCCTGGTTTAGACCTGGTTTAGACCTGGTTTAGTCCTGGTTTAGTCCTGGTTTAGTCCTGGTTTAGTTCTGGTGTAGACCTGGTTTAGTCCTGGTTTAGTTCTGGTTTAGTCCTGGTGTAGTCCTGGTTTAGTCCTGGTTTAGTCCTGGTTTAGTTCTGGTTTAGTCCTGGTGTAGTCCTGGTTTAGTCCTGGTTTAGTCCTGGTTTAGTCCTGGTTTAGTTCTGGTGTAGTCCTGGTTTAGTCCTGGTTTAGTCCTGGTTTAGTTCTGGTGTAGTCCTGGTTTAGTCCTGGTTTAGTCCTGGTTTAGACCTGGTTTAGTCCTGGTTTAGTCCTGGTTTAGTCCTGGTTTAGTTCTGGTGTAGTCCTGGTTTAGTCCTGGTTTAGTCCTGGTTTAGTCCTGGTTTAGTCCTGGTTTCGTCCTGGTTTAGTCCTGGTGTAGTCCTGGTTTAGTCCTGGTTTAGTCCTGGTTTAGTTCTGGTTTAGTTCTGGTTTAGTTCTGGGGTAGTCCTGGTTTAGTCCTGGTTTAGTCCTGGTTTAGTTCTGGTGTAGACCTGGTTTAGTCCTGGTTTAGTTCTGGTTTAGTCCTGGTGTAGTCCTGGTTTAGTCCTGGTTTAGTCCTGGTTTAGTTCTGGTTTAGTCCTGGTGTAGTCCTGGTTTAGTCCTGGTTTAGTCCTGGTTTAGTCCTGGTTTAGTTCTGGTGTAGTCCTGGTTTAGTCCTGGTTTAGTCCTGGTTTAGTTCTGGTGTAGTCCTGGTTTAGTCCTGGTTTAGTCCTGGTTTAGACCTGGTTTAGTCCTGGTTTAGTCCTGGTTTAGTCCTGGTTTAGTTCTGGTGTAGTCCTGGTTTAGTCCTGGTTTAGTCCTGGTTTAGTCCTGGTTTAGTCCTGGTTTCGTCCTGGTTTAGTCCTGGTGTAGTCCTGGTTTAGACCTGGTTTAGTCCTGGTTTAGTCCTGGTTTAGTCCTGGTTTAGTCCTGGTTTAGTTCTGGTGTAGTCCTAGTCCTTGATAGATCTCGTTGAAGCTGTTCAGGTTCAGTTCCGTCAGAATCTTTTTATTTGTGCTTGGGGCTGGTTTAAACACTGAGCAGTAAAACTCAGCGCAGCTCCACAGGTCGAGTCAGATCTGTGTCTGTGTGAGGAGAGGATGTGTTTGGAGGTGTTCAGGGTCTAATGTTCTCCTGTGGTCCTCAGAGATCCTGAAGGTGGAGCCAGACTCAGACCAGTTCTTCAGTGGATCGTTCATCAAACTGACGTGTGAGGAGCAGTGGTCTGTGAAGAGGACCAGGACTGGGTCTGCTCAGGTCCAGTCCTGTGGGCCTGGAAAGGACTTTGGACACATCCATAAGTCCAGCTGTTTAATCCGTAACTTTGACCCCTCTGACTCTGGTGTGTACTGGTGTGAGTCTGCAGATGGACACAGGAGCCCACAGCGCCCCCTCTCTGTCACAGGTAACACTACATTTATACATTTATACAGTCGACACATTCCCTCCACTGGGCCTCGAGGCACAAGGATCATCCAGGACAGAAGAGAAAATTCAGAACAAAATCTGTCTCTTCTTTTCACACATTTAAAGATGAAAAAGTTCCTATTTTTCACCTCCTGACCGTGACTGTTTACTGAATGTCTCTCCCCTCTCTCCCCCCATGTATCACTACAGCTCTGTGTCTCTGATTCTGACGCTCTCTCTTCAGACAGAGACCTGATCCTGGACAGTCCTGCACTTCCTGTATTAGCAGGAAGTGACATCACACTCCGCTGTCGGACCTGCTTGAGACCTGGTTTAGACCTGGTTTAGACCTGGTTTAGACATGGTTTAGTCCTGGTTTAGTCCTGGTTTAGTCCTGGTTTAGTTCTGGTTTAGTTCTGGTTTAGTTCTGGGGTAGTCCTGGTTTAGACCTGGTTGAGTCCTGGTTTAGTCCTGGTTTAGACCTGGTTTAGTCCTGGTTTAGTTCTGGTTTAGTCCTGGTTTAGTCCTGGTTTAGTCCTGGTTTAGTCCTGGTTTAGTTCTGGGGTAGTCCTGGTTTAGTCCTGGTTTAGTCCTGGTGTAGTCCTGGTGTAGTCCTGGTTTAGTCCTGGTTTAGTCCTGGTTTAGTCCTGATTTAGACCTGGTTTAGTCCTGGTTTAGTCCTGGTTTAGTCCTGGTGTAGTCCTGGTGTAGTCCTGGTTTAGTCCTGGTTTAGTCCTGGTTTAGTCCTGGTGTAGTCCTGGTTTAGTCCTGGTTTAGTCCTGGTTTAGTCCTGGTTTAGACCTGGTTTAGACTTGGTTTAGTTCTGGTGTAGTCCTGGTGTAGTCCTGGTTTAGTCCTGGTTTAGTTCTGATGTAGTCCTGATTTAGACCTGGTTTAGTCCTGGTTTAGTCCTGGTTTAGTCCTGGTTTAGTTCTGGTTTAGTCCTGGTGTAGTCCTGGTTTAGTCCTGGTTTAGTCCTGGTTTAGTCCTGGTTTAGTTCTGGTTTAGTCCTGGTTTAGACCTGGTTTAGTCCTGGTTTAGTCCTGGTGTAGTCCTGGTGTAGTCCTGGTTTAGTCCTGGTTTAGTCCTGGTTTAGTCCTGGTTTAGACCTGGTTTAGTCCTGGTTTAGACCTGGTTTAGTCCTGGTTTAGACCTGGTGTAGTCCTGGTTTAGTCCTGGTTTAGTCCTGGTTTAGACGTGGTTTAGACCTGGTTTAGTCCTGGTGTAGTCCTGGTTTAGTCCTGGTTTAGTTCTGGTGTAGTCCTGATTTAGACCTGGTTTAGTCCTGGTTTAGTCCTGGTTTAGTCCTGGTTTAGTTCTGGTTTAGTCCTGGTTTAGACCTGGTTTAGTTCTGGTGTAGTCCTGGTGTAGTCCTGGTTTAGTCCTGGTTTAGTCCTGGTTTAGTCCTGGTTTAGTCCTGATTTAGACCTGGTTTAGTCCTGGTTTAGTCCTGGTTTAGTCCTAGTTTAGACGTGGTTTAGACGTGGTTTAGACCTGGTTTAGTCCTGGTGTAGTCCTGGTTTAGTCCTGGTTTAGTTCTGGTGTAGTCCTGATTTAGACCTGGTTTAGTCCTGGTTTAGTCCTGGTTTAGTCCTGGTTTAGTCCTGGTTTAGTTCTGGTTTAGTCCTGGTTTAGACCTGGTTTAGTCCTGGTTTAGTCCTGGTTTAGTCCTGGTTTAGTCCTGGTTTAGTCCTGGTTTAGACCTGGTTTAGTCCTGGTTTAGTCCTGGTTTAGTCCTGGTTTAGACCTGGTTTAGTCCTGGTTTAGACCTGGTTTAGACGTGGTTTAGACGTGGTTTAGTCCTGGTTTAGTTCTGGTGTAGTCCTGATTTAGACCTGGTTTAGTCCTGGTTTAGTCCTGGTTTAGTCCTGGTGTAGTCCTGGTTTAGTCCTGGTTTAGTCCTGGTTTAGTCCTGGTTTAGTTCTGGTGTAGACCTGGTTTAGTCCTGGTTTAGTCCTGGTTTAGTCCTGGTTTAGTCCTGGTTTAGACCTGGTTTAGACCTGGTTTAGTCCTGGTTTAGTCCTGGTTTAGTCCTGGTTTAGTCCTGGTTTAGTTCTGGTGTAGACCTGGTTTAGTCCTGGTTTAGTTCTGGTTTAGTCCTGGTGTAGTCCTGGTTTAGTCCTGGTTTAGTCCTGGTTTAGTTCTGGTTTAGTCCTGGTGTAGTCCTGGTTTAGTCCTGGTTTAGTCCTGGTTTAGTCCTGGTTTAGTTCTGGTGTAGTCCTGGTTTAGTCCTGGTTTAGTCCTGGTTTAGTTCTGGTGTAGTCCTGGTTTAGTCCTGGTTTAGTCCTGGTTTAGACCTGGTTTAGTCCTGGTTTAGTCCTGGTTTAGTCCTGGTTTAGTTCTGGTGTAGTCCTGGTTTAGTCCTGGTTTAGTCCTGGTTTAGTCCTGGTTTAGTCCTGGTTTAGTCCTGGTTTAGTCCTGGTGTAGTCCTGGTTTAGTCCTGGTTTAGTCCTGGTTTAGTCCTGGTTTAGTTCTGGTGTAGTCCTGGTTTAGTCCTGGTTTAGTCCTGGTTTAGTCCTGGTTTAGTCCTGGTTTAGACCTGGTTTAGTCCTGGTTTAGTTCTGGTGTAGTCCTAGTCCTTGATAGATCTCGTTGAAGCTGTTCAGGTTCAGTTCCGTCAGAATCTTTTTATTTGTGCTTGGGGCTGGTTTAAACACTGAGCAGTAAAACTCAGCGCAGCTCCACAGGTCGAGTCAGATCTGTGTCTGTGTGAGGAGAGGATGTGTTTGGAGGTGTTCAGGGTCTAATGTTCTCCTGTGGTCCTCAGAGATCCTGAAGGTGGAGCCAGACTCAGACCAGTTCTTCAGTGGATCGTTCATCAAACTGACGTGTGAGGAGCAGTGGTCTGTGAAGAGGACCAGGACTGGGTCTGCTCAGGTCCAGTCCTGTGGGCCTGGAAAGGACTTTGGACACATCCATAAGTCCAGCTGTTTAATCCGTAACTTTGACCCCTCTGACTCTGGTGTGTACTGGTGTGAGTCTGCAGATGGACACAGGAGCCCACAGCGCCCCCTCTCTGTCACAGGTAACACTACATTTATACATTTATACAGTCGACACATTCCCTCCACTGGGCCTCGAGGCACAAGGATCATCCAGGACAGAAGAGAAAATTCAGAACAAAATCTGTCTCTTCTTTTCACACATTTAATGATGAAAAAGTTCCTATTTTTCACCTCCTGACCGTGGCTGTTTACTGAATGTCTCTCCCCTCTCTCCCCCCATGTATCACGACAGCTCTGTGTCTCTGATTCTGACGCTCTCTCTTCAGACAGAGACCTGATCCTGGACAGTCCTGCACTTCCTGTATTAGCAGGAAGTGACATCACACTCCGCTGTCGGACCTGCTTGAGACCTGGTTTAGACCTGGTTTAGACCTGGTTTAGACATGGTTTAGTCCTGGTTTAGTCCTGGTTTAGTCCTGGTTTAGTTCTGGTTTAGTTCTGGTTTAGTTCTGGGGTAGTCCTGGTTTAGACCTGGTTGAGTCCTGGTTTAGTCCTGGTTTAGACCTGGTTTAGTCCTGGTTTAGTTCTGGTTTAGTCCTGGTTTAGTCCTGGTTTAGTCCTGGTTTAGTCCTGGTTTAGTTCTGGGGTAGTCCTGGTTTAGTCCTGGTTTAGTCCTGGTGTAGTCCTGGTGTAGTCCTGGTTTAGTCCTGGTTTAGTCCTGGTTTAGTCCTGATTTAGACCTGGTTTAGTCCTGGTTTAGTCCTGGTTTAGTCCTGGTGTAGTCCTGGTGTAGTCCTGGTTTAGTCCTGGTTTAGTCCTGGTTTAGTCCTGGTGTAGTCCTGGTTTAGTCCTGGTTTAGTCCTGGTTTAGTCCTGGTTTAGACCTGGTTTAGACTTGGTTTAGTTCTGGTGTAGTCCTGGTGTAGTCCTGGTTTAGTCCTGGTTTAGTTCTGATGTAGTCCTGATTTAGACCTGGTTTAGTCCTGGTTTAGTCCTGGTTTAGTCCTGGTTTAGTTCTGGTTTAGTCCTGGTGTAGTCCTGGTTTAGTCCTGGTTTAGTCCTGGTTTAGTCCTGGTTTAGTTCTGGTTTAGTCCTGGTTTAGACCTGGTTTAGTCCTGGTTTAGTCCTGGTGTAGTCCTGGTGTAGTCCTGGTTTAGTCCTGGTTTAGTCCTGGTTTAGTCCTGGTTTAGACCTGGTTTAGTCCTGGTTTAGACCTGGTTTAGTCCTGGTTTAGACCTGGTGTAGTCCTGGTTTAGTCCTGGTTTAGTCCTGGTTTAGACGTGGTTTAGACCTGGTTTAGTCCTGGTGTAGTCCTGGTTTAGTCCTGGTTTAGTTCTGGTGTAGTCCTGATTTAGACCTGGTTTAGTCCTGGTTTAGTCCTGGTTTAGTCCTGGTTTAGTTCTGGTTTAGTCCTGGTTTAGACCTGGTTTAGTTCTGGTGTAGTCCTGGTGTAGTCCTGGTTTAGTCCTGGTTTAGTCCTGGTTTAGTCCTGGTTTAGTCCTGATTTAGACCTGGTTTAGTCCTGGTTTAGTCCTGGTTTAGTCCTAGTTTAGACGTGGTTTAGACGTGGTTTAGACCTGGTTTAGTCCTGGTGTAGTCCTGGTTTAGTCCTGGTTTAGTTCTGGTGTAGTCCTGATTTAGACCTGGTTTAGTCCTGGTTTAGTCCTGGTTTAGTCCTGGTTTAGTCCTGGTTTAGTTCTGGTTTAGTCCTGGTTTAGACCTGGTTTAGTCCTGGTTTAGTCCTGGTTTAGTCCTGGTTTAGTCCTGGTTTAGTCCTGGTTTAGACCTGGTTTAGTCCTGGTTTAGTCCTGGTTTAGTCCTGGTTTAGACCTGGTTTAGTCCTGGTTTAGACCTGGTTTAGACGTGGTTTAGACGTGGTTTAGTCCTGGTTTAGTTCTGGTGTAGTCCTGATTTAGACCTGGTTTAGTCCTGGTTTAGTCCTGGTTTAGTCCTGGTGTAGTCCTGGTTTAGTCCTGGTTTAGTCCTGGTTTAGTCCTGGTTTAGTTCTGGTGTAGACCTGGTTTAGTCCTGGTTTAGTCCTGGTTTAGTCCTGGTTTAGTCCTGGTTTAGACCTGGTTTAGACCTGGTTTAGTCCTGGTTTAGTCCTGGTTTAGTCCTGGTTTAGTCCTGGTTTAGTTCTGGTGTAGACCTGGTTTAGTCCTGGTTTAGTTCTGGTTTAGTCCTGGTGTAGTCCTGGTTTAGTCCTGGTTTAGTCCTGGTTTAGTCCTGGTTTAGTCCTGGTGTAGTCCTGGTTTAGTCCTGGTTTAGTCCTGGTTTAGTCCTGGTTTAGTTCTGGTGTAGTCCTGGTTTAGTCCTGGTTTAGTCCTGGTTTAGTTCTGGTGTAGTCCTGGTTTAGTCCTGGTTTAGTCCTGGTTTAGACCTGGTTTAGTCCTGGTTTAGTCCTGGTTTAGTCCTGGTTTAGTTCTGGTGTAGTCCTGGTTTAGTCCTGGTTTAGTCCTGGTTTAGTCCTGGTTTAGTCCTGGTTTCGTCCTGGTTTAGTCCTGGTGTAGTCCTGGTTTAGTCCTGGTTTAGTCCTGGTTTAGTCCTGGTTTAGTTCTGGTGTAGTCCTGGTTTAGTCCTGGTTTAGACCTGGTTTAGTCCTGGTTTAGTCCTGGTTTAGACCTGGTTTAGTCCTGGTTTAGTTCTGGTGTAGTCCTAGTCCTTGATAGATCTCGTTGAAGCTGTTCAGGTTCAGTTCCGTCAGAATCTTTTTATTTGTGCTTGGGGCTGGTTTAAACACTGAGCAGTAAAACTCAGCGCAGCTCCACAGGTCGAGTCAGATCTGTGTCTGTGTGAGGAGAGGATGTGTTTGGAGGTGTTCAGGGTCTAATGTTCTCCTGTGGTCCTCAGAGATCCTGAAGGTGGAGCCAGACTCAGACCAGTTCTTCAGTGGATCGTTCATCAAACTGACGTGTGAGGAGCAGTGGTCTGTGAAGAGGACCAGGACTGGGTCTGCTCAGGTCCAGTCCTGTGGGTCTGGAAAGGACTTTGGACACATCCATAAGTCCAGCTGTTTAATCCGTAACTTTGACCCCTCTGACTCTGGTGTGTACTGGTGTGAGTCTGCAGATGGACACAGGAGCCCACAGCGCCCCCTCTCTGTCACAGGTAACACTACATTTATACATTTATACAGTCGACACATTCCCTCCACTGGGCCTCGAGGCACAAGGATCATCCAGGACAGAAGAGAAAATTCAGAACAAAATCTGTCTCTTCTTTTCACACATTTAATGATGAAAAAGTTCCTATTTTTCACCTCCTGACCGTGGCTGTTTACTGAATGTCTCTCCCCTCTCTCCCCCCATGTATCACGACAGCTCTGTGTCTCTGATTCTGACGCTCTCTCTTCAGACAGAGACCTGATCCTGGACAGTCCTGCACTTCCTGTATTAGCAGGAAGTGACATCACACTCCGCTGTCGGACCTGCTTGAGACCTGGTTTAGACCTGGTTTAGACCTGGTTTAGTCCTGGTTTAGACCTGGTTTAGTCCTGGTTTAGACCTGGTTTAGTCCTGGTTTAGACCTGGTTTAGTCCTGGTTTAGTCCTGGTTTAGTTCTGGTGTAGTCCTGGTTTAGTCCTGGTTTAGTCCTGGTTTAGTTCTGGTGTAGTCCTGGTTTAGTCCTGGTTTAGACCTGGTTTAGACCTGGTTTAGACCTGGTTTAGTTCTGGTTTAGTCCTGGTTTAGACCTGGTTTAGACCTGGTTTAGTTCTGGTTTAGTCCTGGTTTAGTCCTGGTTTAATCCGGTTTAGTCCTGGTTTAGACCTGCTTGAGACCTGGTTTAGACCTGGTTTAGTCCTGGTTTAGACCTGGTTCAGACCTGGTTGAGACTTGCTTTAGTCCTGGTTTAGACCTGGTTTAGTCCTGGTTTAGTCCTGGTTTAGTCCTGGTTTAGACCTGGTTTAGACCTGGTTTAGTCCTGGTTTATTCCTGGTTTAGACCTGGTTTAGTCCTGGTTTAGACATGGTTTAGACCTGGTTTAGTCCTGGTTTAGTCCTGGTTTAGTCCTGGTTTAGTCCTGGTTTAGTCCTGGTTTAGACCTGGTTTAGTCCTGGTTTAGTCCTGGTTTAGTCCTGGTGTAGTCCTGGTTTAGTCCTGGTTTAGTCCTGGTTTAGTTCTGGTGTAGTCCTAGTCCTTGATAGATCTCGTTGAAGCCATATTAGAGGGGCGGAGTCATATTAGAGGGGTGGAGTCAGATTAGAGGGGCGGAGTCAGATTAGAGTGGCGGAGTCATATTAGAGGGGCGGAGTCAGATTAGAGGGGCGGAGTCAGATTAGAGGGGCGGAGTCAGAGGTGTCACTGCCCCCTCTGCTGGACGGGACCCTATAACCAAAGTCACACTTTAGGCGTACTACAGTTTGAAATTAAAGTTCACATTTTAGGATCTGATGATGTCATAATGGAGGATGGAGGAGGGAGCCTATAACTCCATATAACTTTATATAACTCTATATACAGTAACTCTAAAGAAATGTCCAAACTTGTGCTCCTCAGATGGTTCTCCTCCCTCCTCTCCTCCTCCCTCGTCTCCTCCTCCCTCCTCTCCTCCTCCCTCCTCTCCTCCTCCCTCCTCTCCTCCTCCCTCATCTCCTCCTCCCTCCTCTCCTCCTCCCTCCTCTCCTCCTCCCTCCTCTCCTCCTCCCTCATCTCCTCCTCCCTCGTCTCCTCCTCCCTCCTCTCCTACTCCCTCCTCTCCTCCTCCCTCCTCTCCTCCCCCTCCTGACCCCTCCCCCTCTGACTCTGTGTGGGTGCTGTGGGTAGTGCGCCCTCTGTTGGTGGGCAGTCCGTACGGCGTGTGCACGGTGCTGCTGGTGCTGGTCTACAGGGAGCAGCGACGCACAGGTAACCCACAGTCTGAGGTCTGAGATGGTCTGAGATGGTCTGAGGTGACCTACAGATGAACCATCCGGAATCATCTTTACCACACAACCCCAGCCTGAGCCAATCACGTGTCCTGACTCTGTCCACAGGAAGTCCACGCCTCGTTTCCACGGAGACGGGACAGGAGGAGGAGTATGATGACGTCGCCGCTGAGGTCACCACTGAGCACCGCTTCTGAGCCAATCACAGCTCTCCGTTCTGAGCCAATCACAGCTCTCCGTTCTGAGCCAATCACAGCTCTCCGTTCTGAGCCAATCACAGCCCTCCGTTCTGAGCCAATCACAGCTCTCGTTTCAGCTTCAGGATCTGACGCTTCAGTTTGAAATTCTGAAACTATTTGTGATTTTTATTTTGAATGTTTGAAATAGTTTCCAGATATTTGATGAGAATGTGAATCTGCTGTGTGTCTAATGATAAAGCCTTTGATGTTCAGAGGATCAGGAAGTGCGCTGTTAGCATGCTAGTAAATAAAGTTCTCCTGACCCTGAGACAAAGTGAAGCCGTCGCTTTGTAAAGTCGTGAATGTCCCCTGGACTGTCCCTCTGCTGTGTCCACACCTGTGTCCACACCTGTGTCCACTCACCTGTGTCCACACACCTGTGTCCACACCTGTGTCCACACCTGTGTCCACTCACCTGTGTCCACACACCTGTGTCCACTCACCTGTGTCCACACCTGTGTCCACACCTGTGTCCACACCTGTGTCCACACACCTGTGTCCACACCTGTGTCCACTCACCTGGGTCCACACACCTGTGTCCACACCTGTGTCCACACACCTGTGTCCACACACCTGTGTCCACTCCTGTGTCCACACACCTCTGTCCACACACCTGTGTCCACTCCTGTGTCCACACACCTGTGTCCACACACCTGTGTCCACACACCTGTGTCCACTCACCTGTGTTCACTCACCTGTGTCCACACACCTGTGTCCACTCCTCTGTCCACACACCTGTGTCCACTCCTGTGTCCACACACCTGTGTCCACACACCTGTGTCCACACACCTGTGTCCACACCTGTGTCCACACCTGTGTCCACACACCTGTGTCCACACCTGTGTCCACTCACCTGGGTCCACACACCTGTGTCCACACCTGTGTCCACACCTGTGTCCACACACCTGTGTCCACACACCTGTGTCCACTCACCTGTGTCCACACACCTGTGTCCACTCACCTGTGTCCACTCCTGTGTCCACACACCTGTGTCCACACACCTGCGTCCACTTACCTGTGTCCACACACCTGTGTCCACTCACCTGTGTCCACTCACCTGTGTCCACACACCTGTGTCCACTCCTGTGTCCACACTCCTGTGTCCACACCTGTGTCCACACCTGTGTCCACTCACCTGTGTCCACACACCTGTGTCCACTCCTGTGTCCACACTCCTGTGTCCACACCTGTGTCCACACCTGTGTCCACACACCTGTGTCCACACACCTGTGTCCAAACCTGTGTCCACACTCCTGTGTCCACACCTGTGTCCACACCTGTGTCCACACCTGTGTCCACACACCTGTGTCCAAACCTGTGTCCACTCACCTGTGTCCACACACCTGTGTCCACACACCTGTGTCCAAACCTGTGTCCACACTCCTGTGTCCACACCTGTGTCCACACCTGTGTCCACACACCTGTGTCCAACCCTGTGTCCACACCTGTGTCCACACACCTGTGTCCAAACCTGTGTCCACTCACCTGTGTCCACACACCTGTGACCACACACCTGTGTCCAAACCTGTGTCCACACTCCTGTGTCCACACCTGTGTCCACACCTGTGTCCACACACCTGTGTCCAACCCTGTGTCCAACCCTGTGTCCACACCTGTGTCCACACTCCTGTGTCCACACCTGTGTCCAACCCTGTGTCTGTGCGTTCATACCCCGGGTGTTACACCTGTGTCTGTGCGTTCATACACCGGGTGTTATACCTGTGTCTGTGCGTTCATACCCCGGGTGTTACATCTGTGTCTGTGCGTTCATACCCCGGGTGTTATACCTGTGTCTGTGCGTTCATACCCCGGGTGTTACACCTGTGTCTGTGCGTTCATACCCCGGGTTCTCCTCTGCCCTTTGTTGGTCCAGTGTCTCGTGTCATGCCAGTTTTGATTTTTTTGGATTTTGGTCATTATTTGTTTGTTATTAAAAACTTTAACAGCGGTCCTGCGAAAAAGACGTGACCAGGACAAAGAGGCACCAGGATGAAGAGGCTTGGTCAGAGGAGCTAAAATACCCGCCTGAGTCACTATTCATCATTTCTTATGTGTCCGTGCTCGTAGGTTGATCATTAAAAGTTCATTTGTTATTCCTAAAAGTGATTATATTATTTTTTATTAGGGCTGTCAGTTTAACGCTTTAATTAGATTAATTATTTACACTGCAAATTAAGGCGTTATAAAAATTAACACAATTAATTATGTGCGCATTTTAAATTTGTTCCATTGAAGGACCTGTAGGCGACTCGACAGTGGCGTCACTTCCACCTGCGTCGCTCAAACAAATAAAATCCTGGAGGAAACTGACATGGACTCGACTCAGGAGGTGAGGTGAGCGAATCGCCGCCAGGGCCGAAGAACGGCAACTTTATTTATAAAAAGAACGAAAACGGGACGATCAACGCTGAGATTTGGAGCTTTTGTAAAAAAGA
Source organism: Paratrypauchen microcephalus (assembly GCA_036785185.1). NCBI lineage: Eukaryota > Metazoa > Chordata > Actinopteri > Gobiiformes > Gobiidae > Paratrypauchen > Paratrypauchen microcephalus. The sequence goes on from JAVJIX010000153.1 coordinate 1,655,423, forward strand.
ATTTTCCTCCAGCCTGACGGATCATTTGAACGACAAACACGTCCGGACAAGTTCCATTGTTACCGGTGATAGAGCGAGCGTGGGCGCACTTCACAAACCACCAAACCACCAAACCACCAAACCTCCAAACCAATAAACCACCAAACCAACAAACCAACAAACAATGATAATACATTTTATTTATAATGCACTTTACATTTGATCTCAAATCTCAAAGTGCTACACTTGCAACAATAAAAGAACATTTAAAACATCATAAAACGTTGTAAAAGAACATAAAAATAACAATTAAAAACATCATAAAAACAATTAAAAATATCATAAAATATTGTATGCTTTTCTAAAAAGATGAGTTTTGAGTCCTTTTTTAAAAGTTTCCACCGTCTGTGGGGCCCTGAGGTGGTCAGGTAGGGCATTCCACAGACGGCTCGGTCCCCCATGGTCTTGAGCCGTGTCCTGGGCGGGAGCAGACGGTGCTGTTGGCCTGACCGGGTCCTGACTGAGGTGTGCAGTGTGAGCAGGTCTGTGAGGCAGGTGGGGGCATCACCGTGGAGACAATGGTGGGTGTGCAGGAGGATTTTGTATTCTATACGGAGGTGCACGGGGAGCCAGTGGAGGGTGTGGAGGATGGGGGTAATGTGCTCATGTTTCCGCACCCTCATCAGGACCCTGGCAGCGCTGTTTTGGACATACTGGAGCTTTTGGATGCTCCTGCCAGGGATCCCGATGAGGAGTGCGTTGCAATAGTCCAACCTGGAGGAGATAAAGGCATGGACGAGCTTCTCTGCAGCCGGGAGGGACAGTGAAGAGCGAAGTTTAGAGATATTACAGAGGTGGAAGAAGGAAGTTTTGCAGATGTGGGTGACATGATTGTCGAAGGAGAGGTGGGGGTTTGTAACAGAGGGAGAGAGGGGAATGCTGTGGCCAAAGAGTGAAACAGAGGTGACAGGAGAAGAGTGAAGTTGATGAGAGGTACCGAGTTGAACGGCTTCAGTTTTTGAGCCATTCAGCTGCAGGAAGTTTTGCCTCATCCATGCCCCCATCTCCTCCAGGCAGGAGTTTAGGTGGGCGACAGTGGCAGAGGGGGAGGCAGAGGGGGTGATCTTAAGGTAGAGCTGTGTGTCGTCAGCATAGCAATGGAAGTTGATTCCATGCCTGCTGACGACACACCCAAGGGGGAGCATGTAGATGGAGAAAAGGGTGGGGCCGAGCACGGAGCCCTGGGGAACCCCACAGGTGTGGGGGCTTGATTTAGCATCCCCCAGGACTACATGCTCGGTCCTGTCAGTGAGGTAGGAGTGAAACCAGTGAAGGGCAGTGTCCGAGAGGCCGATGTGGTGCTGGAGGCGGTGGAATAGGATGTGATGGTCGATGGTGTCGAACGCAGCAGAGAGGTCGAGAAGAATGAGGAGGGATGTGGAACCGGAATCAGAGGCCATGAGTAAATCATTGGTCACTCTGATGAGAGCTGTTTCTGTGCTGTGGGATGGGCGGAAACCGGATTGGAATTTTTCATACAGACTGTTGTTTTTGAGATGATTATGAATTTGAAAGGAAACTACTCTTTTGAGGATTTTGGAAAGGAATGGAAGGTTTGAGATAGGGCGGTAGTGTGAAAGAGGTTCAGGGTGGAGAGTGGGTTTTTTCAGAAGAGGTTTGATGAGGGCTGTTTTAAGGGAAGTGGGAACGATTCCAGTGGCAAGAGAGTGATTGATGATGTTGGTTATGATGGGACTGATGGATCTGGAATGAGTTTTAAGCAGGGGAGATGGAAGGGGATCAAGGAAGCAAGTGGATGGTTTAGAGTTATGGAGGATCTTCTCGACCTCCTGCTGCGTCGTGAATGTGAAATTGGGAAAGTACTGTGTTATGGGTACTGTTGAAGGGTCATGAAAGGTGCTGTGTGTCGGGAAAGTGGACCGAATGTTGGTAATTTTTGAGGTGAAAGAATCCAGAAATTTATTGCAGTTAGCTACTGTTGGTGTATGGTGTGAGGGAAGTTGTGGTTTCAGAAGGTATTGGATGGTGGAAAAGAGCTTTTTGGAGTTACCTGGGTTATTGTTGATTATTGTGGAGTAGTGTCCTGACCTTGCTGTGGAGAGCGCCTTTGCATATGCTCTTTGATGTTCCCGGTAGGCCAACTTATGCACCGTCAAGCCAGATGTTTTGTAAGCCCGCTCCAGGACACGGCCAGATCTCTTCATGGCTCTAAGTTGGTTCGTGTACCAGGGAGCCGAGAGGGCAAAGGAGACAGTCCGTGTTTTAAGTGGAGCATGGGAGTCCAAAATGGAGCTAAGGCTTTTATTGTAATAGTCCACCAGGTCAGCAACTGTAGATTCCGGGGGGGTAGAGAGAAGCTGAATGTCCTGTTTGAGGGATTCGGGATTGATGTTCTTGAGGTTCCTGAAAGTGATCTGTCGTTTTTGTTTGGTGAGATGAGAGGAAATGGGGACTTTGGTGGTAATTGCCTGATGGTCAGAGGCACCAAAGTCATATATAAAGGGATTTGTGAGTGGAATTGAGTCAGTCCTGGTTTAGACCTGGTTTAGTCCTGGTTTAGTCCTGGTTTAGTTCTGGTGTAGTCCTGAGTCAGAGTCAGATTAGAGGGGCGGAGTCAGATTAGAGGGGCGGAGTCCCTCTAATCGAGGCAGTCCAATACTTGTCTGAATTCAATGGCTTGTTTGCATGTGTTTGAGTCCATGTGTATATTAAAATCTCCAATGACCAGAATGTTTTTATAGGATGTGCTGAGTGAAGTGAGAAAATCATGCATGTCAGAAATGAAAAGTGGCTGTGGTTTAGGTGGGCGGTAGATGAGGGCTATTGTAGCAGAGAGTAGGTGTTTACAGATAAAAACCAGACTTTCAAAAGAGCAAACTGGAGGTGTAGACAGAAGGGATAGTTCAATGTCACTGCGGTATATCACCGCGAGGCCCCCGCCACAGCCGGTTGTGCGGGCCTTGGCCAGGTATGAAAACCCAGGGGGGCAAGCCTCATTCAGGGACACGTAGACCCCAGGCTGCTGCCACGTCTCACTTAGGCACATGATATCTGTCCCTTTGTCCAGGATGTGGTTATGGATGAGTCCGGCTTTGTTTGACAATGATTGGACATTTAATTGTTCAAGAGTGATATATTTAGGCGACATCCGTTTGTTTAGTGGGCGCAGAACACTGTGATCCACTCCGGGTTCTCCGACGCTCCGGCTCACGGCGCTATGAGTGCCCAGAGTGGCAGTGCTCTGATGACGTGGATGGTGACACTGTTGTTGTGAGACGCGGGGTGCTACGGACCAGATCAATGGGATGGAGCTCTCACCGCCGTGTCTCAGGAATGAAAACCGGCGGCCCGAGCCCCGGTGGATGTAGCGAGGCCGGTCGGGTAAATCCAGGAGTGGTGGTGGCGGTGGGATGTCGCTCCGGAGCCCCCATGTCTGTGCCATGGTGTCTGTCGGCGCGATGAGGGAGCTAGCACTCGTGCTAGTTGTTGTTAGCCAGGCACCGCGAGCCAAGATGACATGACAGGCCAGGGCGACGGTCCAAAGCGACGGCAATCCCCGCGGACAGAACCATCAGATGGCGGAGGTGGTCCAGTGTCCGTGGAGAATAGGCGGACACCACAGGATAGCTGGAGCGGCGGCCAGGAGCAACGTCAGCTCCGCTGGCCCAGACGGAGGGGATCAGTCCAGGAGAGCCCCCGGACACAGAGACACCAACAACTCCCCAGCCCCGCAGAATAGGAGCACATCAACCACACCGCAGCCGAAAAACCACAGCGAAATCCGAAGGTGGGTCAAAAGACTGAAAGGGGGGGGGCCTGCAGAGAAGCGGCGAACAGCGAACGCCAGCGCCCTCCCCCCCCCCCCCCAAACCGCCAAACCAACAAACCAACAAACCACCAAACCAACAAACCACCAAACCACCAAACTACCAAACCAACAAACCACCAAACCAACAAACCAACAAACCAACAAACCACCAAACCACCAAACCACCAAACCAACAAACCACCAAACCACCAAACCACCAAACCACCAAACCACCAAACCAACAAACCACCAAACCACCAAACCACTAAACAACCAAACCATCAAACCAACAAAACACCAAAACACGCTTGCAGAATTTGGGAAACAAATGAGCAAAGCGACCACAGAAAAACTGACAAAATCGCAGAATTCGTCAAACACTACAATTTTGTAATGTCCTAGAATTTGAATTCTTTATTTGGGACCTTTGGCAGATATGAGATTAAAATGTGTTTAAAGAGTCTGAAGCTTCACAGAGAGTGTCTCCCTCTAGTGGAGCTACTGCAGTATTGTGTTGTCTTTGCTCCAGAGGTTTTTGTTCAGAGTTTTGGTGTTTCCTGTCACTGTGGGCCGCAGAGCACAGAAGTACACAGCAGAGTCTGTCACATCCACATCCTGGATCTTCAGAGAGACAGAGTCCTTCTCAGCCTCAACTTCAAATCGCTTTTTATTGAACTCTGGAGATTTAATAGTGTCAGTCCACTTCATCGATGATCTGCTTTTCTTCATCATGTATTTAGGAGCTCCTCGTCCTTCTTGCTTGTACCAGAACAGAGTTGGGTATGAGTCACTAGTTGTAAAATTGCAGAGTATTGTGTGTGTGTGTCCCTGAGTGGCAGAGGTGTCTGTTGGCTGGGTCACTGTGTCTTCTCCTTTACACTCTGGGGAAGAACACAGGAGCACAACCAGAGCTGAGAGCAGTGTACACAGGGCAGACTCCATCTTAAAAAGTGTTTGTTTCAGTTGGTGACACTCTTTGCTTCTTTTTTTGCTCCAGTCTCACTGCCCTTTTTGGAGGACAGGCTCCTCCCACACTTCACTGTAGAAGTCACAGAGTTGCAAACGTTTGTTTCACACTTTTATCCTAAGCTGGATATACACTGTGAGATTTAAATGTGGAGGTGACACAAAAGGACAGATGTTTATTGTGTTCAACAAAGAGAACAGACTGAAATAGTGCCAAATTCTCTGCACGCTGCCAGGGGAATCCCAGTTACGCACCGGGAAGGGAGTTCCCCTGTTGCACAACGTGGTGCGTGATTCGACTGTATTCTTCCGCACTGGAAAATAGTTCCCACCCAAAATGACCAAGTCAAGCTCTCCGTGTTGATTTGCACATTTATTTGCACTCGATATGAATGCGCACTACACACAAAGTAATTGGGAAATGCATCGAGCAAATTAATTCCTTTTGGCCGAAATCTTTCTCTGGCGACGTTAGACTCCAGTCTAAGGCGGAGGAGCAGCAGATACCGCGGCGGTCGGTGGCGACAGACTCGGACAATGGCTGGGTGAGCAGGAAAACGCTTTCCACCACTTATTTTAGTCTCTGGACTGTGGGGAGATGCCCAAGTTTGACCTGGGGGTGGCATATCCCTTTAAAGGGATAGTGCGGGGTTTTTTTTATGTAAATCTGTATGGGTTTCCTTCTAAAAGTTCCGTGTGTTGACACCGGCTTACCTCTGACACTCTCAGCTGATCCCGGTTCGGCTCGCTTTCTGGAGCTCAGGTAATTAGGTCTGGTAACTTCTTTAAAACATGAAATCAGCCTGTTCACCTTTAGCGGAAGTGCACGGCAGATGCGAAGTGAACAGGCTGATACGCTAACATGAGCGCAGTGATATGAGTCGGCAGACACAATATGCGATCGCTAAGTTCGCTGCTGGATGTTTCGTTGATAACTGTTTGGGACGCAAATATATCACCTTTCAGACAAATGTTTTGTCTTGAGAAGAAAAACAAGCTTTATTTCATGTTCCAGAGAAGTTACCGGACCTCTCTACCTGGGCTCCAGAAAGCGAGCCGAACCGGGATCAGCTGAGACTGTCAGAGGCAAGCCGGTGTCAACATACAGAACTTTTAGAAGGAAACCCATACAGATTAACATTTTAAAAAACGCACTATCCCTTTAAGTGTTTAGGGGGAAAAATACATTTTATGGGTGAAAAATATTTCACTGAGTGTGTCTGGGGCTTTTAAATAGTAAATAAAAACACTTGGTTTAAATCAAATTAGTCATATCTCTGTTTTATAGAGACAAGGAACTTGATTTTTTAGGCACTTTTTATAAAACTGCACAGTAATGGAGAAAATGAAGCATCCAGTCACTATAAAAACAGAACAGTTGTGATCCTCATGTGAACTTTCTGAAGTCTGCTTAGTTTCTCACACTGACAGTTGGCTTTGGTGCGTCTGTGTTTAGTCTGAAGCTTCACAGAGAGTGTCTCCCTCTAGTGGAGCTACTGCAGTATTGTGTTGTCTTTGCTCCAAAGGTTTTTGTTCAGAGTTTTGGTGTTTCCTGTCACTGTGGGCCGCAGAGCACAGTAGTACACAGCAGAGTCTGTCACATCCACATCCTGGATCTTCAGAGAGAAAGAGGTTCTATTCAGCTCAGCATCAAATTTCGGTTTGTTGAACTCTGTAGATTTCATTTTGGTTTGACCAGACAACGTCATCATATATTTCGGAGCTCCTCGTCCTTCTTGTTTGTACCAGAACAGATATGGGTATGTGTCGCTGGTTGTAAAATTGCAGATTATTGTCTCTGTGTGTCCCTGAGTGACAGAGGTGTCTCCTGTTGGCTGGGTCACTGTGTCTTCTCCTTTACACTCTGGGGAAGAACACAGGAGCACAACCAGAGCTGAGAGCAGTGTACACAGGGCAGACTCCATCTTAAAAAGTGTTTGTTTCAGTTGGTGACACTCTTTGCTTCTTTTTTTGCTCCAGTCTCAGTGCCCTTTTTGGAGGACAGGCTCCTCCCACACTTCACTGTAGAAGTCACAGAGTTTCAGATTCTTGTGAGAAACGTTAGTTTCACACTTTTCAAGTTTCATCCTGGGAAAACCATAAACTGGATATACACTGTGAGGAACAAAAAATACACATTAGATTTGTGAATATGTATATTTTCTAATAATGTTTCCTGTGACGGCGGGGTCTGTTCCTGTGTAATGATGATGGCCGAGTCAGAAGGATGTTTTGATTTAATTAATGAAGTTCCCAAAAGAATAAAGTTTGAAGAGTGCTATATACAAGACAGTGAAACAAAAAGATATTTACAATATGTGCTGAATAAATCATCAGCTCGAGGTTCTTACCTTCATGTACAAGTCCAGGTCCAGACTGACTGAGGGAGAGTGATTAATTGATTAATTGCATTTATACAGCGCCTTTTTTTTTTATCTTTTATTATTAAGTTACATATTTTCAAAACCACAATAACATTCGTAAAGTACTCAGACGACACATTGGGGGATGTGGGCGCGGGAACAAACACTACCGGGTACAAGGGCTAAGGGACTTGAAGGTACTTGGGGAAAATACAAGGGAGGGTGGAGAAAGAGAAACAGGGGGAGTGGAGAGGTCCAAAGGGATTGTTCCAGGTGAAGAAAGGGGGTCTGGGGGAGAGCAAGGGCGATGCAGTGTCCAGGGAGGGGCCAGATGACAGGGTCCAGGGGGGACAGCGGAGGGGGGTAGGGGTCAGAAGTCCAACTGAGGGGAATCGATCTGAGAGATGGAGAAAAGTGTATTGTCTGGGGTGAAGGTGTTGCGAAACTCCGTTTCTCTTGCGGAGTGGAGATGGTGAACGTGGACGCAAAGGAGCGCTGTGAAGAGGGGCCAGTGCTCCGCTGCGCAGCCGTTGTGGAGGTGGTGGTTTCGTGCCATGAAGATAGAATACCTGGCCATGGACAGGACGAGGCGGGCGGCGTCCTAGTTGACCATGGCGGTGTCCGGCCCCCGAGGTCGCTACTGGACAGGTCCGAAGAGGCATCACCAGAGCTCGGGGTCATCGATTCCATGGGCCACCAGCAGTGGGAGCCTCACCGCCAGCCTCCGAGAGAGAAAGTCCAGCAGCCGGGTCCAGAACCGCCGCACGACAGGACACCGGGCGGCCAGATGGAGGAGGTCTTCATGCGCCTCACCGCACACCGGACAGTCACAGCCGTACCTGTCAGGGTGTATTGCGTGCAATCTGGTGCACGTGTAAATGATCCTGTGTCTCAGTTTAAGTCAAAATTACTGATTTGGGGTGGGGTGTACCAATTATATACGTGAGCCCAGATGGAGGCAGTGTCATGTGTGGGAAATGTCTGTAACCATCGAGCAACCCCAGCTACCAACAGCTGGTAGAAGGTGTGTGTTTTCGTTTCCGTCAGCCTCGACATCCTCTCCCCCCATACAATATCAAAATCCAGAGAACACTCACCTTCTTCTTCCTCATTTACCTCCCCCAGGTCAGGGTGGTTGGAGAGCATGTCCGGGTTGAAGCGCAGAGGCATCTGCCCCAGCTGCCACAGGGAACGCCGTGCCGCCAGTGCATGGCCTCAGCGCAGCCCAGGCCTCAAACACCTCCCTCTCGAAAGGGGGGAAGCGCTCAAGGGTGGCTCGCTGGGGGAGCATGCACAGGTTAAATAAACCGTGCTCACCCAGATGATCTACCTGAACTGCAAAGAAGTCTTTCCATGCCTTTCATGACACCCAAAGCACTTTACAGTTCATTGTTCGTTCACTCCACACTTGGTGGCGGTAAACTACTATTGTAGCCACAGCTGCCCTGGGGCAGACTGACAGAAGCGATGCTGCCAATCTGTGCCATCGGCTCTTTTATCCACCAAGGCTCCTCCCCCAAGCCAATTAACACAAAAGTACTGGGTTTTCCACTAAAACCCATTTAACAGTAATAACAAAAATATAGAAAAATACATGAAAATACATTTGATAACATGGCCATGTCTCTGCGCCTGTAGCAGAACCAGGAAAAATAATATTGATCATTTACCAATATTTTTTGATGATGTCACTGTGTCGTGACACGCCAATGTCCCGCGCATGACGATAGAAACAGGAAGTGAATGAGGCGCTCGGTTTGACAGTGGGATTTGTGAACAGGAGATGGATCCTGGTTTGAAGTTTGTTGGAAAACAAAGTTCTGGACATGGATGATTTAACAGTAGATTTGTGTGCACCAAGACGAATGTGGTGGTGAACGGACGGTAAATATAGCGGAAAACAGAGCGAACAGACGGGATCGGGACACGGAGTGGAAAAACAGTGGAATAAATGAAACCGGGTAAGTGGTGAGCGCGGGCTGTTTAGAGATATTTAAGTTAGCGTGAGCTTTTACGGGGCTACTCCGTCACACCTGAAAACAGAATTACTGTATCGTCCACACAGAGAATGAATTTAAGTTTTTCAGACACTATGTACAAGTGTTTTATATATAAAATAAATAATTTGGGTCCGAGCACAGATCCCTGTGGACTCCACAAACAGTGGGATCACACGTGGATTCGTGCTGTTCCCGTTGCACATTCTGCTTTCAGTTTGTTAAATAAGACTCTGTCCACTTTAGAACTATTCCTCTGGTCCAGTATTTTTGTATCTTTTGGAAGAGTATGCTATTAGACACAAATAACCACAATGTATTGTTTCTTAAGATGGAGAGATATAAAATTAGAGGTATGAATTTAGAATGGTTAAAGACCTATGGGACATGGAAAACAGTACAGATGGGGGACTACAGGTCATCACCTTCATGTTTAATGAACATGTGAAGCTGCTGCAGTGGGTTCACCTCCTGCACTGCACCAGTAAAAAACTATGAAAGATAAAAGCTCAGTAAAACTGTCACTTAGTAAAGGTTTCAGACTCTCACCACTGAGCGAGAACAGAGGAGGGCCAAGGACTGACCCCTGGGGACCTACAGGAAACTCCAACAAACCCCTGAGTCTGACACAGGTCTGAAACCACAACCAACATTTGATCTATCAGGCACCTTTCCAGACCCTACAGACATTCAAAATACACTATTACTGTTTATTATAACACACAGATCTAAAGGGCTGTGAGAGCAGCAGAGCACAGACTGGAGTTTAGATCTGGAGCAGTGAGAAGACTGCAGTTCTACCACAGGAGGCTTTTGTGGAGCAGTCTCAGAAAGTGTCTCCCTCTAGAGGACATGTGGAGTACTGCTGTTTTCTCTCAGAGGTTTTTGTTCAGAGACTGTGGGTTTGCTGTCACTGTGGGCCTCACAGCACAGTAGTACACAGCAGAGTCTCCCACTGCAGCAGAGGACAGGAGCAGAGAGACGTCTTTATTTTTCACTTCGAACTTTAGTCCTTTTACCTTCTCCATTATTAAACGTCCAGTGCCAGAATGTGAAACCAAGAATTCTGGAGGTTTTCCTGGATATTGTCGATACCAGAAGAAAGAATCACCAGCAGAAGCTCCTCTGTCATAAGAGTATCCCAGAGAGACAGAGGAACCTTCTGAAGCACACACCTCAGGCTGTAGAGCAGTGAGCTCTTCACTTCTGACTCCTACATGAAAACAAATGAATGTAGAAGTTAGGAACATATTTCCTGCTGCTTCTTGCTCTGTGCTTCAGTAAGTGTTGAGTGGATGTAATAAAGTGTGAACACAGGTTTCAATAAGACTTACCACTCAACAAAAGCAGGAGCAGTGCTGCCATTAAAGGAAACATGTGTCCAAAACACAGCTGAGTGATCCTCATGTGAACTTTCTGAAGTCTGCTTAGTTTCTCACACTGACAGTTGGCTTTGCTGCGTCTGTGTTTAGTCTGAAGCTTCACAGAGAGTGTCTCCCTCTAGTGGAGCTACTGCAGTATTGTGTTGTCTTTGCTCCAGAGGTTTTTCTTCAGAGTTTTGGTGTTTCCTGTCACTGTGGGCTGCAGAGCACAGTAGTACACAGCAGAGTCTGTCACATCCACATCCTGGATCTTCAGAGAGAAAGAGGTTCCATTCAGCTCAGCATCAAACTTGGGTTTGTTGAACTCAGGAGAATTGCCTTCTGTCCCGTATGTGTCTCGCCGTAAGATGTACTTTGGAAACCCACCATATTTCTGTCTATACCAGAACAGATAATAGTTTGTTAAGGCTTCTCTTTTAAAAGTGCAGAGTATTGTTGCTGTGTGTCCCTGAGTGGCAGAGGTGTCTCCTGTTGGCTGGGTCACTGTGTCTTGTCCTTTACACTCTGGGGAAGAACACAGGAGCACAACCAGAGCTGAGAGCAGTGTACACAGGGCAGACTCCATCTTAAAAGCTCAAATCCTCTCAAGTGTCTGTGTCTGCTCCTCTCTTACAGTCTGGCTCCTCCCTCAGGTCTCTCTGTGGTGGTGACACTGATGCAGTTGGAGGTCTCTAAATACATGAGGTCAGACAGAATCTGTTTTTCAGGTTTTCACCCTAACACTAAATAAGTCATATGGATGAGAAAAAAGGCATTAGACACAAATAACCACAATATCTTGTTTTTCTTAAGCTGGAGAAATATAATATTAGAGCAGTGGTTCTTAACCTGGGCTTGATCGAACTCTCAGGGTTTGGCGGAGGTCAAGACTCATGATTTGTGATGTTACAACATATCTTTGCGAGCAATCCTTTTCGAGGATGCTGGACATAAAAACGAAGAAAAGGAACAGACTTTGCTGTGAAAATGACATGAGAGTGACACTTGCCACAGTGAAGCATTTCTGAACTGGTCCCTCAAAGGCAACAGCAGAAGTCACTGATTTACAGTAAATATTCATTATTATTGTAGCCTGATGGAAATTAGGTGATGGGAGTGTGTTAAAATGTAAAAAAAAAAAGATAATAAATAGCATAAATGCAGTAAGTTCATTATTGGAATACATAAGGTTAAAAGTGAAAACCATTTCAGTGTGGTAGTGTTAAAAAAGGTCATGTCTTTGTGAAAAGGTCTGTCATTTGTTGTGAGTTCTTTGTTTTGGTTTTGTTCTTTGAACACAGTGATGTTAATAATGCACGGTTCATTTTGTGCACCAGTAAAACATATACCGATGTCTTGAATTTGAAAAAAAAAATCATATTTTATTTTTCAATAAAGAAGTGTTTGGTGAATGTGCATATGAAACTGGTGGAGTTCAGAACCTCCAACAAGATTAAGAACCACTGCATTAGAGGTATGGATTTAGAATGGTTAAAGACCTATGGGACATGGAAAACAGTACAGATGGGGACTACAGGTCATCACCTTCATGTTTAATGAACATGTGAAGCTGCTGCAGTGGGTTCACCTCCTGCACTGCACCAGTAAAAAACTATGAAATACAAAAGCTCAGTAAAACTGTCACTTAGTAAAGGTTTCAGACTCTCACCACTGAGCGAGAACAGAGGAGGGCCAAGGACTGACCCCTGGGGACCTACAGGAAACTGCAACAAACCCCTGAGTCTGACACAGGTCTGAAACCACAACCAACATTTGATCTATCAGGCACCTTTCCAGACTCTACAGACATTTAAAATACACTATTACTGTTTATCATAACACACAGATCTAAAGGGCTGTGAGAGCAGCAGAGCACAGACTGGAGTTTAGATCTGGAGCAGTGAGAAGACTGCAGCAGGTTCTACCACAGGAGGCTTTTGTGGAGCAGTCTCAGAAAGTGTCTCCCTCTAGAGGACGTGTGGAGTACTGCTGTTTTCTCTCAGAGGATTTTGTTCAGAGTTTTGGTGTTTCCTGTCACTGTGGGCTGCAGAGCACAGTAGTACACAGCAGAGTCTGTCACATCCACATCCTGGATCTTCAGAGAGAAAGAGTTATTCTTAGTCTCAACTTCAAATCGCTTTTCATTGAACTCTGGAGATTTTATTGTCGAACTCCATTGTGATCCTGTTCTGCTTTTCATCAACATGTATCTTGGAGCTCCTCGTCCTACTTGTTTGTACCAGAACAGATATTGGAATGATGTGCCCATTTGAAAATGGCAGAGTATTGTCTCTGTGAGTCCCTGAGTGACAGAGGTGTCTCCTGTTGGCTGGGTCACTGTGTCTTCTCCTTTACACTCTGGGGAAGAACACAGGAGCACAACCAGAGCTGAGAGCAGTGTACACAGGGCAGACTCCATCTTAAAAGCTCAAATCCTCTCAAGTGTCTGTGTCTGCTCCTCTCTTACAGTCTGGCTCCTCCCTCAGGTCTCAGTTTGTTGTGAATCGTGAGGACGCCTGGTCTGGAGCATCGGTCTGTGAAAGGCCTGAGTCTTTTACTGGGAGGAACTTTGAAGAAACACCACTCTTCCCAAAAGAAAAACTTATTCTGAATAATAAAGTTCAAAATGGTTCAGATATCTACATTTAGCTTTTTGAACTACAGAATAAAAAAGAATCTTACAATAGAAAGTTGAGGATTAAGACATTTTAGTATTTGATTATGAAGTGTTTGAACTTCAGTGTTTGTTCATCAGACTGAAACTCATTCCTTCTTTTAGAAACCAACCACAGCTCGCATTAATTAAGAGTAAATTAAACTCTCCTGTCATTTGTAACATTCAGCTCCACAGCACTTCTATAAACAGTGAAAAGGAGTGGTCCGAGAATAAAGCCCTGTGGCACACCTCCTGGCGTCCACCTCCTCCTGTCCAAGACTTTATTGCCCTCCTTGTTTTTGGTTTGGACTTATGAAGGGAGCTGTAAATAAGGGACAAGTTTTATCTTAGGCCCTCATTTCTATCCAAAGATGGATTCTCTTTTCTGACACAAATTCCTTCTTTAACTGCTCTCTCTCAGCACATTTTTGTCTTGGTTAAATCTGTACCTCACTGTCCTCAAAACAGTGGTTCGAGCACTTAAGATGGACTTTAAAAGTGCCTGTGGTCCATGGCTCTTCTCGTGTTTACAGTGGGTACAGAAAGTATTCAGACCCTTAAATATTTGCACACTTTATTATTTTGCTCCATTTTCTAAAATCATTTAAGTTCATTTTTTTCTCATTAATGTTCACACAGCGCCCCCTACTGGAAAACACAGAATTGTTGACGTTTTCTTAAAAAAGAAAAAGTGAAATCTCACATGGTCAGAAGTATTCAGACCCTTTGCTCAGTATTTAGTAGAAGCTCCTTTTGAGTCTTTTTGGGAATGATGAAGTTTTCCAGTCCTGGATTTGGGGATCCTCTGCCGTTCCTCCTGCAGATCCTCTCTAGTTCTGTCAGGTTGGATGGTGAACGTTGGTGGAGACATTTTCAGGTCCCTCCAGAGATGCTCAGTTGGGTTTAAGTCAGGGCTCTGGGCCGTTCAAGAACAGTCACAGAGTTGTCGTGAAGCCGCTCCTTCGTTATTTTCAAGATTCAAGATTCTTTATTGTCATTATGCAAGCATAATGAAATGATTTGATGAACTCCCGGCTAAAGAAGTAAGAAAAAATACAACAAGCAAAAAGATAGAAGTATCATAAATAGATAAAAAAGCATCATAAATACAGATCAGTAGTGCAAAGTGTCTGCAGTGTAAAGTGAATGTTGTGGTAAAGTGCACTTAGTGCCAGTCAATTTAGTAAAACCTAATGTCCATTTTAGCTTATGCCCGTGTCTGTGAGATGATGGGGGGATGGGGGCAGTTCTGTGGGTGTGCTCGGGGGGATGGGATGCAGTGGGGTGATGGCCTTCACAGCTCTGGGGAAAAAACTGTCTCTGAGCCGTGGTTGTTTGTTGTTGTTTTAATGGTCCTGTACCGCTTCCCTGATGGGAGAGGTACAAACAGTCTATTTCCGGGGTAGGTGGGGTCAGTCGCTATGCGTCTGGCCTTCTGCTGAACCCGGGAGCTGTAGACCGAGTCCAGGTCTGGCAGACGACAGCCCACGATCCCCTGTGCAGTTCTCACCACCCGGGCTAAGTCCTTTTTGTTTTGCTGGTGTCTTGCTGGTGTTCAAGATGAGGTTGTTCCTTGAACACCACTGTGTACGTAAGGCTCTGGACCTCCTCTCTGTAGTGGGTCTCATTGTCGTTGGATATGAGACCCACCACGGTGGTGTCATCCGCGAACTTCACAACCATGTTTGAGGGGTGGATGGCAGAGCAGTCGTGTGTGAATAGGTTGAAGAGTGCAGGGCTGAGCACACAGCTCTGCGGTGTTCCTGTGTTGAGGATCAGTGGTGCAGATGTTAGCTCCCCCATCCTCACCACCTGGGGGCTTGTTGGTGAGGAAGTCACTGATCCAGGAGCAGAGTGATGCTGACAGACCTAGGGTGTGGAGCTTCAGGGCCAGCACCTCTGGGAGGACGGTGTTAAATGCCGAGCTGAAGTCCACAAACAGCATCCTGACGTAGGTGTTAGGACGCTGCAGGTGAGTCAGGGCCGCGTGGAGCGTTAGCGAGACTGCATCCTCCGTGGAGCGGTTCTCCCTGTAGGCGAAGTGTAGGCTGTCCAGGCCTGCAGGGATGACGTCCTTGATGTGTCTCAGGAGGATCCGCTTGAAACACTTCATGATCACCGGGGTCAGTGCGACCGGGTGGTAATCATTGAGGCAGGTGATTGTTGTTTTTTTTGGCACAGGCACGATGATGGAGGACTTCAGGTAGGCCGGGACCACAGAGAGCTGTAGGGACAGGTTGAAGATGTCCAGGAAAACACCTGCCAGCTGGTCTGCACACGATTTCAGAGTCCGCCCTGACACCCTATCGGGCCCTGCAGCTTTGTTCACGTTGATCCTCCTCAGAGTGGAGGTCACCTGGTGCAGCTGCAGGCTGAGGGGCTGCTGCTGCTCTGGCTGAGGGAGATGTACGGTCCCTCTGCTGTTCGGAGAGTCAAAGCGTGCGAAGAAGCTGTTTAGGGTGTCAGGCAGAGTGGGATCGTGGCTGACCTGTTGATCACCACGTCTGTAGTCCGTGACAGTCCTGATGACTTGCCACATGCTGCGCACGTTGTTATCGCTGAAGTACTCCTCAATGCGCGGTTTGTGTCTCTGTTTGGCCATCTGGATGCCCTTATTCAGTTCTTTGCGGGCCCTGCTGTCTGTCCCCTGATCTATAGGCTGCGTCTCGGGCCCTCACCAGGGACCGCACTGTGCTATCTACCCATGGCTCCTGGTTAGGAAAAACCGTGATTGTCTTTGTGGGTAGGACAGCATCAGTGCAGAAGTGTATATAGGACAGCACAGATGATGTGTAGCCCTCCAGGTCTGTGTCTCCTTTGAACACCCCCAGTCAGTGTGCTCAAAGCAGTCCTGTAACACAGAGATAGCCTCCTCAGTCCAAACCGGAACAGTTCAGATGGTGGGTTTAGTCCTGCAGATGAGGGGTTTATATGCAGGGATCAGTTCCACAGAGATGTGGTCTGACATACCGAAGTGAGGAGCTGCTGTGGCCTTGTATGCTCAAGACGTGTGCTTAGGGTCATCGTCTTGTTGGACAACCTTGTTTGGCCCAGTCTGAGGTCCTGAACGCTCTGGAGGTTTTCGTCCAGGATATCCCTGTACTTGGCCGCGTTCATCTTTCCTTCGATTGCGACCAGTCGTCCTGCCTTCCCTCACAGCCTGATGCTCCACCACCATGCTTCACTGTTGGAAAGTATTGGACAGGTGATGAGCAGGGCCTGGTTTTCTCCACACATACCGCTTAGAATTAAGGACAAAAACTTCTATCTTGGTCTCATCAGACACAAAATCTTATTTCTCACCATCTTGGAGTCCTTCAGGAAGTCAATAACAATGTCCTTGGTCTTTTCAACATTAAGAAGGAGATTGTTATCGCTGCACCACTTGGTCAGAAGGCTGACCTCACTCCTGTAGTTTGTCTCATCGTTATTAGAGATGACATTCACCTCGTCTGCGAACTTCACAATGTGATTTGTGCTGAAGGTTGGTGCGCAGCCGTGGGTCAGCAGAGTGAAGAGCATTGGACTGAGCACACAGCCCTGGGGGGCTCCTGTGCTCAGTCCAATGCAGCTCGAGGTGTTTCTGCCGACCCGCACTGCCTGTGGCCTCTCACTGAGGAAGTCCAACAGCCAATTACACAGTGAGGTCTGAAGCCCCAGGTGGTCCACTTTAGTGTATTATAGTATATTATTATTATTAGTGGAGTAAGGGTCAAACCAGGAGGAGAGGGATGAGTGCCATAGTTGTGTGGACTGGTTTAGAGTGGAGGAAGAAATTCTGTTCCCCTACTGAACGGTCTTTGGAGGCTGGACTCATCATGTCACCAAAGTTGTTTTTATTTGAAGTTTGTTTTTAACAGAATGCACCTGCACTGTAGCGTCAAACATCGTGTTTCTTACTGCATTGGTGCAATCGGTGTTGATTTACTTTATTGTTGATTTAGTTTGTATTTGGACCTAAAATTGGCTGTAGAGACGTTTTCAATCACTATTAGCTTCAATGCACAGACGGAAAACAGGGCAGTTTACAGACATGAGCGTTCACACAGGACTAGAATCACCTGAGGAGCTCTGAGGCTACGTTTATACGGCGACGATCAAAACAGAAGACGCAAAAGTGGCGTCTCGTCTTCAATTTTTTTATCCGCGTTTATACGAAGACGCAAAAGTGGACGCAAAAGCCAGCGAAGGGAGGCGCTGGACTGAAAAAAAAAAAACATCACAACAGCGTCAAGTTACATTTCTAACCACGACTGTACCGGCTGTGGGGTCTTCCCTTACACAAGTGTGGAAGTCTGAAAAATTGAACTCTGGTAATATCCACCACTTTTGAACAGGCTGGAGTCCTGGTTCTCCGGTGGCCGGTGCCAGAGCCTCATGAGCGGGCAGAGGCTGTGGGGTCTCCCCTTACACAAGTGTGGAAGTCTAACGCATGACATTAGCGGACTATGTAGCCCGCTTAAAGAGCTCGAACGATGGGCATACGTGACCCGCCATCTCAGGGCCCCTGTCTGGTTCTACCCACGTCAGACGGCTCCTGGGCACTGCGGGTCCGAGTGCTGGTAGCTCGGTGCGGCGCGGGCCGCTCGCGCTTGACCCCTCGGAGGTGAGACCGAGACGAACCGTATCCTCCCCAGTGGCCTTATCACGGAGCCCCTCCGCGGGAGTACGGCAGGCGACCGTACCCCCTAATCCCACGGACCGAGCGGGGGCCGGCTATCGTCAGACACTATTTCTCAAAGCTGCCCGTAAGAGACTTCCCCCGCCCCGGGGTCTCGAACCAAGTATACCGGAGCCGGGGCAACTTCCCCGTCCGGTCTGTGCGCAAGGCGCGGTGGCACGCAACTACCGGTGCTCACGACCCGCTGGAGCCGGGTAAGGGGCCGGTAGTGGTGGTCCACCGGTGCTCAGGACCCGCTGGAGCCGGGTAAGGGGCCGGTAGTGGTGGTCCACCGGTGCTCACGACCCGCTGGAGCCGGGTAAGGGGCCGGTAGTGGTGGTCCACCGGTGCTCAGGACCCGCTGGAGCCGGGTAAGGGGCCGGTGGTCCTCCTCCGCTAATACCACCACCGGTGCTCAGGACCGGTGGAGCCACCGGTGCGCTGGAGCCGGGATAAGGGGCCGGTGGTGGTCCTCCTCATTGTATTGCCGCATCTATGTGACGTAAACGTGTACTGACGTGAGCAGATCTGACCAGTTTTGCGTCTTGGGCAGTTTACACGGAGACGCTACAGCGAAGCGTATTTAACTTTTCCACTCTGGAGGGTGGTTTCAGATTTTTGCGTTTTTAGGCCCCAAAAACGCCGTCACCGTGTAAACGAAAGGCACTTCTGATAAAATATTTTGTCGTTTTTACCCGTAAGCGTTCTCGTGTAAACGGGCCCTTAGTTTGCAGAATTACAGGAGGTAATATTTTTACAAACATGGATGATTTGTACAGGATGAGAAACACAGATGACGTTCTTAATTATTACAGTTACCAGGGGACCCAGGTAAAACTAATCCTGTGCAAAGAGAGAGAAGTGTTTAGGGGGAAAATACATTTTATGGGTGAAAAATATTTCACTGAGTGTGTCTGGGGCTTTTAAATAGTAAATAAAAACACTTGGTTTAAATCAAATTAGTCATATCTTTTTTTTAGAGAGACAAGGAACTTGATTTTTCAAAGTTCAAAGTTCAAAGTTCAAAGTCAGCTTTATTGTCAATTCTGCCATATGTGTTCAACATACAGTGAATCGAAATTTCGTTTCTCTCTGGCCAAGTAGTGCAAAAAGACAGTGTACAGAATACAACATGAAGACAAAACACAACAAAAACTATCTAAGACAGAGATCTAAAGTTAAAACTAAAGTCTACGGTCTAAAATCTTAAAACAGTGCAACATAATAAATAACCTATACTATATACAGATTTCCAAAGTGTGCAGTGTGCATCAAAATGTGCAATGGAAGATACAGCAGTGAATTGGTCATGTGCAGTAGAATGTGCATTGGAGTTAAGATAAATAAAAATAAGTGTGCAACAGTAGTAATTCTAGTGCAATAACAGGAGTAAACAACAGTACTAAAAATTCCAGTAGTAAATGTGCAATAACAGTAGTAAACAACAGTGCAACAGGAGTAAAATCCAGTAGTAAATGTAAATGTGCAACAGTGCAACGGTCGTCCTTAGCAGCAGTTTTTTTTTTTAAAGTGTCTAGAGTGATGTGTCTTTTATGGAATACAGGTTATGCCAATATGGGGGGTGGGGGGTGGGAGATGGGTAAGGTGAGAGTTCGGGTGTGAGTTCAGCCTCCTGACAGCCTGGTGGATGAAGCTGTTTGACAGTCTGGTAGAGTGGGCCCGGAGACTCCGGTACCTTCTCCCCGAGGGCAGGAGGCTGAACAGGCTGTGTGCGGGGTGGCTCGGGTCACCCACAATGCTGGACGCTCTGCGGGTGAGCCGGGTGTTAAAAATGTCTAGGAGGGAGGGGAGAGAGACACCAGCGATCATCCCAGCTGCATTCACTATGCGCTGCAGGGCTTTCCTGTTTTGTTCAGTGCAGCTCCCGTACCACACAGTGATGCAGCTGGTCAGGACGCTCTCAATGGTGCCGCGGTAGAAGGTGGTCATAATGGGTGGAGGGGCTCCAGCTCTCCTCAGTTTGCGGAGGAAATAGAGGCGCTTCTGAGCCCTCTTTGCCAGTGATACAGTATTCACTGTCCAGGAGAGGTCCTCACTGATGTGCACCCCCAGGAATTTGGTGCTGCTCACCCTCTCTACAGCAGAACCATTGATGGACAGTGGGGGGTGCTGGGTGGGGCCGCTCCGGAAGTCAATAACAATCTCCTTGGTCTTTTCAACATTAAGAAGGAGATTGTTATTGCTGCACCACTGGGTCAGAAGGCTCACCTCACTCCTGTAGTTTGTCTCATCGTTATTAGAGATGAGACCCACCACAGTCGTATCGTCCGCAAACTTCACTATGTGATTGGTGCTGAACGCTGGTGAGCAGTCGTGGGTCAGCAGAGTGAAGAGCATCGGACTGAGCACACAGCCCTGGGGGGCTCCTGTGCTCAGTCTAATGCAGCTTGAGGTGTTTCTGCCGACCCGCACTGCCTGTGGCCTCTCACTGAGGAAGTCCAGCAGCCAATTACAGAGTGAGGTCTGAAGCCCCAGGTGGTCTAGTTTGATAATGAGCTGCTGTGGGATTATAGTGTTGAATGCTGAACTGAAATCTATGAACAGCATTCTCACATACGAGTCTTTATTGTCTAGGTGGGTGAGAGCCGGGTGAAGTGCAGAACAGATTGCATCCTCGGTAGAGCGGTTGGCCCGGTATGCAAACTGGTATGGGTCTAGGGTGGGGGGGGGATGGATTTGATGTGTGCCATGACTAGCCGTTCAAAGCACTTCATGATGATGGGGGTCAGTGCAACAGGGCGATAGTCATTAAAAGTGGCCGGAGTGGGCTTCTTTGGCACGGGAACGATGGTAGTGGTTTTGAAGCAGGAGGGAACGACAGCCTGGCTCAGAGAAGCATTAAAGATGTCTGTGAAGACATCCTTGAGCTCCTCTGCACAGTCTTTCAACACACGACCAGGAATGTTGTCCGGGCCTGCAGCCTTGCGGGTGTTGATCCTGGAGAGTGTCCTCTTCACGCTGGCTGCAGACACACACAGGGGCTGGTCGTGGGGAGGTGGTGGAGTTTTTTGGGGCCGGGTGTCATTTCCTGCCTCAAATTTTTAAGGCATTTTTTATAAAACTGCACAGTAATGGAGAAAATGAAGCATCCAGTCACTATAAAAACAGAACAGTTGTGATCCTCATGTGAACTTTCTGAAGTCTGCTTAGTTTCTCACACTGACAGTTGGCTTTGCTGCGTCTGTGTTTAGTCTGAAGCTTCACGGAGAGTGTCTCCCTCTAGTGGAGCTACTGCAGTATTGTGTTGTCTTTGCTCCAGAGGTTTTTGTTCAGAGTTTTGGTGTTTCCTGTCACTGTGGGCTGCAGAGCACAGTAGTACACAGCAGAGTCTGTCACATCCACATCCTGGATCTTCAGAGAGAAAGAGGTTCCATTCACTTCAGCATCAAACTTGGGTTTCTTGAACTCAGGAGAATTGCCTTCTGTTCCATATGTGTCTCGCCGTAAGATGTACTTTGGAAAATCACCATATTTCTGTCTATACCAGAACAAATAATAGTTTATTAAGGCTTCTCTTTTAAAATTGCAGAGTATTGTCTCTGTGAGTCCCTGAGTGGCAGAGGTGTCTCCTGTTGGCTGGGTCACTGTGTCTTCTCCTTTACACTCTGGGGAAGAACACAGGAGCACAACCAGAGCTGAGAGCAGTGTACACAGGGCAGACTCCATCTTAAAAAGTGTTTGTTTCAGTTGGTGACACTCTTTGCTTCTTTTTATGCTCCAGTCTCACTGCCCTTTTTGGAGGACAGGCTCCTCCCACACTTCACTGTAGAAGTCACAGAGTTTCAGATTCTTGTGAGAAACGTTAGTTTCACACTTTTCAAGTTTCAGCCTGGGAAAACCATAAACTGGATATACACTGTGAGAAAATGTTTTTACACCAATCATTTGATTCCAGGATATCTATATTTTTGTAATAATGTTTATTAAGAACATCACAATCCCACTGGGCAAACCAGATGCATTGTTTTAAGTGTTTTAGCACAAGTGGTAGTTTTGAACACCTGTCCGTAGGCCTGTCACGATAATCACTAGACCGACCTACCATTCAATATATGAGAGCTGGATCAATACTGTATTTGGGGTCACTATTTATCATGTGTTCTTTGCACCACTGGAAAGTTTTGGGGTATTTTTGGCTATTTTTGACAGTAAGATTTAATCCATAAAAAGTTGAATAAATAAAAATGGCTCTTTTTTTTCATTCTAGTTGTCATAAAGAGCAAACACGCGTCCTCCCTTATCTTTGCTCTGTCTGATGTTTTATTTCTCTCATCTCGTCATTTTCGATTTTCAAAATCCTAAATCATGAATTGGATAAAGCTGGGCCCTACGCAGTTGGTATACTTTTTCACGGAGGAGCGCCAGTCCGGAGAGCTGGTCAGTCCTGAGGAAACGCGCTGCCTGATACACGAGGGACGCTTCGTGCACCTGGCACCGCTGTTACTGGAGGACGCAGAATGATTCACTATTGGAATTTTGATGGCAGGACATCTGGATTGGCCTGGGGGATGTTTTCTGACCCATCACTAATTGGAGCCGAGCAGATAAAAAGAGTCCTGATCCGCCGGCCGGTCATTTTACGGGGAACTGCAAACTCGGGGTGGAGGATGGGGGGGAGATCAGCAGGATCAGAAAACATCAGAAGAAGAAAACACAGATTTAACTGTACCATCCAATCTGTGGAAACACCCCTGGAGCAAGATAACATCGTGGATAAATGGATGTGGAACTGTGGGGAACAGCGGCTCAGTCCATATTCATTATCAAACATGCGGGGGGAGGCCTGCGAGTCGCACAGCCCTGCAGGAAGTTGGGGGCCTGGCAGAAACCAGGGTTCTGGCAAATTGTCTGTTCGCCTGAGTTCTAAAAATGTATTGATTATGTTAAATGTCCTCTGGTGTAATCAATTCTCCTGAAAATGTGATTCAACTGGACTCTTTGTTTTGACTGCACCTTCTGCACAAACATGTCCAAGGCCGACAGCTGCGGCCTTATCACAGCACTCTACAAAACAAAACAAGGCACTCCACATTTGGCTCACACTGATATGTTTTATGTAAAACACTCTGCCCTGTCTATTTAGTAATAAAAGTCCTCTGGAGAGGTACAGATGCACGTTACACCATCTTGTTTTATTATGTTTATTTAATCATGTCTGAATTTGGAGGAGGCTTTCTCAGATAACCACACACAAAGAGTTTTGGACATCTCTCTCTGTCTCTTGCTGAGGTTGGACATGTTTTCTTACTCTCCCTTATCTGCTACTCTGTGTCTGGTGTTTTTCTCTCGTCTCTAGTTCTCGTGCTGGAGTAGATTTTTCGAACCCTAAATTATGGAATTGATAAGCTGGTCGCTCAATGCAATTGACACACTTTTTTCACGAAGGAATGCGGGTTCGGGAGAGATGATTTGTCCAGACGGAACTTTTGATGCTGGATACACGAGGGACGCTTGGAGCACGTGGAACGATGTGTGTCTGGCACCTCTGAGGACATTGAAGATATTTACTTATTTGTATTTTTGATGGCAGGACATCTGATGATTGGCCTGGGGATGTTCCTGATCTATCAGAAAATTGGAAAGCTGGCAGCGAGTAAAGAGTCCCCCAAGCTGTCCGCCGTAATCTCGCACCACAGCGGAGCCGTTGTTGACCTGGTGAATGTATTACATCAGAAGGTGAAACAGGTTGAGGACCAGCTCCAATCTGTGGATACCCCCCGATGCTTGGACCACATCATGAGCATGATTACAGAACTGTGCAGAAATAACAAGGCTCAGTCTGCGGTCATAGCACCAGGAGGAGATGACTCCAGGTCTCTCACCTCTGCAGGGTTACATGAAGTTGGGGGCCTGGTAGTCCCAGGGTTCTGGCTAATTGTCCGTTCAAGTTCTAAAATGTATCGATTATGTTCATTTTCCCCCTTGGCCTAATTATTCTCCCTGAACTTTCTGCAACAACAGGACCCTTTTGTTTTGACTTTGTTCTCTTGCAGTGGACACTCCAAGGACGAAACACAGCTCACCGTAAATCAAAAGGACATGTTATCAGAATTGGTTAGGACACTCTGACATGTATCCTGTAAACGCTCTGGCCTTGCCTTACAGTCTTCCACCTCAGTTCAGTTCCAAAATTCTCTGTATTCACTCTTGTCCCCTCCCCCACCCCTCCCGTACTGTTATCCAAACAAAAAAGATTCCTCGTGTGAAAACCGTTCCACTGTATATATATATATATGTGTTGTGACTATTGTTATTTTTGTATTTGCATTTTTCTACTCTGTGGTCTACAAGATGGCGGCGCACTCAGACACAGTGGCCCCTCTCTGTGCAGTTAAATTTTTTGCTTGGCCAGAGAGAAACGCAATTTTGATTAACTGTATGTCGTGCACATATGGCAGAATTGACAATAAAGCTGTAGAATGTCTGCTCAAGGTGAACGGTCCAAACTGTTCAACAGGAATAGTGAACTCTGAAATGAACAGAGCGACTTTAATGAGTGTATGGACTTTATAAATAAGGAGGTGTTTCATGGATTAAGATGTGCTGATGCAGAGGAGGTGTTTTAAGCTCTCTGGGTGTTTTCATGAGGAAACAGTACAACATGGTTAAAGGAGGAAACACCTGAGTAATGTCTCCCTCTAGTGGAGCTACTGCAGTATTGTGTTGTCTTTGCTCCAGAGGTTTTTGTTCAGAGTTTTGGTGTTTCCTGTCACTGTGGGCTGCAGAGCACAGTAGTACACAGCAGAGTCTGTCACATCCACATCCTGGATCTTCAGAGAGAAAGAGTTCTCCACAGCCTCGACTTCAAATCGCTTTTTATTGAACTCTGCAGATGTAAAGGTCTCAAGCCATTGTGACGATGATCTTGTTTTCTTCATCATGTATTTAGGAGCTCCTCTTCCTTCTTGTTTGTACCAGAACAGATATGCAGTATTAAACGTTGTTGTAAAGTTGCAGAGTATTGTCTCTGTGAGTCCCTGAGTGGCAGAGGTGTCTGTTGGCTGGGTCACTGTGTCTTGTCCTTTACACTCTGAGGAAGAACACAGGAGCACAACCAGAGCTGAAAGCAGTGTACACAGGGCAGACTCCATCTTAAAAAGTGTTTGTTTCAGTTGGTGACACTCTTTGCTTCTTTTTTTGCTCCAGTCTCACTGCCCTTTTTGGAGGACAGGCTCCTCCCACACTTCACTGTAGAAGTCACAGAGTTTCAGATTCTTGTGAGAAACGTTAGTTTCACACTTTTCAAGTTTCAGCCTGGGAAAACCATAAACTGGATATACACTGTGAGGAAATGTTTTTACACCAATCATTTGATTCCAGGATATCTATATTTTTGTAATAATGTTTATTAAGAACATCACAATCCCACTGGGCAAACCAGATGCATTGTTTTAAGTGTTTTAGCACAAGTGGTAGTTTTGAACACTTGTCCGTAGGCCTGTCACGATAATCACTAGACCGACCTACCGTTCAATATATGAGAGCTGGATCAATACTCTATTTGGGGTCACTATTTATCATGTGTTCTTTGCACCACTGGAGAGTTTCGGGGTTTTTTTGGCAATAAGATTTAAGCCATAAAAAGTTGAATAAATAAAAATGATTAATTGCTGTTGCAAATGTGCCCTGTTAATTTTGCCCCAGTAAAATCCTAATGAAATCTACTATCAGCGCTCGTTAAACCAAATTTAAGTGCAATCCCCAGTGTTGCCACTAGATGGCAGTGCACCAAAGTGCTTTAGAATTTTCTTCTTTGTTCTTCCTCTCGCCGCCATCTCGCTAAGCAGAGCACAAGTAGATTAAAACAACAAGAGGGAAATTTGAAATAAATGTAGATTTTGTAATTTAACTAGATCCAAAAACTAACTAATGATATCCCAAAGGTCCTGTGAATATTTGAACTGCGTTGGAAACTAGAAGTAAATATTGAAAAGTACCTGGTTTTCCCACTGAGTCATGACCACATTTTTTCCAGAAAGACATTGGACGGCTGTAGCTCAGTTATTTTTTTTTACTGAACATCATGCAGGTATTTTCTTTATATTGAGTTGTAGCAGGAGTTCTTGACCCAATTCTGGACATGAGTCATGGCTGATGTTCACTTTTCTGAAGCTTTTTGTACAGTTCTGGCATGTGTAAGGATCACAGCATCATCAGCATACAGCTGGACATTGAGATTTGGACACATTTCTGGGAAATTATTAATATATACACTAAATAAAATAGGTCCTAAAATGCTACCTTGGGGGACTCCTGTTGGACAGTGTAGAACGGAAGATTTAAAACCAGACAGGGAGACACATTGTTGCTGTGGGACAAGTAAGACTCAAACCAGAGCAAAGCCTCTTTAGATTGATTAAAATGGGATAGTTTAGATAAAAGAATCTGGTGATTTACCATGTCAAAAGCTTTAGGAATACTGCACCCTTATGCATGTTTGTCAAGAAGACTTTTGACATTTTCAACAAAAACACAGTTTGGAAACTCTGTGGAGTGGTGACTTTGAAAACCAAACTGCATTGATTGCAAAGGTGTAGAGCTTGCGGATAAATGTTTGTTTAACTGTTCAGCCATCCATCTCTCAGCAATTTTGGAGATGACAGGGAGGATACTGATTTACTGACACTTTTAAAAATGGCAGAAACCACCACCAACTTCCAATCTGAAGGCACAACACTTTGTCTGAAGGACAGATTTAACAGATGCTTCACTGGTGTAATTAATACATCTGTGCAGTTTTAAAAAGTGTGTATCTAGTCCATGTGCATCTTTTGCCTTGGAGGAATTAAGAGAGTTAATAATTCGGAGCACATCTCCATCTAATATTTCCTGAATTTTAAAAACTGAGTCACTAGAACTCACAGAGGAATACTTATGGGTTTCTGCTGGTGCAAAATGCTGGGTTATTTCATGGACAGATTTAATAAAATAATGGTTCAACTCGGTAGCAACAGTAAGAGGATTTTGTACAAGGATGTTGTTTATTTTAATTTCGATATTATTTGGAAAAATATTAATAAACTAACTGGCAAACAACATAAAAATGAGAATGATAACTTTGTTATTTCCTTTTGCTTTATTGATAACTTGTATTAAAAAAAATTGCTTTGGCTTTGCGTATTTTGCTTAGTTCTTTATTTGTGGTTACACTGAAGGTCTGTCTGTCTGTTGCCAGACCAGATTTCAATGCTTTTTTGAGCAATTTGTCTCTTTCTTTCATTATTTTTATACACTCAGTGTCTATCCAAGGTAGAGCATTCGTTGTTTTTTTGGATTGTTTTCCCTTTCTCCTGAATGGTGCTATGATTTTATCAAGTTTTGAACAACAAATGTTGCACCCATTTTCTACATTTTGGCTGTTTAGAATTTCACTCTTTAAGGGCTACTTCAAGATTTTGTATTTGATTTGTAGGTATGAAATCATGACTACTTTTGACTGTATATACATATTAAAATCTCACTTTGGATAATTTTCGTGAGAACAAAATTATATTATTCAGACATTCCTGTGATTAGATTATAGGTCTTAATAATCCTACCAGGATAATTTGTAAACAATAGGTCTATTCTTGTTGAAGAATTTGCAGTAACTCTGGTGGGCCGATCAATGATTTGTTTAAAATTAAGACGATCCATTATCTGCTTAAGATTTTTTCTCCCTTTTTTCTCATCCCAATTAATATTAAAATCACCAATGATAATTAATTATTTGCTTAAATCACAGTATCCCAGAAGACGTTTCATTTGGTCATAAAAGTCTGTAGTTGCTGATGGCTTATGATAAATGCAGATTAAAGTAAATGACATTTCAGATGAGAGAGATAGTCACACAAACACATTCAAGTTCAAGATCACTTGGAAGTTCTATTTGATCACATTTGAATCGATTTTTTCCCTTTTTGGGAATGATTAAGTTTTTCAGCCTTGGATTTGGGGATCCTCTGCCGTTTCTCCTGCAGATCCTCTCCAGTTGCGTCAGGTTGGATGGTGAACGTTGGTGGAGACATTTTCAGGTCTCTCCAGAGATGCTCAGTTGGGTTTAAGTCAGGGCTCTGGGCCGGAGTTGTGGTGAAGCCGCTCCTTCGTTATTTTAGCCGTGTGCTTAGGGTCATCGTCTTGTTGGAAGGTGAACCTTCGGCCCAGTCTGAGGTTTTCATCCAGGATATCCCCGTACTCGGCCGCGTTCATCTTTCCTTCGATTGTGACCGGTCGTCCTGCCCCCCCCACAGCCTGATGCTCCACCGCCATGCCCCCCCCCCACCACCACCACCACCACCACCATGCCCCCCCACAGCCTGATGCTCCACTACCATGCCCTCCCCCCACCATGCTTCACTGTTGGACTGTATTGGACAGGTGATGAGCAGGGCCTGGATTTCTCCACACAAACCGCTTAGAATTAAGGACAAAAACTTCTATCTTGACACAAAATCTTATTTCTCTCCATCTTGGAGTCCTTCAGGTGTTTTTTACAAACTCCATGTGTCTTTCATGTGTCTTCACTGAGGAGAGGCTTCCGTCAGGCCACTCTGCCATAAAGCCCCGACTGGTGGAGCTGCAGTGATGGTCGACTTTCCTAAACTTTGTCCATCTCCCGAGCGTATCTCCGGAGCTCAGCCACAGTGATCTTTGGGTTCTGCTTTACCTCTGTCACCGAGGCTCTTTTCCCCCGATCGCTCAGTTTGGCCGGACGGCTCTAGGAAGGGTTCTGCTCGTCCCAAACGTCTTCCATTTAAGGGTTCTGGAGGCCCCTGTGCTCTTAGGAACCTTAAGTGCAGCACAAATGCTTTTGTGACCTTGTCCAGATCTGGGCCTTCCACAGTTGTGTCTCTGAGCTCTTCAGGCACTTCCTTTGACCTCATGATTCTCATTTGCTCTGACCTGCACTGTGAGCTGTGAGCTCTTATATAGACCGGTGTGTCCATCCATCCATCCATCCATTTTCTTCCGCTTATCCGGGGCCGGGTCGCGGGGGCAACAGTCTAAGCAGGGACCTCCAGACTTCCTTCACCCCGGACACTTCCTCCAGCTCCTCCGGGGGGACCGCAAGGCGTTCCCAGGCCAGCCGGGAGACATAGTCCCTCCAGCGGGTCCTGGGTCTTCCCCGGGGCCTCCTCCCGGTGGGACATGCCCGGAACACCTCCCGAGGGAGGCGTCCAGGATGCATCCGGAACAGATGCCCGAGCCACCTCAGCTGGCTCCTCTCCACGTGGAGAAGCAGCGGCTCTACTCCGAGCTCCTCCCGTGTGACCAAGCTCCTCACCCTATCTCTAAGGGTGCGCCCAGCCACTCTGCGGAGGAAACTCATTTCGGCCGCTTGTATCCGCGATCTCGTCCTTTCGGTCATTACCCAAAGCTCATGGCCATAGGTGAGGGTAGGAACGTAGATTGACCGGTAAATTGAGAGCTTCGCCTTTTGGCTCAGCTCCCTCTTCACCACAACGGTCCGGTACAACGACCGCATCACTGCCGACGCTGCACCGATCCGCCTGTCAATCTCACGCTCCATCCTCCCCTCACTCGTGAACAAGACCCCGAGATACTTGAACTCCTCCACTTGAGGCAAGGACTCTCCACCCACCCAGAGAGGGCAAACCACCTTTTTCCGGTCGAGAACCATGGCCTCGGATTTGGAGGAGCTGATTTTCATCCCAGCCGCTTCACACTCGGCTGCAAACCGCCCCAGTGCACATTGGAGGTCCCAGTTTGATGAAGCCATCAGGACAACATCATCCGCAAACAGCAGAGATGAGATCCTGTGGTTCCCAAACCGGATCCCCTCCGGCCCCTGACTGCGCCTAGAAATTCTGTCCATAAATATAATGAACAGAACCGGTGACAAAGGGCAGCCCTGGCGGAGTCCAACATGCACCGGAAACAGGTCCGACTTACTACCGGCAATGCGAACACAGCTCCTGCTCCGGTCATACAGGGATCGAACAGCCCTTAACAAAGGGCCCCGAACCCCGTACTCCCAGAGCACCCTCCACAGGACCCCACGAGGGACACGGTCGAATGCCTTCTCCAGATCCACAAAGCACATGTGGACTGGTTGGGCAAACTCCCATGCACCCTCGAGCACCCGATGGAGAGTATAGAGCTGGTCCAGTGTTCCCCGGCCGGGACGAAAACCACACTGCTCCTCCTGAATCCAAGGTTCGACTATCGGTCGAATTCTCCTCTCCAGCACCCTGGAATAGACCTTACCGGGAAGGCTGAGGAGTGTTATTCCCCGATAGTTGGAACACACCCTCCGGTCCCCCTTCTTAAACAGAGGGACCACCACCCCGGTCTGCCAGTCCAGAGGTACTGTCCCCGACCGCCACGCGATGTTGCAGAGACGTGTCAGCCAAGACAGCCCTACAACATCCAGCAACTTGAGATACTCAGGACGGATCTCATCCACCCCCGGGGCCTTGCCACCGAGGAGCTTTCCAACCACCTCAGTGACTTCAGCCAGGGTGATGAGTGAGTCCGACCCCGAGTCCCCAGCCTCTGCTTCCTCCTCGGAAGACATGACGGCGGGATTGAGGAGATCCTCAAAGTATTCCTTCCACCGTCCGACAACATCCCCAGTCGAGGTCAACAGCTCCCCACCCCCACTGTAAACAGTGTTTGTGAAGCACTGCTTCCCCCTCCTGAGGCGCCGGACGGTTTGCCAGAATTTCTTTGAGGCCGTCCGATAGTCCTCCTCCATGGCCTCTCCGAACTCCTCCCAACTCCGAGTTTTTGCCTCTGCCACCGCCCGGGCTGCAGCACGCTTAGCCCGCCGGTACCCGTCGGCTGCCTCCGGAGTCCCACGAGCCAACAAGGCCCGATAGGACTCCTTCTTCAGCCTGACGGCATCCCTTACTTCCGGTGTCCACCACCGGGTTCGGGGATTGCCGCCGCGACAGGCACCACAGGCCTTACGACCACAGCTACGGGCGGCCGCATCGACAATAGAGGCCGAGAACAGAGCCCATTCGGACTCTATGTCCCCAGCCTCCCCCGGAATCTGGGAGAAGCTCTCCCGGAGGTGCGAGTTGAAGGTGTCCCTGACAGAGGGCTCTGCCAGACGTTCCCAACAGACCTTCACTACGCGCTTGGGCCTGCCAGGTCTTTCCGGCTTCCTCCCCTGCCAGCGGACCCAACTCACCACCAGGTGGTGATCGGTTGACAGCTCTGCCCCTCTCTTCACCCGAGTGTCCAAGACACGCGGCCGGAGGTCAGATGACACGACAACAAAGTCGATCATCGACCTCCGTCCTAGGGTGTCCTGGTGCCACGTGCACTGATGAACACCCTTGTGCTCGAACATGGTGTTCGTTATGGACAAACTGTGGCTAGCACAGAAGTCCAATAACAGAACACCACTCGGGTTCAGATCAGGGAGGCCGTTCCTCCCAATCACCCCTCTCCAGGTGTCACTGTCGTTGCCCACGTGGGCGTTGAAGTCCCCCAGGAGAACAACGGAGTCCCCGGTCGGTGCACTGTCCAGTACCCCTCCCAGGCACTCCAAGAAGGCCGGGTACTCTGCACTGCTGTTCGGCCCGTAGGCCGACACAACAGTAAGAGACCTGTCCCTGACCCGAAGGCGCAGGGACGCGACCCTCTCGTTCACCGGGGTGAACTCCAACACACAGCGGCTGAGCCGTGGGGCAATGAGTAGGCCCACACCGGCCCGCCGCCGTTCCCCGCGGGCAACGCCAGAGAAATGGAGAGTCCAGCCCCCTTCAAGGAGTTGGGTTCCAGAGCCCAGGCTGTGCGTGGAGGTGAGGCCGACTATATCTAGTCGATAGCGCTCAACCTCCCGCACGAGCTCAGGCTCCTTCCCCCCCAGCGAGGTGACATTCCATGTCCCCAGAGCTAGTCTCCATGTCCGGAGATCTGGTCGCCGAGGCCCCTGCCTTCGGCTGCCGCCCAGATCTCTCTGCACCCAGCCCTTATGGATCCTCCTGCGGGTGGTGGGTCCACGGGAGGACGGCCCCACGTCGCTCCTTCGGGCTGGGCCCGGCCGGGCCCCATGGGGAAAGGCCCGGCCACCAGGCGCTCGTTCGCGAGCTCCCACCCCAGGCCTGGCTCCAGGGTGGGGCCCCGGTGACGCCGATCCGGGCGACGTAACTGACCTCGATTGAATACTCATCATAAGGGCTTAGACCGGTGTGTGGCTTTCCTAATCAATCCAATCACTTTAATCAATCACAGCTGGACTCCAGTGAAGCTGTAGAACATCTCAAGGAGGATCAGAACAAATGGACAGAACCTGAGTTAAATATGAGTGTCACAGCAAAGGGTCTGAATGCTTCTCACATGTGAGATTTCACTTCTTCTGTTTTAATAAATCTGCAAAATTGTCACAATTCTGTGTTTTTCTGTCAGTAGGGGGCGCTGTGTGAACATTAATGAGGAAAAAATGAACTTAAATGATTTATATATTACAGTACAATATAACAAAGAGTGAAAACATTTAAGGGTCTGAATACTTTCTGTACTCACTGTATGTTGGTACTTTCTCTTGGAGCTGTTTGTGTTTCTCCAGTGGACTGTTCATTACACTCTTCACTGCTCTGAATAGAAGAGACCACAGGGTTTGTTTGTCACTTGGAGTGTGGTCTTTCAGATGAACTAGTTTCTGTCTCAAGATGTTGTCTAAAAGTCCTCTGGAGAGGTACAGATGCACGTTACACCACCATCTTGTTTTATTCTGTTTATTTAATCATGTCTGAATTTGGAGGAGGCTTTCTCAGATAACCACACACAAAGAGTTTGGACAAACTGAAGAATGTCTGCTCAAGGTGAACGGTCCAAACTGTTCAACAGGAATAGTGAACTCTGAAATGAACAGAGCGAGTTTAATGAGTGTATGGACTTTATAAATAAGGAGGTGTTTCATGGATTAAGATGTGCTGATGCAGAGGAGGTGTTTTAAGCTCTCTGGGTGTTTTCATGAGGAAACAGTACAACATGGTTAAAGGAGGTTTTTGTTCAGAGTTTTGGTGTTTCCTGTCACTGTGGGCTGCAGAGCACAGTAGTACACAGCAGAGTCTGTCACATCCACATCCTGGATCTTCAGAGAGAAAGAGGTTCTGTTCAGCTCAGCATCAAACTTGGGTTTGTTGAACTCTGGAGAATTGTCTTCTGTTCCAAGTGTGTCTCGCCGTAAGATGTACTTTGGAAACTCACCATTTTTCTGTCTATACCAGAACAGATATGCAGTACTGGTTGCGTAAGTTATTGTAAAATTGCAGAGTATTGTGTGTGTGTGTCCCTGAGTGGCAGAGGTGTCTCCTGTTGGCTGGGTCACTGTGTCTTCTCCTTTACACTCTGGGGAAGAACACAGGAGCACAACCAGAGCTGAGAGCAGTGTACACAGGGCAGACTCCATCTTAAAAAGTGTTTGTTTCAGTTGGTGACACTCTTTGCTTCTTTTTTTGCTCCAGTCTCACTGCCCTTTTTGGAGGACAGGCTCCTCCCACACTTCACTGTAGAAGTCACAGAGTTGCAAACGTTTGTTTCACACTTTTATCCTCAGCTGGATATACACTGTGAGATTTAAATGTGGAGGTGACACAAAAGGACAGATGTTTATTGTGTTCAACAAAGAGAACAGACTGAAATAGTGCCAAATTCTCTCCAAACTGACACTGTTAAAGTCCATCTTTGTTGTGACCGGTGGCAGGTTTAACTCTTGAATACACTTGCAGTTTGTCTAATCCTGTGATCAGTGCGTCTCTACAGGTATTTCCCCATAAAGTTCATATATTCAGAGCCTGTGTGTTGTGGTGTCAGGCCTGGGTCACTTCTGTCCTGAGAGTCCACACCAGGACCAAATGCTCTAAATGACCTCTCACAGCTACAGCTGATCACCGGAATGGTTAAAACCACCTCAAATAAAGCATTTCACCAGCAAGGACCACGCCACAACAATGGAATATGACAAAGATATTTATTGACGATGGATAGATGTGAGGGCTGGGAGGAGACTGTGGATGGGGGCTCTGTCTCAGGTGGTCAGCCCAGCCCATTCAGGACCCCCAAAGATGAATTAAGATGAGTAAAACATGGAATGAGGTAGAAGGAGGTGGTTGAGGTACTGATGAACGTTTGGGAAGACGGACACGAAAGGACTGACAGTCGAGGGTGGAAATGATGATTTGGAATGGCTGTCCGGGCCGGAATGAGGCAGCTCAGACATGAAATGTGTTAAGAGTAAGAGGAGGTGCGGCCGATCGAAGGATTCTCTTTAGTGGACTGAACAGAAAGTGTATTATTAGTGGAGGAGTCAGAGTCAAACCAGGAGGAGAGGGATGAGTGCCAAAGTTGTGTGGACTGGTTTAGAGTGGAGGAAGAACTTCTGTTCCCCAACTGAACGGTCTTTGGAGGCTGGACTCATCATGTCGCCAAAGTTGCTTTTATTTGAAGTTTGTTTTTAACAGAATGCACCTGCACTGTAGCGTCAAACATCGTGTTTCTTACTGCATTGGTGCGATCGGTGATCACAATGACATCCACACCATCAGATTTGTGATGAAACAGCCGCAGTCTCTCTCTGTTCATCCGTTCACGCTGATACAGCCAGTCCATACAAACTTTACAAACTTTGCACCAAAAGCACCAGACTTCTCTGAAAAGCTCCATGCTGCTGGTCCTCGGCTGTGACCACAACACATTTTTTACTTTTTAACTGTAGAAAAACACAATAACTGGATTAGAGTATAGTCCGTGGAGGATAATTATTGTTGATTTAGTTTGTATTTGGACCTAAAATGGGCCGTAGAGACGTTTTCAATCACTATTAGCTTCAATGCACAGACGGAAAACAGGGCAGTTTACAGACATGAGCGTTCACACAGGACTAGAATCACCTGAGGACCTCTGAGTTTGCAGAATTGCAGGAGGTAATATTTTTACAGACATGGATGATTCGTACAGGATGAGAAACACAGATGACGTTCTTAATTATTACAATTGACCAGGGGACCCAGGTAAAACTAATCCTGTGCAAAGAGGACTTAAGTGTTTAGGGGAAAATACATTTTATGGGTGAAAAATATTTCACTGAGTGTGTCTGGGGCTTTTAAATAGTAAATAAAACACTTGGTTTAAATCAAATTAGTCACATCTCTGTTTTATAGAGACAAGGAACTTGATTTTTTAGGCACTTTTTATAAAACTGCACAGTAATGGAGAAAATGAAGCATCCAGTCACTATAAAAACAAAACAGTTGTGATCCTCATGTGAACTTTCTGAAGTCTGCTTAGTTTCTCACACTGACAGTTGGCTTTGCTGCGTCTGTGTTTAGTCTGAAGCTTCACAGAGAGTGTCTCCCTCTAGTGGAGCTACTGCAGTATTGTGTTGTCTTTGCTCCAGAGGTTTTTGTTCAGAGTTTTGGTGTTTCCTGTCACTGTGGGCCGCAGAGCACAGTAGTACACAGCAGAGTCTGTCACATCCACATCCTGGATCTTCAGAGAGAAAGTGTCCTTCTCAGCCTCAACTTCAAATCGCTTTTCATTGAACTCTGGAGATTTAAAGGTCTCAAGCCACTTTGACAATGATATTTTTTTCTTCATCATGTATTTAGGAGCTCCTCGTCCTTCTTGTTTGTACCAGAACAGAGTTGGACTTGAGTCGATGGTTTTGAATTTGCAGATTATTGTCTCTGTGTGTCCCTGAGTGGCAGAGGTGTCTCCTGTTGGCTGGGTCACTGTGTCTTCTCCTTTACACTCTGGGGAAGAACACAGGAGCACAACCAGAGCTGAGAGCAGTGTACACAGGGCAAACTCCATCTTAAAAGCTCAAATCCTCTCAAGTGTCTGTGTCTGCTCCTCTCTTACAGTCTGGCTCCTCCCTCAGGTCTCTCTGTGGTGGTGACACTGATGCAGTTGGAGGTCTCTAAATACATGAGATCAGACAGAATCTGTTTCTCCTTCAGTTTTCACTTCTTGTCGATGGAGACACATATTTATAACATTGGTGAAATTAGCTGCAGATTCAATTCTCGAGAACATTTGTGGCAGTTAGCTCACAGATCAAATGGCTGTTGTGAACAATATTCCAAGAAATCCAAAATCAGCCTTTCTAAACAAGGAAGGAACAGAACAGGTTATTGACACTGTAAACTGACCGCAATGGAATCAATACACAACAGTAAAAAGACATGCTTACCTCTGATTGAAATCCAGAGTGCACTAGACTTTTAGTGAAGGAGGCAGTCAGCTACAGGCAGTAATCGAGTTGAGGGGTTGGGGGGGATTAGTTCTATTTAACACTGGAAATAGAATTACCATTTGACATTTAGGCAGGCTTTGTGATAATCAGCCTATTACCTATGTGATAGTAGGTTACCGTGAGCGAGGGAGCAGTCGAGGCGGCAACGTTCCATTCTGTTCAGTCGGGAGGCGTTTTATTTATAACCTGATTCTTGCCAGATGAATGGCATAGCATCATGGCCAAGCGGAGTGGACAGCTGGACCTAAGAAAAGAAAAGAAAGTGTGAGACTAGCACTAGGTCCACAGCTAGAGGGGACTGTGATGTTCAGCTCAGGAAGTGCACCTTTGCCCAAAATGTGCTCTCTGTCAAGGGCTGCACGAGCTGGAACACCAACGGCATCAGGGACAGCGCCACGTCTGCTTCTTTTAATAAACAACTCAACGAATGTCTTATTGGTAATCAAAGTTGTGACCATTAGAGAGTTCTAAGCACTTTAACACTGGACTACCCCATGAAACTAAGCACTTTACTACTAAACTACCTCATGTAACTGAAGGCACTTTATTATTAAAACTACCTCATGTAACTAAACACTTTAGTATTAGATCTATGAAGTGAAAATCCTTGTAAAACTGTGTCCTGCTTTGATTTTGTCACTGCTTCTGTTGTCATGTTTTCATTGTTGGTCTTTACATGTTTTGTACCTTGTGTTTTATCGACTTTCACCCCTGTTCTGTGGGACTACAGATGGAAACTCGCCTTGAGCTAAATCTGGTGTATTTTCAGCACGAGCTGTTCATTAATACATTCTGTCCCATTTAAAGAAAGAAACTTCAACTTGTACCTAAGGAACTTTGGTTTTAAGATTGCAAGGAACAACGATTCAGAAGGTAAGTCAAGAGTCACCAGTCACGCTTTTTATGAGCCCATCATACAACCAATTACCAACATGTCGGCTAATTTAATTTGTGGACTGACATAGCGATAACAACACAGCTAATAATGAATGCTAGTTTGGAGTCGAGCTTACACTTTCTATCGAGCAGGATAGCTTACTCGGGTTCATGTTAGTTTTAATTTAATCAGTCTGGAAGTCTGATTCTCCAGGCATCAAAAAGTGACATTCAAGGCAGGTCGGCTGAAATGAAACCGGCTGATGCTCGGTAGTGAAGTATCTAAACGACGTGAACATTTGCGTTATTGAATGGAGGAATCCTTGACTACTGCTACTGCAGTAAGGAGATCTTGTTGAATTAAACTGAGTACTAGGCCCTGTTCACATTTGTGTTGGGGTTTTTTTTTCAGAAAAAACTTGGCCAGAGCATTTTTGTAAAAGATAAAAAGCTCTCTTAAACACACTGTATCATAGGAATATAATGCGAAACATTAGCTCGCATCTGAGGAAGAAAAACTGCCAATGTGAACAGCTCCAATCAGAGCGCAGCACACAGAGCTGTGCTTTTAAACCTGCCGACTGGTTTGGGAATCAAGGCTAATCTGTATTTGTCTGTCTGTAAATGTGCTATAGAAATAAAAGTGACTTGACTTGACCACTGCTGTTTTCTACAGCTGACAGTCAGCAGCAACTGGAGCTGAAGGGACCTGGAGACTGAGAGAATGGAGCAGGAGCAGGAGAGCCAAGAGCTGAAGAGGGGACAGATTTGATGATTCTCCTCTTTGGACCTTTGCCTTACAGCTTAGGAGGTTTTCCTGGATATTGTCGATACAAGAAGAAAGAATCACCAGCAGAAGCTCCTCTGTCATAAGAGTATCCCAGAGAGACAGAGGAACCTTCTGAAGCACACACCTCAGGCTGTAGAGCAGTGAGCTCTTCACTTCTGACTCCTACATGAAAACAAATGAATGTAGAAGTTAGGAACATATTTCCTGCTGCTTCTTGCTCTGTGCTTCAGTAAGTGTTGAGTGGATGTAATAAAGTGTGAACACAGGTTTCAATAAGACTTACCACTCAAGAAAAGCAGGAGCAGTGCTGCCATTAAAGGAAACATGTGTCCAAAACACAGCTGAGTGATCCTCATGTGAACTTTCTGAAGTCTGCTTAGTTTCTCACACTGACAGTTGGCTTTGCTGCGTCTGTGTTTAGTCTGAAGCTTCACAGAGAGTGTCTCCCTCTAGTGGAGCTACTGCAGTATTGTGTTGTCTTTGCTCCAGAGGTTTTTGTTCAGAGTTTTGGTGTTTCCTGTCACTGTGGTCTGCAGAGCACAGTAGTACACAGCAGAGTCTGTCACATCCACATCCTGGATCTTCAGAGAGACGGAGTCCTTCTCAGCATCAACTTCAAATCGCTTTTCATTGAACTCTGCAGATTTTATTGTCGAAGTCCATTGTGATCCTGTTCTGCTTTTCGTCAACATGCATCTTGGAGCTCCTCGTCCTTCTTGTTTGTACCAAAACAGATATGCAGTATTGGTTGTGTAAGTTATTGTAAAATTGCAGAGTATTGTGGCTGTGTGTCCCTGAGTGGCAGAGGTGTCTGTTGGCTGGGTCACTGTGTCTTCTCCTTTACACTCTGGGGAAGAACACAGGAGCACAACCAGAGCTGAGAGCAGTGTACACAGGGCAGACTCCATCTTAAAAAGTGTTTGTTTCAGTTGGTGACACTCTTTGCTTCTTTTTTTGCTCCAGTCTCACTGCCCTTTTTGGAGGACAGGCTCCTCCCACACTTCACTGTAGAAGTCACAGAGTTTCAGATTCTTGTGAGAAACGTTAGTTTCACACTTTTCAAGTTTCAGCCTGGGAAAACCATAAACTGGATATACACTGTGAGAAAATGTTTTTACACCAATAATTTGATTCCAGGATATCTATATTTTTGTAATAATGTTTATTAAGAACATCACAATCCCACTGGGCAAACCAGATGCATTGTTTTAAGTGTTTTAGCACAAGTGGTAGTTTTGAACACCTGTCCGTAGGCCTGTCACGATAATCACTAGACCGACCTACCGTTCAATATATGAGAGCTGGATCAATACTCTATTTGGGGTCACTATTTATCATGTGTTCTTTGCACCACTGGAAAGTTTTGGTTTATTTTTTTGGCTGTTTAATAAGATTCAAGCCATAAAAAGTTGAATAAATAAAAATGATTAATTGCTGTTGCAAATGTCCCCTGTTAATTTTGCCCCAGTAAAATCCTAATGAAATCTACTATCAGCGCTCGTTAAACCAAATTTAAGTGCAATCCCCAGTGTTGCCACTAGATGGCAGTGCACCAAAGTGCTTTAGAATTTTCTTCTTCGTCTGTTCTTCCTCTCGCCGCCATCTCGCTAAGCAGAGCACAAGTAGATTAAAACAACAAGAGGGAAATTTAAAATAAATGTAGATTTTGTAATTTAACTAGATCCAAAAACTAACTAATGATATCCAGACCCTCCAGGAATTTGCGATGTTGCGATTTGCAACTTCAACGCAACTTCAGCCAATCCCCGCAAATTCAGGGCGGTGTTGCAACTTTGACCAATCACCGCAACTTTCCCGCAATTTTTACTAATTTTGACCAATCATCGGCGACGTATTGAACTCACGTCGACCAACTTCCTTCTGTGTAGGAGACATAACTGAGATGAGGTGCACGGTGCGTTTGTGTGTGCGGCAGAGGCGGTGGGTCACGTGAGTGTGGGTGTGTGCACGTACGGAAGTGTGTGCGTGTAAAAGCGCGCGCTCACCTGTCACACAGAGGAGAGAGTCAGGGTTGGGTGAAGCCGTATTTTTTGTTGAACTCAAACCATTCATTCATCTTTCACGTTAATCTGTTCATCCTGCTGGTTTTCATGAGTTCCATTTCATCCTGCTGCGCTGTCATAGGTGTGTGCGCTCTTTTTGTAATAAATGCACAAAACACATATCTGGATCTCAGCGTATCTGTCACCACAGCCTCCTCTTTGCGCGTCACAAATCTGCGAGCCATAGGACCCAACCTCATATTCTCGGCAGCTAAAAGCTTTGAGTTTGGAAGCCGCAACATTCTGCTTTACTTCCGTGTGACGAAACAAAACTGCGGCCGTGTCCCAGTTCCCAGAGCGCACAGCTCGGAGCGCGGCCCGAAGGGGGCTCAGACTGCAGTCAAGGAGGTGCACACTTGCTCAGCCCCGACTGCAGTCCGCGGCCCGCTTAAAGGTCCCATGGCATGAAATTTTCACTTTCTGAGGTTTTTGAACGTTAATGTGAGCTCCCCTACCCTGTTTAGGCCCCCCCCCCCCCCATGGTTAAAAGTTGTGAAATGTCTAAACTGAGCATTTGCGATCCTGTTCTGCGTTACAAAAAAACGGAGCTCAAACGGGCGAGTTTGAACAAGGCACCTTATTGACGTCAGATCGAAAAAAGAAATGCAAATGCAGTTCCACCCCCGTCTGTCTGTACTCAGCGTCTCTGTAAATCACGCCCAGAGAGTTTGGACTGCGGAGGAGCTACGCAATGTGAAATGCGTTTTT
Source organism: Paratrypauchen microcephalus (assembly GCA_036785185.1). NCBI lineage: Eukaryota > Metazoa > Chordata > Actinopteri > Gobiiformes > Gobiidae > Paratrypauchen > Paratrypauchen microcephalus. The sequence continues at coordinate 1,695,903 of JAVJIX010000153.1, forward strand.
TTATTTGCCTGGAGGCACGTCCGAGTGTTTCTAGGCTCGGAAGTCCTTTATCTGAGCCTCTGGACCTTTGAACAGCAGTGGTTTAATTTTATTTTCTGTGGAAATGTGTTTATTTTTCAATGGAACGCTTCTCATCTCTCCCCCCGTGCAAAAACACGGAAATGGATCAGCTGTCCGCTCTGAGCGGCTCCGCTTGGCCACACCCCCACCCTCTACTATTGGCCAGCTGTTTTCTCCTCATTTGCATTAAAGCAACAACACCCATTATAGACTGTTCAGAGTCAGAAAAATTACTCTTTCTCATCTTATCTCTGTTTCTCATGCACTGAGTGTTGATTTTGAAGAAGGATTCATTTACAGTATTAGGGAACCATTAAAGGGATATGCCACCCCCAGGTCAAATTTGGGCATCTCCCCACAGTCCAGAGACTAAAATAAGTGGTGGAAAGCGTTTTCCTGCTCACCCAGCCATTGTCCGAGTCTGTCAGCACTGACCGCCGCGGTATCTGCAGCTCCTCCGCCTTAGACTGGAGTCTAACGTCGCCAGAGAAAGATTTCGGCCAAAAGGAATTAATTTGCTCGATGCGTTTCCCAATTACTTTATGTGTAGTGCGCATTCATATCGAGTGCAAATAAATGTGCAAATCAACACGGAGAGCTTGACTTGGTCATTTTGGGTGGGAACTATTTTCCAGTGCGGAAGAATAAAGCCGAATCACGCGCGGAGGAGCTGCAGATACCGCGGCGGTCAGTGGCGACAGACTCGGACAATGGCTGGGTGAGCAGGAAAACGCTTTCCACCACTTATTTTAGTCTCTGGACTGTGGGGAGATGCCCAAATTTGACCTGGGGGTGGCATATAAAAAGCATATATATATATAAAAGCATCAAGAAGTACCATGTCATGGGATCTTTAACGACTGCGGTCTTCGGACCGCGTGTTAACTGCGCATGGGACAAAAAAGAAGTGGGACAGCAGTCGTTGCGCCGGTGTACTGTCGAAATGTGTGACGCACATGCCCTTCGGGCCACGCTCCGAGCTGTGCACTCTGGGAACTGGGACACGGCTTCTAATGGCAAAGAAACATGTCTGCGGCGCCATTTGCCCACAAAAATAACAGCAAAAGACCGAGCGAAACAGTTCCCCTCCTAGTAGTAATTTATTTTCGATGTTGGTAAGGTTGTTTTAGGACCATATCTGTGATCTCTGTGTCCTTGTATTATTCTTTGTCAGTAATAACTCAGTATTCAAAATATTACTCAATTTTAATTACAAAAAGCGAAAATCGCAACTATTTATCGCAACTTTCACTTCCTCCCGCAACAAAATCGCAACAAAAACCTTAAAAGCACCGCAACTTTCATCGCAACTTTTTGGAAAAGCTCCCGCAAATTCAGGCATTTTAGCCCGCAACAATCATAAAAAATGCCCGCGAAATCCTGGGGCGTCTGGATATCCCAAAGGTCCTGTGAATATTTGAACTGCGTTGGAAACTAGAAGTAAATATTGAAAAGTACCTGGTTTTCCCACTGAGTCATGACCACATTGTTTCCAGAAAGACATTGGACGGCTGTAGCTCAGTTATTTTTTTTACTGAACATCATGCAGGTATTTTCTTTATATTGAGTTGTAGCATGAGTTCTTGACCCAATTCTGGACATGAGTCATGGCTGATGTTCACTTTTCTGAAGCTTTTTGTACAGTTCTGGCATGTGTAAGGATCACAGCATCATCAGCATACAGCTGGACATTGAGATTTGGACACATTTCTGGGAAATTATTAATATATACACTAAATAAAATAGGTCCTAAAATGCTACCTTGGGGGACTCCTGTTGGACAGTGAAGAACGGAAGATTTAAAACCAGACAGGGAGACACATTGTTGCTGTGGGACAAGTAAGACTCAAACCAGAGCAAAGCCTCTTTAGATTGATTAAAATGGGATAGTTTAGATAAAAGAATCTGGTGATTTACCATGTCAAAAGCCTTAGGAATACTGCACCCTTATGCATGTTTGTCAAGAAGACTTTTGACATTTTCAACAAAAAAACAGTTTGCAGACGAGATGACAGGGAGGATATTGATGGGGCGATAATTAGCCATCTCAGATTTACTGCCACTTTTTTAAATGGCAGAAACCACCACCAACTTCCAATCTGAAGGCAAACACTTTGTCTGAAGGACAGATTTAACAGATGCTTCACTGGTGTAATTAATACATCTGTGCAGTTTTAAAAAGTGTGTATCTAGTCTGTGTGCATCTTTTGCCTTGGAGGAATTAAGAGAGTTAATAATTCGGAGCACATCTCCATCTAATATTTCCTGAATTTTAAAAACTGAGTCACTAGAACTCACAGAGGAATACTTATGGGTTTCTGCTGGTGCAAAATGCTGGGTTATTTCATGGACAGATTTAATAAAATAATGGTTCATCTCAGTAGCAACAGTAAGAGGATTTTGTACAAGGATGTTGTTTATTTTAATTTTGATATTATTTGGAAAAATATTAATAAACTAACTGGCAAACAACATAAAAATGAGAACGATAACTTCGTTATTTCCTTTTGCTTTATTGATAACTTGTATTAAAAAAATTTGCTTTGGCTTTGCGTATTTTGCTTAGTTCTTTATTTGTGGTTACACTGAAGGTCTGTCTGTCTGTTGCCAGACCAGATTTAAATGCTTTTTTGAGCAATTTGTCTCTTTCTTTCATTATTTTTATACACTCAGTGTCTATCCAAGGTAGAGCATTCGTAGTTTTTTTGGATTGTTTTCCCTTTCTCCTGAATGGTGCTATGATTTTATCAAGTTTTGAACAACAAATGTTGCACCCATTTTCTACATTCTGGCTGTTTAGAATTTCACTCTTTAAGGGCTACCTCAAGATTTTGTATTTGATTTGTAGGTATGAAATCATGACTACTTTTGACTGTATATACATATTAAAATCTCACTTTGGATAATTTTCGTGAGAACAAAATTATATTATTCAGACATTCCTGTGATTAGATTATAGGTCTTAATAATCCTACCAGGATAATTTGTAAACAATAGGTCTATTCTTGTTGAAGAATTTGCAGTAACTCTGGTGGGCCGATCAATGATTTGTTTAAAATTAAGACGATCCATTATCTGCTTAAGATTTTTTCTCCCTTTTTTCTCATCCCAATTAATATTAAAATCACCAATGATAATTAATTATTTGCTTAAATCACAGTATCCCAGAAGACGTTTCATTTGGTCATAAAAGTCTGTAGTTGCTGATGGCTTATGATAAATGCAGATTAAAGTAAATGACATTTCAGATGAGAGAGATAGTCACACAAACACATTCAAGTTCAAGATCACTTGGAAGTTCTATTTGATCACGTTTCAATCGATTTTTTCCCTTTTTGGGAATGCTGAAGTTTTCCAGTCCTGGATTTGGGGATCCTCTGCCGTTCCTCCTGCAGATCCTCTCCAGTTCTGTCAGGTTGGATGGTGAACGTTGGTGGAGACATTTTCAGGTCTCTCCAGAGATGCTCAGTTGGGTTTAAGTCAGGGCTCTGGGCCGTTCAAGAACAGTTACGGAGTTGATTTCGTTATTTTAGCCGTGTGCTTAGGGTCCTCGTTGTGTGTACGACATATTTTACTGATCCATTCCCAGTGTGGACGTGATTTTTTTTTTACCCGGTAAGAAAAAATCCTGGGTTGCATTGCCATGTAGTTGTAGCTTAAAAGTCCTCTGGAGAGGTACAGATGCACGTTACACTACCATCTTGTTTTATTCTGTTTATTTAATCATGTCTGAATTTGGAGGAGGCTTTCTCAGATAACCACACACAAACAGTTTGGACAAACTGAAGAATGTCTGCTCAAGGTGAACGGTCCAAACTGTTCAACAGGAATAGTGAACTCTGAAATGAACAGAGCGAGTTTAATGAGTGTATGGACTTTATAAATAAGGAGGTGTTTCATGGATTACGATGTGCTGATGCAGAGGAGGTGTTTTAAGCTCTCTGGGTGTTTTCATGAGGAAACAGTACAACATGGTTAAAGGAGGAAACACCTGAGTAATGTCTCCCTCTAGTGGAGCTACTGCAGTATTGTGTTGTCTTTGCTCCAGAGGTTTTTGTTCAGAGTTTTGGTGTTTCCTGTCACTGTGGGCTGCAGAGCACAGTAGTACACAGCAGAGTCTGTCACATCCACATCATGGATCTTCAGAGAGACAGAGTCCTTCTCAGCCTCCACTTCAAATCGCTTTTCATTGAACTCTGTAGATTTAAAGGTCTTAAGCCATTTTGACAATGATCTTGTTTTCTTCATCATGTATTTAGGAGCTCCTCGTCCTTTTTGTTTGTACCACAACAGAGTTGGACTTGTGTCGCTGGTTGTAAAATTGCAGATTATTGTCTCTGTGAGTCCCTGAGTGGCAGAGGTGTCTCCTGTTGGCTGGGTCACTGTGTCTTCTCCTTTACACTCTGGGGAAGAACACAGGAGCACAACCAGAGCTGAGAGCAGTGTACACAGGGCAGACTCCATCTTAAAAAGTGTTTGTTTCAGTTGGTGACACTCTTTGCTTCTTTTTTTGCTCCAGTCTCACTGCCCTTTTTGGAGGACAGGCTCCTCCCACACTTCACTGTAGAAGTCACAGAGTTTCAGATTCTTGTGAGAAATGTTAGTTTCACACTTTTCAAGTTTCAGCCTGGGAAAACCATAAACTGGATATACACTGAGGAACAAAAAATACACCAAACATTAGATTTCTGAATATGTATATTTTCTAATAATGTTTCCTGTGACGGCGGGGTCTGTTCCTGTGTAATGATGATGGCCGAGTCAGAAGGATGTTTTGATTTAATTAATGAAGTTCCCAAAAGAATAAAGTTTGTAGAGTGCTATATACAAGACAGTGAAACAAAAAGATATTTACAATATGTACACACAAGTGCAGAAATCTGCTGAATAAATCATCAGCTCGAGGTTGTTACCTTCATGTACAAGTCCAGGTCCAGACTGACTGAGGGAGAGTGATTGATTCATTGATTAATTGCATTTATACAGCGCCTTTTTTTTTTTTATCTTTTATTATTAAATTACATATTTTCAAAACCACAATAACATTCGTAAAGTACGCAGAAGACACATTGGGGGATGTGGGCGCGGGAACAAACACTACCGGGTACAAGGGCTAAGGGACTTGAAGGTACTTGGGGGAAATACAAGGGGGGTCGAGAAAGAGAAACAGGGGGAGTGGAGAGGTCGAAAGGGGTTGTTCCAGGTGAAGAAAGGGGGTCTGGGGGAGAGCAAGGGCGATGCAGTGTCCAGGGAGGGGCCAGATGACAGGGTCCAGGGGGGACAGCGGAGGAGGGTAGGGGTCAGAAGTCCAACTGAGGGGAACCGATCTGAGAGATGGAGAAAAGTGTATTGTCTGGGGTGAAGGTGTTGCGAAACTCCATTTCTCTTGCGGAGTGGAGATGGTGAACGTGGACGCTAAGGAGCGCTGTGAAGAGGGGCCAGTGCTCCGCTGCGCGGCCGTCGTGGAGGCGGTGGTTTCGTGCCATGAAGATAGAATACCTGGCCATGGACAGGACGAGGCGGGCGGCGTCCTAGTTGACCATGGCGGTGTCCGGCCCCCGAGGTCGCTACTGGACAGGTCCGAAGAGGCATCACCAGAGCTCGGGGTCATCGATTCCATGGGCCACCGGCGGTGGGAGCCTCAACGCCAGCCTCCGAGCGAGAAAGTCCAGCAGCCGGGTCCACAACCGCCGCACGACAGGACACCGGGCGGCCAGATGGAGGAGGTCTTCATGCGCCTCACCGCACACCGGACAGTCACACCCGTACCTGTCAGGGTGTATTGCGTGCAATCTGGTGCAGGTGTAAATGATCCTGTGTCTCAGTTTAAGTCAAAATTACTGACTTGGGGTGGGGTGTACCAATTATATACGGGAGCCCAGATGGAGGCAGTGTCATGTGTGGGAAATGTCTGTAACCATCGAGCAACCCCAGCTACCAACAGCTGGTAGAAGGTGTGCGTTTTCGTCTCCATCAGCCTCGACATCCTCTCCCCCCATACAATATCAAAATCCAGAGAACACTCACCTTCTTCTTCCTCATTTACCTCCCCCAGGTCAGGGTGGTCGGAGAGCATGTCCGGGTTGAAGCGCAGAGGCATCTGCCCCAGCTGCCACAGGGAACGCCGTGCCGCCACAGTGCACGGCCTCAGCGCAGCCCAGGCCTCAAACACCTCCCTCTCGAAAGGGGGGACTTGGTGGTGGTAAACTACTATTGTAGCCACAGCTGCCCTGGGGCAGACTGACGGAAGCGAGGCTGCCAATCTGCACCATCGGCTCTTTTATCCACCAAGGCTCCTCCCCCAAGCCAATTAACACAAAAGTACTGGGTTTTCCACTAAAACCCATTTAACAGTAATAACAAAAATATAGAAAAATACATGAAAATACATTTGATAACATGGCCATGTCTCTGCGCCTGTAGCAGAACAAGGAAAAATAATATTGATCATTTACCGATATTTTTTGATGACGTCACTGTGTCGTGAGACGCCAATGTCCCGCGCATGACGATAGAAACAGGAAGTGAATGAGGCGCTCGGTTTGACAGTGGGATTTGTGAACAGGAGATGGATCCTGGTTTGAAGTTTGTTGGAAAACAAAGTTCTGGAGATGGATGATTTAACAGTGGACTTGTGTGCACCAAGACGACTGTGGTGGTGAACGGACGGTAAATATAGCAGAAAACAGAGCGAACAGACCGGAGTGGGACACGGAGTGGAAAAACAGCGGAATAAATGAAACGGGGTAAGTGGTGAGCGCGGGCTGTTTAGAGATATTTAAGTTAGTGCGTCACACCTGAACACAGAATTATTGTATCGTCCACAAAGAGAATGAATTTAAGTTTTTCAGAGACTATGTACAAGTGTTTTATATATAAAAGAAATAATCTGGGTCCGAGCACGGATCCCTGTGGGCTCCACAAACAGTGGGATCACACGTGGATTTGTGCTGTTCCCGTTGCACATTCTGCTTTCAGTTTGTTAAATAAGACTCTGTCCACTTTAGAGCTATTCCTCTGGTCCAGTAATTTTGTATCTTTTGGAAGAGTATGCTGTTAGACACAAATAACCACAATGTATTGTTTCTTAAGATGGAGAAATATAATATTAGAGGTATGGATTTAGAATGGTTAAAGACCTATGGGACATGGAAAACAGTACAGATGGGGGACTACAGGTCATCACCTTCATGTTTAATGAACATGTGAAGCTGCTGCAGTGGGTTCACCTCCTGCACTGCACCAGTAAAAAACTATGAAAGACAAAAGCTCAGTAAAACTGTCACTTAGTAAAGGTTTCAGACTCTCACCACTGAGCGAGAACAGAGGAGGGCCAAGGACTGACCCCTGGGGACCTACAGGAAACTGCAACAAACCCCTGAGTCTGACACAGGACTGAAACCACAACCAACATTTGATCTATCAGGCACCTTTCCAGACTCTACAGACATTTAAAATACACTATTACTGTTTATCATAACACACAGATCTAAAGGGCTGTGAGAGCAGCAGAGCACAGACTGGAGTTTAGATCTGGAGCAGTGAGAAGACTGCAGCAGGTTCTACCACAGGAGGCTTTTGTGGAGCAGTCTCAGAAAGTGTCTCCCTCTAGAGGACGTGTGGAGTACTGCTGTTTTCTCTCAGAGGTTTTTGTTCAGAGACTGTGGGTTTGCTGTCACTGTGGGCCTCACAGCACAGTAGTACACAGCAGAGTCTCCCACTGCAGCAGAGGACAGGGACACATGGAGATGTCTGCTTTCTTTGCTGATATTTAGAGAAAACCGAGGGTTTGAATTTGGCATTATAATCTCATTTCCAGTGTGAGAGAAGAACAGCTTAGGAGGTTTTCCTGGATATTGTTGATACCAGAAGAAAGAATCACCAGCAGAAGCTCCTCTGTCATAAGAGTATCCCAGAGAGACAGAGGAACCTTCTGAAGCACACACCTCAGGCTGTAGAGCAGTGAGCTCTTCACTTCTGACTCCTACATGAAAACAAATGAATGTAGAAGTTAGGAACATATTTCCTGCTGCTTCTTGCTCTGTGCTTCAGTAAGTGTTGAGTGGATGTAATAAAGTGTGAACACAGGTTTCAATAAGACTTACCACTCAACAAAAGCAGGAGCAGTGCTGCCATTAAAGGAAACATGTGTCCAAAACACAGCTGAGTGATCCTCATGTGAACTTTCTGAAGTCTGCTTAGTTTCTCACACTGACAGTTGGCTTTGCTGCGTCTGTGTTTAGTCTGAAGCTTCACAGAGAGTGTCTCCCTCTAGTGGAACTACTGCAGTATTGTGTTGTCTTTGCTCCAGAGGTTTTTGTTCAGAGTTTTGGTGTTTCCTGTCACTGTGGTCTGCAGAGCACAGTAGTACACAGCAGAGTCTGTCACATCCACATCCTGGATCTTCAGAGAGACGGAGTCCTTCTCAGCATCAACTTCAAATCGCTTTTTATTGAACTCTGGAGATTTAATAGTGTCAGTCCACTTCATCGATGATCTGCTTTTCTTCATCATGTATTTAGGAGCTCCTCGTCCTTCTTGCTTGTACCAGAACAGAGTTGGGTATGAGTCACTAGTATGAAAAGTACAGATTATTGTTTCTGTGAGTCCCTGAGTGGCAGAGGTGTCTCCTGTTGGCTGGGTCACTGTGTCTTCTCCTTTACACTCTGGGGAAGAACACAGGAGCACAACCAGAGCTGAGAGCAGTGTACACAGGGCAGACTCCATCTTAAAAGCTCAAATCCTCTCAAGTGTCTGTGTCTGCTCCTCTCTTACAGTCTGGCTCCTCCCTCAGGTCTCTCTGTGGTGGTGACACTGATGCAGTTGGAGGTCTCTAAATACATGAGATCAGACACAATCTGTTTCTCCTTCAGTTTATGGACTGCAGTGTTCATCTGCAGCTCCTCTTCTCCTTTGAGCTCAGAGTTTGAACTCAAACAGGAGGCACAGACTTTCTCTTCAGGCTCCTCTGTTTCTGCTCTGCTCTGGAGAGAAGTCCTCACATTTCACTGCAAGATGGAGACTTTTTATTTGACTGAGAATACAAACTAAGAATGTCCAAGTATAATATTGTAGGAGGGTAATAATCAACTAAAACCATGGGGAAGTTCTCATCTTTATGGGCAGTGCATCTAAAGTTGACTGGTGCAAAGTGAAGAAAGTCCAGTCCCGGTCAGTACAGGACCAGCCAGCAGTGTTGGATTCTCAGTCGTCCAAACACCACGTCACTGTTCTGTGCAAACAAAGGAAACAGTCAGTGGACTGGCCAACACAATGTGAAACACAGGAAGCAGGTGCAGCATAGATGAGTCCCTTTACTGAGCTGTGTTATGTGCCGTCTTCATCCTCCACAGATCACCACGTCTCTGTGACCTCAGTCCTCACCGCGGTCACAAGTCGTCCTCATGACACCAGCAGATTAGAGAAGGAGCTGTACGGCACAAATGGCAATCTGTGGATGGGCCCATCACTGCGCCTGCTTTGTCTTTTGGGGAATTCACAGATTGCTGTTTGTGCTCTACAGCTCCTTCTCCAATCTCCTGGTGCAGGGTGTCATCAGGACCATGACCGGGGTGAGGACTGTGATCATCGACACGTGCCTACGGACGACGTGTACGGCGCATAACACAGCTCAGTAAAGGGAAGAAACTGTAACAAACCCCTGAGTCTGACACAGGACTGAAACCACAACCAACATTTGATCTATCACAGAGGCGGACTTACCATTAGGCAAACACAGGCATTCTCCTAGGGGCCCCACTAAACCTGCCCATCGAGAGGGGCCCCAACTGTCACCCCTGACACGGTACACGCACAAAAAAATTTAAATCTTAATTCAAACACACACACGCACCCTTATTTTGTGTGTGTGTGTGTTTGAAGAAAGACTTTTGAGGCCCCATGTCTATACAGGGGTCCCTCACTATATCTCGGTTCACCTTTCGCGGCCTCGCTGTTTCGCAGATTTTTTTTTTAATTCCACTTTTTTTTATAGTGTATCAACATTGTGTTCTGCGTCCTGATTGGCTAAGGGACTGTCGACCTTTGTCGATTTGTCCGTCATTCTCCTCCGTGTCTCCTGGACAGTACAGAATGTGTTCAGTTTGACACATTTATATAAATCAGACACACTTTTTCAGCATGTGAGCTACTTATAAAATGACCAAGTCAAAATGATCTACAAATCATTTATTTATTTATAAATATATTGATAATTCTTTACATGTACATGTCTTTACCTGTTGATGGACCTTACATAACTTCATGTACATTCTGTACATTTTTTGTCATTACTCTTACACATTTACCAAACACACGTGACAAACAGATGTATTTGTGCTGTACACCTGCTCTGTGCTGTACACCTGCTCTGTGCTGTACAACCGCTCTGTGCTGTACACCCGCTCTGTGCTCTACACCCGCTCTGTGCTGTACACCCGCTCTGTGCTGTACACCCGCTCTGTGCTGTACACCCGCTCTGTGCTGTACACTGTAATATAAATGTAGTTTTTGCTTGGTGTTTGGTCCTTGCTCTTCTGATCAGAGGTATTGATGAGGAGCCTGTGTGGCTGTGAGCAGGAGGAGTGAGAGTGTGAAAAGGAGCGGCGCTGATGTGAGGTGCACGGACAGGGAGGATGTTTTATAAAGTCTAACCTGCTCTGTGATACACACTGGGACGCAAAGGTACACGCTGTAGAGAACAAGCTGCGTGTGCTGGCGGCGCTTATGGTGATGTGCCACACAGGGTTCCAGACGAGAGCACAGGCTGCAATGAGAAGCACAGGCTGCAGTGAGAAGCACAGGCTGCAGTGAGAAGTACAGGCTGCAGTGAGAAGCACAGGCTGCAGTGAGAAGCACAGGCTGCAGTGAGAAGCACAGGCTGCAGTGAGAAGCCTCGCTCGCTCGCAGTGTGGCTCTGGAGTGCTGTATGTTTGCAACAAAACCCACAATGTTGACGAAACGTTCTCAAATATAATCGAAGGTGGCATGTCTGTTTATAAGAATCTTCTCGCCTAAAAGAAAAAAGAGCGCCAACAACTCCCCATAACCATGTTCTTCACCCGGAAAAAGACGCCTGCACCGAGGCGGAGCGGCGCCAGGACAAAGAGGCCCGGTCAGAGGAACAGTGAAATACACACTTCACTATTAATACATTTTTTGTTAAATCTATGAAAGTTTGAGTGTTTAAATGAGAGAGAAATGTGAGAAAACATTAATTCCAGTGTGAGAAAAGTGTAGAATGTGTGTGGTGAGGCGTTTACAGACTTAAAGGTACACTGTATAGGATGGTGGCGCATTGGTGGATGGTGGGTATTGCAATTCCGGTTCTAGCTACGGCAGACTTCGAGGGTCACCCGGGCGCGACGTAACGCGGACAGCTCGGCGTACCCGGAGGTGGGTTCACCGGCAGCCGCGCACGAACCACGCACACGTGTGAAGAGCACCTGGCGCTGTGCGTGGGTGGGGGGAATCGGGAACCGGACCGTGGAGGGCGGAGGTCGGTCTGCACTTGGGGGGACGAAGGTGGAACCTGGGGTACGGGCCTTCGCTGCGACAAAGCCCCAGCCGCGGTAGGTACTTCCTTCTTCTTTTCCTCTTAGATGAAGGTGCTTGCTCCTGCGATGTATGTGCGGAGTAAGTGTGATCCGGCAACATGCTTGTCGTTGTTTATCCAAACACGTACTATCTTGTTGTGTGAAATCCACGGGCCACTGCCGACAGCTAAGAAAACGGCGAAGGCAGAGCCCAAAATACAGTATGTCCTTCTGTGGCTCTCAGAGTTAAAACACTGTATTTCTGAATGGGTATCTTCATTCAGTAATTTCGGTAATTAACGGGTAAAAATCTTACACAATGTCCCTTTAAAACATGTAGAATAATTGTAAAATATTAAGATATCCTACTTCGCGGATTTCGCTTATCGCGGATTATTTTTAGAACGTAACCATGGCGATAAACGAGGGACCACTGTATTTCGTCTAGGGCCCCAAAATGGCTAGATCTGCCCCTGATCTATCAGGCACCTTTCCAGACTCTACAGACATTTAAAATACACTATTACTGTTTATCATAACACACAGATCTAAAGGGCTGTGAGAGCAGCAGAGCACAGACTGGAGTTTAGATCTGGAGCAGTGAGAAGACTGTGGTTCTACCACAGGAGGCTTTTGTGGAGCAGTCTCAGAAAGTGTCTCCCTCTAGAGGACGTGTGGAGTACTGCTGTTTTCTCTCAGAGGTTTTTGTTCAGAGACTGTGGGTTTGCTGTCACTGTGGGCCTCACAGCACAGTAGTACACAGCAGAGTCTCCCACTGCAGCAGAGGACAGGGACACATGGAGATGCTTTTGGTCTTCACTTATTTGGACTGAAAGTTCCAGGATTTCACTTTTAAGTTTTGTTCCTGTTCCCAAATGGGAATAGATGAATTCTGGAGGTTTTCCTGAATATTGTCGATACCAATAAAACTCATCACTAGCATAAGCTCCTCTGTCATAAGAGTATCCCAGAGAGACAGAGGAACCTTCTGAAGCACACACCTCAGGCTGTAGAGCAGTGAGTTCTTCACTTCTGACTCCTACATGAAAACAAATGAATGTAGAAGTTAGGAACATATTTCCTGCTGCTTCTTGCTCTGTGCTTCAGTAAGTGTTGAGTGGATGTAATAAAGTGTGAACACAGGTTTCAATAAGACTTACCACTCAACAAAAGCAGGAGCAGTGCTGCCATTAAAGGAAACATGTGTCCAAAACACAGCTGAGTGATCCTCATGTGAACTTTCTGAAGTCTGCTTAGTTTCTCACACTGACAGTTGGCTTTGCTGCGTCTGTGTTTAGTCTGAAGCTTCACAGAGAGTGTCTCCCTCTAGTGGAGCTACTGCAGTATTGTGTTGTCTTTGCTCCAGAGGTTTTTGTTCAGAGTTTTGGTGTTTCCTGTCACTGTGGGCTGCAGAGCACAGTAGTACACAGCAGAGTCTGTCACATCCACATCCTGGATCTTCAGAGAGAGAGAGTCCTTCTCAGCATCAACTTCAAATCGCTTTTTATTGAACTCTGCAGATTTGAAGGTCTCAAGCCATTTTGACAATGATCTTGTTTTCTTCATCATGTATTTAGGAGCTCCTCGCCCTTCTTGTTTGTACCAGAACAGATCTGGAGTATTAGACGTTGTTGTAAAATTGCAGAGTATTGTCTCTGTGAGTCCCGGAGTGGCAGAGGTGTCTCTTGTTGACTGGGTCACTGTGTCTTCTCCTTTACACTCTGGGGAAGAACACAGGAGCACAACCAGAGCTGAGAGCAGTGTACACAGGGCAGACTCCATCTTAAAATCTCAAATCCTCTCAAGTGTCTGTGTCTGCTCCTCTCTTACAGTCTGGCTCCTCCCTCAGGTCTCAGTTTGTTGTGAATCGTGAGGAGGCCTGGTCTGGAGCATCGGTCTGTGAAAGGCCTGAGTCTTTTACTGGGAGGAACTTTGAAGAAACACCACTCTTCCCAAAAGAAAAACTTATTCTGAATAATAAAGTTAAAAATGTTTAAGATATCTACATTTAGCTTTTTGAACTACAGAATAAAAAAGAATCTTACAATAGAAAGTTGAGGATTAAGACATTTTAGTATTTGATTATGAAGTGTTTGAACTTCAGTGTTTGTTCATCAGACTGAAACTCATTCCTTCTTTTAGAAACCAACCACAGCTCGCATTAATTAAGAGTAAATTAAACTCTCCTGTCATTTGTAACATTCAGCTCCACAGCACTTCTATAAACAGTGAAAAGGAGTGGTCCAAGAATAAAGCCCTGTGGCACACCTCCTGGCGTCCACCTCCTGCTGTCCAAGACTTTATTGCCCTCCTTGTTTTTGGTTTGGACTTATGAAGGGAGCTGTAAATAAGGGACAAGTTTTATCTTAGGCCCTCATTTCTATTCAAAGATGGATTCTCTTTTCTGACACAAATTCCTTCTTTAACTGCTCTCTCTCAGCACATTTTTGTCTTGGTTAAATCTGTACCTCACTGTCCTTAAAACAGTGGTTCGAGCACTTAAGATGGACTTTAAAAGTGCCTGTGGTCCACAGCTCTTCTCGTGTTTACAGTGTGTACGGAAAGTATTCAGACCCTTAAATGTTTTCACTCTTTGTTATTTTGCTCCATTTTCTAAAATCATTTAAGTTAGTTTTTTTCTCATTAATGTTCACACAGCGCCCCCTACTGACAGAAAAACACAGAATTGTTGACATTTTTGCAGATTTATTAAAACAGAAAAAGTGAAATCTCACATGGTCAGAAGTATTCAGACCCTTTGCTCAGTATTTAGTAGAAGCTCCTTTTGAGTCTTTTTGGGAATGATGAAGTTTTCCAGTCCTGGATTTGGGGATCCTCTGCCGTTCCTCTCCAGTTCTGTCAGGTTGGATGGTGAACGTTGGTGGAGACATTTTCAGGTCTCTCCAGAGACGCTCAGTTGGGTTTAAGTCAGGGCTCTGGGCCATTCAAGAACAGTCACAGAGTTGTCGTGAAGCCGCTCCTTCGTTATTTTCAAGATTCAAGATTCTTTATTGTCATTATGCAAGCATAACGAAATTTTGATGAACTCCCGGCTAAAGAAGTATAAAAATACAACAAGCAAAAAGATAGAAGTATCATAAATAGATAAAAAAGCATCATAAATACAGATCAGTAGTGCAAAGTGTCTGCAGTGTAAAGTGAATGTTGTGGTAAAGTGAACTTAGTGCCAGTCAATTTAATAAAACCTAATGTCCATTTTAGCTTATGCCCGTGTCTGTGAGGTGATGGGGGGATGGGGGGAGTTCTGTGGGTGTGCTCGAGGGGATGGGATGCAGTGGGGTGATGGCCCTCACAGCTCTGGGGAAAAAACTGTCTCTGAGCCGTGAAGTGGTTGTTTTACTAGTCCTGTACCGCTTCCCTGATGGGAGAGGTACAAACAGTCTATTTCCGGGGTGGGTGGGGTCAGTCGCTATGCGTCTGGCCTTCTGCTGAACCCGAGAGCTGTAGACCGAGTCCAGGTCTGGCAGACGACAGCCCACGATCCCCTGTGCAGTTCTCACCACCCGGGCTAAGTCCTTTTTGTTTTGCTGGTGTCTTGCTGGTGTTCAAGATGAGGTTGTTCCTTGAACACCACTGTGTAAGGCTCTGGACCTCCTCTCTGTAGTGGGTCTCATTGTCGTTGGATATGAGACCCACCACGGTGGTGTCGTCCGCGAACTTCACAACCATGTTTGAGGGGTGGATGGCAGAGCAGTCGTGTGTGAATAGGTTGAAGAGTGCAGGGCTGAGCACACAGCCCTGCGGTGTTCCTGTGATGAGGATCAGTGGTGCAGATGTTAGCTCCCCCATCCTCACCACCTGGGGCCTGTTGGTGAAGAAGTCACTGATCCAGGAGCAGAGTGATGCTGACAGACCTAGGGTGTGGAGCTTCATGGCCAGCACCTCTGGAAGGACGGTGTTAAATGCCGAGCTGAAGTCCACAAACAGCATCCTGACATAGGTGTTAGGACGCTGCAGGTGAGTCAGGGCCGTGTGGAGCGGTTCTCCCTGTAGGCGAACTGTAGGCTGCCCAGGCCTGCAGGGATGACGTCCTTGATGTGTCTCAGGAGGATCTGCTCAAAACACTTCATGATCACCGGGGTCAGTGCGACCGGGTGGTAATCATTGAGGCAGGTGATTGTTGTTTTTTTTTGGCACAGGCACGATGATGGAGGACTTCAGGCAGGCCCGGACCACGGAGAGCTGTAGGGACAGGTTGAAGATGTCCAGGAAAATACCTGCCAGCTGGTCCGCACACGATTTCAGAGTCCGCCCTGACACCCTATCGGGCCCTGCAGCTTTGTTCACGTTGATCCTCCTCAGAGTGGAGGTCACCTGGTGCAGCTGCAGGCTGAGTGGCTGATGTTGCTCTGGCTGAGGGAGATGTACGGTCCCTCTGCTGTTCGGAGAGTCAAAGCGTGCGAAGAAGCTGTTTAGGGTGTCAGGCAGAGTGAGATCGTGGCTGACCTGTTGATCACCACATCTGTAGTCCGTGACAGTCCTGATGCCTTGCCACATGCTGCACACGTTGTTATCGCTGAAGTGCTCCTCAATGCGCTGTTTGTGTCTCTGTTTGGCCATTTGGATGCCCTTATTCAGTTCTTTGCGGGCCCTGCTGTAGGCCAGTCTGTCCCCTGATCTATAGGCTGCGTCTCGGGCCTTCAGCAGGGACTGCACTGTACTATCTACCCATGGCTTCTGGTTAGGAAAAAACGTGATTGTCTTTGTGGGTAGGACAGCATCAGTGCAGAAGTGTATATAGGACAGCACAGATGACGTGCAGCCCTCCAGGTCTGTGTCTGCTTTGAACACCCCCCTGTCAGTGTGCTCAAAGCAGTCCTGTAACACAGAGATAGCCTCCTCAGTCCAAACCGGAACAGTTCTGATGGTGGGTTTAGTCCTGCAGATGAGGGGTTTATATGCAGGGATCAGTTCCACAGAGATGTGGTCTGACATGCCGAAGTTAGGAGCTGCTGTGGCCTTGTATGCTCACGCCGTGTGCTTAGGGTCATCATCTTGTTGGACGACCTTGTTTGGCCCAGTCTGAGGTCCTGAACGCTCTGGAGGTTTTCGTCCAGGATATCCCTGTACTTGGCCGCGTTCATCTTTCTTTCGATTGCGACCAGTCGTCCTGCCTTCCCTCACAGCCTGATGCTCCACCACAATGCTTCACTGTTGGACTGTATTGGACAGGTGATGAGCAGGGCCTGGTTTTCTCCACACATACTGCTTAGAATTAAGGACAAAAACTTCTATCTTGGTCTCATCAGACCACAAAATCTTATTTCTCACCATCTTGGAGTCCTTCAGGAAGTCAATAACAATCTCCTTGGTCTTTTCAACATTCAGAAGGAGATTGTTATCGCTGCACCACTTGGTCAGAAGGCTGACCTCACTCCTGTAGTTTGTCTCATCGTTATTAGAGATGACACTCACCTCGTCTGCGAACTTCACAATGTGATTGGTGCTGAAGGTCGGTGAGCAGTCGTGGGTCAGCAGAGTGAAGAGCATCAGACTGAGCACACAGCCCTGGGGGGTTCCTGTGCTCAGTCTAATGCAGCTTGAGGTGTTTCTGCCGACCCGCACTGCCTGTGGCCTCTCACTGAGGAAGTCCAGCAGCCAATTACAGAGTGAGGTCTGAAGCCCCAGGTGGTCCACTTTAGTGTATTATAGTCAGTGTTGGGAAAGTTCATTTTCTACATGAACTAGTTCAAAGTTCAGTTAACACATTTCAAAATGAACTAGTTCGTTCATAGTTCATAATTGTTTATAGTTAGTAGTTCGTTCATAGTTCCAAAAAATGAACTAATTCATAGTTCTTTTTTTTTTCCAATACATTGCTGCGAGCTATTATTTTTCAATATCATTGCCAAAGCCCATATAGAACCATAGACAGCAATTATTTTAACAGTTTTAACAATCAAATCATGTGTTATTCATGTGTTATCTCCATCGTCATATCCAATTTCACATCCTTATCGAACTATAAATAATGGTCCCCATAATGATAAAACACCTGCAATTCAATATAATAAAGAAAATACTTAAATAACCCCCATATTTTGTTTGCATGTTCTCCCCATGTCTGGGTGGGTTTCTTCCGGGCACTCCGGTTTCCCCCACCAACCCAAAACATGCACCATAGGTAAATCCTCCAGCTTAGGTCCTGACCAAGCCGAAGCAAGAAGATCATGGAGATGTTCCCCAGGCGCCCTAATGTGTGCTGCCCACTGCTCCTGATATGTATATATATATATATATATATATATATAGGATGGGTTAAAATGCAGAGAAGAATTTCTCCAGTGTGAGATCAATAAAAAGTTCACTTCTTCTTCTTCATATGGTATGACTTAATTAACTAAGAGACTTAAGAAAACAAAGTAATGTGGCCCCCTGTAGTGCACCACTATGCGCTGTTTCTCGCAAGACCAGGAAGTGCCGCAGTTTGGCCCCTGAACCAGAGAGCAGGAAGAGGAGAAGGTCGGGAAAGGTTTGAGGCAAACCAGGCGGAGCGAGAGGGAGAGAGGTGGGGGGGGGGCACATGGATCGGAAATTTCAGATGGATGGATCAGAAATCTGAGACTCTATTGAACGAAGTTAAAGAGATAGCGCGTGTCGTTCACAGACACCAGAATGAACTTGTTCACAGTTCGTTCATCAGGCAGTAATACAGAGTGTTCAGTTCACGTTCACCCAAAATATGAACGCGTTCATGAACCATACAAGATGGCGCTGGTGAGGCCAGCTGCGTGCAGGTGTAGCTCCGTCCCTACTTTTCTTTTTTTCCTCTTTTTACTTGTATATAGTCGTTTTTCTTGCTTTTTCTTTAGAGTAGGTGAAACAGGGCGCAGTCGCGCACCTGGGAAGCCTACTCTCACTACAGCTATACTGTTAGCTGTAGTGTTTTTGGACTTTTAATGAATCTGCGCCAGGAGGTATTACGTTGGGATTTACCTGAAGCCATGCACAGGATTATATACACGCGTGACAAGCTCCTGGATCTACGGGGCCCTTCTCTACTCCACGCGGGGAAACCGGAGGTCCCAGCGGAGATACGGAGAAAGAGGAGAGGCTGCAGGGGCGGACGCAGGAACCGGAGGCCGTATTCACCGAACGGACTGCCCACGGTGATAACGGGGAATCTGCGTTCGCTAAACAACAAGGTGGAGGAGCTTGTTGCGCTGACCCGACATCAGAGACAATTCCGGGACTGCAGTCTGATGTGTTTTTCCGAAACATGGCTAAATGGGAATATACCGGACAATGTAATCTCGCTGGACGGATTTACTATGAGGCGCGCGGACCGGACCGTGTCGGGGAGCGGGAAGACACGAGGAGGAGGACTTATCTTCTTCGTTAACGAACGCTGGTGCCACCCCGGGAATGTACACGTGAAACACCAGCTGTGCACCCGGGACATTGAACTGCTCGCTGTGGGTATGCGGCCGTACTATCTGCCCAGAGAAATTGCACACATTATTGTGTTCTGTGTGTATATTCCTCCATCGGCGGATGGTGCGGCGGCATGCGAACAGCTCCACAGTGTCGTTAGTGATATGATGATACGTCACCCGCGCGCCTCATTTCTGATCACTGGGGACTTTAATCATACATCTCTCTCCACTACTCTCCCCACATTCACACAATACGTCACTTTCCCCACGAGAGACAATAAGACTCTGGACTTGTTTTACGCCAATATCAAAGACGCTTACACCTCCGCCCCCGTCCCCCCGCTCGGACACTCGGATCACTGTCTGGTCTACCTGCTTCCGCAATACACACCCAGGGTGCGGAAAGAACCTGTGCGGAAGCGGTCTGTGAAGCTTTGGACTCAGGAGGCCTGTGAGAGTCTGAGAGACTGTTTCCAGAACACTGACTGGGACATTTTCACTGACTCTTATGGAGACGACATCAACGGCCTGACCCATTGCATCACAGACTACATCAACTTCTGCGTGGAGAACACTGTGCCAACCAGGAGGGTACGGTGTTTCCCCAACAACCACCCCTGGGTCACCCCTGAGCTTAAAGCCCTCCTGAATCAGAAGAAAAGGGCTTTCAGCTCAGGGGACAGAGAGGAGTGGAAAAGGGTCCAGAGAAAGCTTCAGTGGAGGATCCGACGGGCCAAGAAGGACTATGGGAGGAGGATGGAGGAGCAGCTGGCCCAAAACAATGCACGGGGCGTGTGGAGAGGACTGAGGAGCATGTCTGGTTTTGGACAGAGTGGCAGAGGGACAGCTGATGGCGATCAGCGCTGGGCGGACGAATTAAACTGTTATTTCAACAGGTTTAATGTGCCCCCCACCCCCTCTGCCCCTCTGCCGACTCCCCCCTCCTCCTCTTCACACCTTCCTGGGCCAGTAGCCATACCCCCCTCCCCCTTCATACGGACTCAACCCAGCACCAGCCCCCCTCCACCCCCCACTACCACCACCCCCCCGCAGTCCACCCCAGTCCCCCCCCCTCTCCCCCCTCTCCATCACACCGGACGAGGTGAGGAGGGAGCTCAGGCGACTCAGGCAGAGGAAAGCCGCAGGACCCGATGGTATCTGCCCCAGGCTGCTGAGAACCTGTGCAGACCAGCTCTGTGAGGTTCTCTGCTACATGTTCAATCTGAGCCTCAGCCTGGAGAAGGTCCCCATCCTGTGGAAGACCTCCTGCGTGGTCCCGGTTCCCAAAACAACAAACGCCAGGGAACCGGCCCACTACAGACCAGTCGCTTTGACCTCCCACCTCATGAAGACCATGGAGAGGGTGATCCTCAGCCACCTCCGCTCTGTGGTGAGCCCCACCCTGGACCCGCTGCAGTTTGCCTACAAGCCAAACGTAGGAGTAGAGGACGCCGTCATCTAATTTCTGCAGTGGGCGCTCACCCACCTTGAGACCGCCGGGAGTGCTGTGAGAGTCATGTTCTTTGACTTCTCCAGCGCCTTCAACACCATCAGGCCGGCGCTGCTGCGGGGGAAGCTGGAGGACGTGGGAGTGGATGGACATCTCGCTGCCTGGACCATCGACTACCTCACTGACCGTCCACAGTACGTGCGGCTGCGCGGCTGTGAGTCAGAGGTGGTAGTCTGCAGCACAGGGGCCCCCCAGGGTACTGTCCTCTCACCCTTCCTCTTCACCATCTACACCTCGGACTTCACATACAACACGGACAGCTGCCATCTCCAGAAGTTCTCCGACGACTCGGCCATTGTGGGCTGTGTGTCAGAGGGGAACGAGCTGGAGTACCGCTCGGTCATCAGAGACTTTGTGGACTGGTGTGGGCGCAACCACCTGTGCCTTAACACCAGTAAGACAAAGGAGCTGGTGATCGACTTCAGGAGGAGACCACTACCTCACTCACCGGTGAACATCCAGGGGCAGGACATAGAGACTGTGGACAGTACCAAGTACCTGGGTGTTCACCTCAACAATAAACTGGACTGGTCCCACAACACTGACACCCTGTACAAGAAGGGCCAAAGTCGCCTCCACCTCCTGAGGAGACTGAGGTCCTTTGGAGTGTGCAGGCCTCTGCTCAAGACTTTTTATGACTCTGTGGTGGCCTCTGCTCTCCTCTACGCTGTCGTCTGCTGGGCCCCGAGCAGCACAGAACGGGACAGAAAAAGACTGAATAAGCTGGTTAAGAGGGCCAGCTCTGTCCTGGGCTGTCCTCTGGACCGTGTAGAGGAGGTGGCTGAGAGGAGGGTACTGGCCAAATTCATGTCCATTAAGGACGACACCTCTCACCCTCTGCACAGGACTGTAGAGGAGCTGAGCAGCTCCTTCAGCAGCCGACTGAGGCACCCCCAGTGCAAGAAGGAGCGCTACTGCAGATCCTTCATCCCCACCGCCATCAGACTGTATAATTCTAACATATAGGCCAGACGTGCAATATCCTCCTTTTCATGTTGATGCTTGTTGTTACTATTATCATTATTACTATTTTCCATTATTATTATTATTACGTATTACTATTTGCACTATTTATTACTTACTTTAACCCCTCCCTGCCTGCATGCACTTTTTTTCCCTCTTGTCCAATTGTCCTGGAGCTACTGTGGCGAGTAAATTTCTCCTGTGTGAGATCAATAAAGTCTTATCTTATCTTATCTTATCTATCGTTCAGTGAACGCGTTCAGGGACAACACTGATTATAGTATAGTATATTATTATTAGTGGAGTCAGAGTCAAACCAGGAGGAGAGGGATGAGTGCCAAAGTTGTGTGGACTGGTTTAGAGTGGAGGAAGAAATTCTGTTCCCCAACTGAACGGTCTTTGGAGGCTGGACTCATCATGTCGCTAAAGTTGCTTTTATTTGAAGTTTGTTTTTAACAGAATGCACCTGCACTGTAGCGTCAAACATCGTGTTTCTTATTGCATTGGTGCGATTGGGGTTGATTTACTTTATTGTTGATTTAGTTTGTATTTGGACCTAAAATGGGCCGTAGAGACGTTTTCAATCACTATTAGCTTCAATGCACAGACAGAAAACAGGGCAGTTTACAGACATGATCAAATTAGTCATATCTCTGTTTTATAGAGACAAGGAACTTGATTTTTAAGGCACTTTTTATAAAACTGCACAGTAATGGAGAAAATGAAGCATCCAGTCACTATAAAAACAGAACAGTTGTGATCCTCATGTGAACTTTCTGAAGTCTGCTTAGTTTCTCACACTGACAGTTGGCTTTGCTGCGTCTGTGTTTAGTCTGAAGCTTCACAGAGAGTGTCTCCCTCTAGTGGAGCTACTGCAGTATTGTGTTGTCTTTGCTCCAGAGGTTTTTGTTCAGAGTTTTGGTGTTTCCTGTCACTGTGGGCTGCAGAGCACAGTAGTACACAGCAGAGTCTGTCACATCCACATCCTGGATCTTCAGAGAGACAGAGGTTCCATTCAGCTCAGCATCAAACTTGGGTTTGTTGAACTCTGGAGAATTGTCTTCTGTCCCATACTTGTCTCGCCGTAAGATGTACTTTGGAAAATAACCATATTTCTGTCTATACCAGAACAAATAGTAGTTTGTTAAAGTGTCTGTTTTAAAATTGCAGATTATTGTCTCTGTGAGTCCCTGAGTGGCAGAGGTGTCTGTTGGCTGGGTCACTGTGTCTTCTCCTTTACACTCTGGGGAAGAACACAGGAGCACAACCAGAGCTGAGAGCAGTGTACACAGGGCAGACTCCATCTTAAAAAGTGTTTGTTTCAGTTGGTGACACTCTTTGCTTCTTTTTTTGCTCCAGTCTCACTGCCCTTTTTGGAGGACAGGCTCCTCCCACACTTCACTGTAGAAGTCACAGAGTTTCAGATTCTTGTGAGAAACGTTAGTTTCACACTTTTCAAGTTTCAGCCTGGGAAAACCATAAACTGGATATACACTGTGAGAAAATGTTTTTACACCAATCATTTGATTCCAGGATATTTATATTTTTGTAATAATGTTTATTAAGAACATCACAATCCCACTGGGCAAACCAGATGCATTGTTTTAAGTGTTTTAGCACAAGTGGTAGTTTTGAACACCTGTCCGTAGGCCTGTCACGATAATCACTAGACCGACCTACCGTTCAATATATGAGAGCTGGATCAATACTCTATTTGGGGTCACTATTTATCATGTGTTCTTTGCACCACTGGAAAGTTTTGGTTTATTTTTTTGGCTGTTTAATAAGATTTAAGCCATAAAAAGTTGAATAAATAAAAATGACTCATTACAGATGCAAACTGTTTCATTCTGATGTTTATTTATTTCAGCTCCTGATTTTTAACAATATTCTAGATTTAGAAGAGTTTTCGTGGTTTAAATCTGCTCTGGGGATTCTGTTCCAGTGGCATGAAGTAGTTTCAATATAATCGTTTAGAAGAAGAAGAAGAAGAAGAAGTGACTTTATTGATCTCACACTGGAGAAATTCTTCTCTGCATTTTAACCCATCCTATATATATATACATATATTAGGAGCAGTGGGCAGCACACACATTAGAGCGCCCGGGGACCATCTCCATGATCTTCTTGCTTCGGTTTGGTCAGGACCTAAGCTGGAGGTACCTATGGTGCATGTTTTGGGTTTATCGTCTATATTTACTTCATCAATATATTGCACTTCAAAATGTGTTATTGTGACAGGCCTGTCTGTAGGAAATATACATGCAGAAGCAGATAAAACACATTAGTGACATACAGATAAGGGATTCATGTTGTACATTTCTTATCACTGAGAGCATTTTTTGGTTGGAAACACACAATTTGTTTAAATAGTTTTCCAATTTCATATGAGCAGGTGAACAGTTCCACGTTCCAGCCCCTTTGGCAGAGACAGAGGACTGACCGAGAGTCCTGTACATTGGGACAACACAGTTACCGTTAGTGGCACCTCTTGGTCCTGGCAAATTCTGAATTCAGTGGAACATCAAAGTTACAAAATAAATTAAGATCTTTTAAATGTGTTCAATCTGTAAAGTTAAATAGACTTTGCTTCTTTAAAAGTGTCTGGGTTTTTTATCAAGGACTTTAAGAAACATTTAGAGGACCCTCTCCAGTTCACCTCCCAGCTCCACCTCGGAGTGGACGACGCCTTAAAGTAAAGCAAATTTAATTCTAATTCTCCCAAGTTCAAACTTAACTGTGGATTTACATCAAGGTTGGAGTGCTCTGGTTGATAAAAGTTCACTCAGTTTAGCCCAAGTATATGATATCAATCCATTTATTGATTTGTCCTCACAGTAGAATGATTTGTATCAAGTTATAACAGGACAGGTGTTTATTGGGAACCACGTATTTATATTTCTTTATTCTGAAATGTAGGGGGCGCTGCATGTGGAAAATAAAGTGGGACTAAACACCTAAACTGCACCCACTACCACCATTTTAAACAAAGCTGATAAACACACCTCTGACGCGATCGCCGCCGCCCTCCATGTCTCGCTCTCCCACCTGGAAAATAAAGACTCCTACGTCAGGATACTCTTTATTGACTACAGCTCCGCCTTAAACACGGTCATCCCCCACAGACTCACCCACAAACTGTCATCACTTGGACTCTGCCCTCTGTGACTGGCTCCTGGACTTCCTGACTGGGCCCAGTCTGTCAGGATTGGAAAGAGAACTTCAGCCAGCATCACCACTAACATCAGAACCCCACAGGGCTGCGTCCTCAGCCCCATCTTCTACACCCTGTTCACCCACAACTGCGTCGCATCCCACCTCAAGAACATCATCCTGAAGTTTGCTGACGACACCGCTGTGATAGGTCGTATCACAGGCGGAGACGAGGCATCCTACAGGAGGGAGGTGGACAGTCTGGTGACATGGTGCAGGGACAACAACCTCACCCTCAACACAGACAAGACCAAGGAGATGATAGTGGACATGAGGAAGGAGAGGAGACCTCATCAGCCACTGTTTATCCGGGACCTTGAGGTGGAGAGGGTGAGCACCTTTAAATACCTGGGGGTCCACATCAGTGATGACCTCACCTGGACACTCAGCACTACACAGGTGGTGAAGAAGGCTCAACAGCGGCTGTCCTTCCTGAGGAGGCTGAGGAAATTTGGCATGTCGCCCAAAATCCTCAGCAACTTCTACAGCTGCATCATCGAGTCCATCCTGACCAGCTGCATCACTGTGTGGTACGGCAGCACTACTGTGAAGGACCGCAAACGCCTGCACATTATCTGTAAATATGTACACCAGCCTATAGTTTTCATAGTGTATATTCTGTAAAGATTGTTTCTATCTGATTATATATATATATATATATATATATATATATATATATATATATATATATATATATATATATATATATATATATATATATATATATATATATATATATATATTTACATGTTTCTCTTTATCTTAATCTATTTACATTTTTTGAAGGCTCTTGGCGTTCAGTGTGGGCATCAAAATAAGAATTTCATCGTACAGGGAAACGTGTTTCTTTACTGTGCATATGACAATAAAAGATTTGAATCTTGAATCACATTGCAGCCAGGTGTTTGTAATCCCAAACACATTACTGTAATCAGGGCAGTGCTGTGTGATGTCACCAACTACTGGAAAATGCCGTGGTCCCTGAAAGCGGCACAAACTTACATTTTGGCGTTTTTGAAAATGAAGCTCCAGTTTCTCTAAACTAAATTCAGTAAAGTTGTAAAAATGACTAGGAACAGCAGGTAATGCAGTTAAACACCACAAACACTGAGCAGTCAATATAAGTGTTTAGTTCCACTTTAAAAACATGCTACATCACCAGTGATCAACACAACAAAAGTCTAAAAAGTGAAACTGAAGAAGACTGAAGTTTCTCAGTGGCTCAATCAGTCCAGACACCCTCGGAGATGTAACTTCAACCTCAAATAAAACGTCCATATTTAAAACATTTTAGTACAAGCAAATAAAAAACATTGGACCTGATAAGATAAGATAAGATATTAGTCCCACAGTGGGGAAATTCCAGTGTTGCAACACACAGATCAAGAACAGCAGGAAAATGTAGCATATAATAATGGCCAATAATGGCTTAAAATAATTAAAAAATACAGTAGACCTAAAAATAGACTCTGGAGTATTGAATATTGTAGTGCAGATAAAGTTGAATGACATGTTAACAGTGTTCACTGTACAGTCTGACAGCAGCAGGGAGGAAAGACCTGCGAAACCTTCACACAGCGAGGGTGAATCAGTCTGTCACTGATGCTGCTCTCCAGAGCAGACAGAGCGTCCTGCAGCGGGTGAGACTCATGGTCCAGCATAGAGGTGACCTTAGCCAGGACCCTCTTGTCCCCCACCTGCTGCACTGAGTCCAGAGGACAGCCCAGGACAGAGCTGGACTTCTTGATGACCTTGTCCAGTTTCTTCTTCTCCCTCTCTGTGATGCTGCTGCTCCAGCAGACCACACCGTACAGGATGGCTGATGCCACCACAGAGTCATAGAAGGTCTTCAGGAGTGGCCCTCTCACTCCAAAGGACCGCAGTCTCCTCAGGAGATAGAGCCGACTCTGGCCCCTCCTGTACAGTGCGTCTGTGTTATGAGTCCAGTCCAGTTTGTTGTTCAGATGAACACCCAGGTACTTGTAAGAGTCCACTCTCTCAATGTCCCTTCCCTGGATGTTCACTGAGGGGGCAGTAGAATGGCGTCTGCGGAAGTCCACCACCATCTCCTTGCATTGATGATGAGGTGGTTCCGCTGACACCAGTTCACAAAGTCCTGTGTTAGTCCTCTGTACTCCACATCGTTGTCATCCTTGATGAAGCCAAAGATGGCAGTCATTTCATTTATTACAATTTATCAGAGGTAAAAAAAAAAAAAAAAAATACAGTTGTGATCCTCATGTGAACTTTCTGAAGTCTGCTTAGTTTCTCACACTGACAGTTGGCTTTGCTGCGTCTGTGTTTAGTCTGAAGCTTCACAGAGAGTGTCTCCCTCTAGTGGAGCTACTGCAGTATTGTGTTGTCTTTGCTCCAGAGGTTTTTGTTCAGAGTTTTGGTGTTTCCTGTCACTGTGGGCTGCAGAGCACAGTAGTACACAGCAGAGTCTGTCACATCCACATCCTGGATCTTCAGAGAGACAGAGGTTCCATTCAGCTCAGCATCAAACTTGGGTTTGTTGAACTCATGAAAGTTTTCTGAAAATCCAGACTTGAATCTTTTCATCATATATTTTGGAAAACCCCCAATTTCCTGCTTGTACCAGAACAAACATGGGTTAGTGTCCAGAGTTTTAAAATTGCAAAGAATTGTCTCTGTGAGTCCCTGAGTGGCAGAGGTGTCTGTTGGCTGGGTCACTGTGTTTTCTCCTTTACACTCTGGGGAAGAACTCAGGAGCACAACCAGAGCTGAGAGCAGTGTACACAGGGCAGACTCCATCTTAAAAAGTGTTTGTTTCAGTTGGTGACACTCTTCGCTTCTTTTTTTGCTCCAGTCTCACTGCCCTTTTTGGAGGACAGGCTCCTCCCACACTTCACTGTAGAAGTCACAGAGTTGCAAACGTTTGTTTCACACTTTTATCCTAAGCTGGATATACACTGTGAGATTTAAATGTGGAGGTGACACAAAAGGACAGATGTTTATTGTGTTCAACAAAGAGAACAGACTGAAATAGTGCCAAATTCTCTCCAAACTGACACTGTTAAAGTCCATCTTTGTTGTGACAGGTGGCAGGTTTAACTCTTGAATACACTTGCAGTTTGTCTAATCCTGTGATCAGTGCGTCTCTACAGGTATTTCCCCATAAAGTTCATATATTCAGAGCCTGTGTGTTGTGGTGTCAGGCCTGGGTCACTTCTGTCCTGAGAGTCCACACCAGGACCAAATGCTCTAAATGACCTCTCACAGCTACAGCTGATCACCGGAATGGTTAAAACCACCTCAAATAAAGCATTTCACCAGCAAGGACCACGCCACAACAATGGAATATGACAAAGATATTTATTGACGATGGATAGATGTGAGGGCTGGGAGGAGACTCTGGATGGGGGCTCTGTCTCAGGTGGTCAGCCCAGCCCATTCAGGACCCCCAAAGATGAATTAAGATGAGTAAAACATGGAATGAGGTAGAAGGAGGTGGTTGAGGTACTGATGAACGTTTGGGAAGACGGACACGAAAGGACTGACAGTCGAGGGTGGAAATGATGATTTGGAATGGCTGTCCGCGCCGGAATGAGGCAGCTCAGACATGAAATGTGTTAAGAGTAAGAGGAGGTGCGGCCGATCGAAGGATTCTCTTTAGTGGACTGAACAGAAAGTGTATTATTAGTGGAGGAGTCAGAGTCAAACCAGGAGGAGAGGGATGAGTGCCAAAGTTGTGTGGACTGGTTTAGAGTGGAGGAAGAAATTCTGTTCCCCAACTGAACGGTCTTTGGAGGCTGGACTCATCATGTCGCCAAAGTTGCTTTTATTTGAAGTTTGTTTTTAACAGAATGCACCTGCACTGTAGCGTCAAACATCGTGTTTCTTACTGCATTGGTGCGATCGGTGATCAAAATGACATCCACACCATCAGATTTGTGATGAAACAGCCGCAGTCTCTCTCTGTTAATCCGTTCACGCTGATACAGCCAGTCCATACAAACTTTACAAACTTTGCACCAAAAGCACCAGACTTCTCTGAAAAGCTCAAAAGCTTAAGTGTTTAGGGGAAAATACATTTTATGGGTGAAAAATATTTCACTGAGTGTGTCTGGGGCTTTTAAATAGTAAATAAAAACACTTGGTTTAAATCAAATTAGTCATATCTCTGTTTTATAGAGACAAGGAACTTGATTTTTAAGGGACTTTTTATAAAACTGCACAGTAATGGAGAAAATGAAGCATCCAGTCACTATAAAAACAAAACAGTTGTGATCCTCATGTGAACTTTCTGAAGTCTGCTTAGTTTCTCACACTGACAGTTGGCTTTGCTGCGTCTGTGTTTAGTCTGAAGCTTCACAGAGAGTGTCTCCCTCTAGTGGAGCTACTGCAGTATTGTGTTGTCTTTGCTCCAGAGGTTTTTGTTCAGAGTTTTGGTGTTTCCTGTCACTGTGGGCTGCAGAGCACAGTAGTACACAGCAGAGTCTGTCACATCCACATTCTGGATCTTCAGAGAGACAGAGGTTCTATTCAGCTCAGCATCAAATTTCGGTTTGTTGAACTCTGTAGATTTCGTTTTCGTTTGACCAGACAACTTCATCATATATTTCGGAGCTCCTCGTCCTTCTTGTTTGTACCAGTACAGATATGGGTATGTGTCGCTGGTTGTAAAATTGCAGAATATTGTTGCTGTGAGTCCCTGAGTGGCAGAGGTGTCTCCTGTTGACTGGGTCACTGTGTCTTCGCCTTTACACTCTGGGGAAGAACACAGGAGCACAACCAGAGCTGAGAGCAGTGTACACAGGGCAGACTCCATCTTAAAAGCTCAAATCCTCTCAAGTGTCTGTGTCTGCTCCTCTCTTACAGTCTGGCTCCTCCCTCAGGTCTCAGTTTGTTGTGAATCGTGAGGAGGCCTGGTCTGGAGCATCGGTCTGTGAAAGGCCTGAGTCTTTTACTGGGAGGAACTTTGAAGAAACACCACTCTTCCCAAAAGAAAAATTTATTCTGAATAATAAAGTTAAAAATGGTTAAGATATCTACATTTAGCTTTTTGAATTACAGAATAAAAAAGAATCTTACAATAGAAAGTTGAGGATTAAGACATTTTAGTATTTGATTATGAAGTGTTTGAACTTCAGTGTTTGTTCATCAGACTGAAACTCATTCCTTCTTTTAGAAACCAACCACAGCTCGCATTAATTAAGAGTAAATTAAACTCTCCTGTCATTTGTAACATTCAGCTCCACAGCACTTCTATAAACAGTGAAAAGGAGTGGTCCGAGAATAAAGCCCTGTGGCACACCTCCTGGCCTCCACCTCCTGCTGTCCAAGACTTTATTGCCCTCCTTGTTTTTGGTTTGGACTTATGATCCAGAAACTGCAACAACTCAATATCTCCTCCAGACTGATCCATCTCATTCATAACTCCCTGAGCAACAGACAGCAGGTTGTACGGTTGGGCGCGACCACATCCTCTGCTCTCACCATAAACACCGGTGCACTGCAAGGATGTGTGCTTAGCACATTTCTTTACACTCTACACAAATGACAATATTAGTCCCTCCACAAACAGAACATACCTCAAATACTCAGATGACACCCCCCCCCCCCCCATCATCATGAGCAGACAGACAGTAGAGACAGTGGACACTTTCAAATATCTCAGGGTCACAATAGACAATGCACTTAGTCTATTCTGTTGTATTGTTCTACCTGCTTTTTCAATATGCTCACTGTTAAAAACCGGACTAAACTCACGAAGGAAACTCATACAGGACTCCCCACACCCAACCTCTGCCCTCAGGAGCACCTCACCCCTCTGCTCTCAGGAGCACCTCACCCCTCTGCCTTCAGGAGCACCTCACCCCTCTGCCCTCAGGAGTACCTAACCCCTCTGCCCTCAGGAGCACCTCACCCCTCTGCCCTCAGGAGTACCTCACCCCTCTGCCCTCAGGAGTACCTAACCCCTCTGCCCTCAGGAGTACCTCACCCCTCTGCCCTCAGGAGAACCTCACCCCTCTGCTCTCAGGAGCACCTCACCCCTCTGCCCTCAGGAGCACCTCACCCCTCTGCCCTCAGGAGTACCTCACCCCTCTGCCCTCAGGAGCACCTCACCCCTCTGCCCTCAGGAGTACCTCACCCCTCTGCCCTCAGAAGGAGGTACAGGGCGATCAGGTGCAGGAGGACCCGCTTTGGCAGAAGCCTGATCCGTTCGGCCGTCACATTTCTGAACCCCGGGCCCCGCTGAGTGTGTGTAACACTTATTGTGATGTGTTTGTGTTTGTTGTGTTGTTGCTGTGTGTGTCAAACAGGCTCTGTGTGCGTGAAAATGAATTTCCCCTAGGGGACAATAAAGTCTAAAAGTCTAAACGTCTAAAAGTCTGAAAGTCTAAAAGTCTATGAAGGGAGCTGTAAATAAGGGACAAGTTTTATCTTAGGCCCTCATTTCTATTCAAAGATGATTCTCTTTTCTGACACAAATTCCTTCTTTAACTGCTCTCTCTCAGCACATTTTTGTCTTGGTTAAATCTGTACCTCACTGTCCTCAAAACAGTGGTTCGAGCACTTAAGATGGACTTTAAAAGTGCCTGTGGTCCACGGCTCTTCTCGTGTTTATGTTGGTACTTTCTCTTGGAGCTGTTTGTGTTTCTCCAGTGGACTGTTCATTACACTCTTCACTGCTCTGAATAGAAGAGACCACAGGGTTTGTTTGGGACTTGGAGTGTGGTCTTTCAGTCTTTCAGATGAACTAGTTTCTGTCTCAAGATGTTGTCTAAAAGTCCTCTGGAGAGGTACAGATGCACGTTACACCACCATCTTGTTTTATTCTGTTTATTTAATCATGTCTGAATTTGGAGGAGGCTTTCTCAGATAACCACACACAAAGAGTTTGGACAAACTGAAGAATGTCTGCTCAAGGTGAACGGTCCAAACTGTTCAACAGGAATAGTGAACTCTGAAATGAACAGAGCGAGTTTAATGAGTGTATGGACTTTATAAATAAGGAGGTGTTTCATGGATTAAGATGTGCTGATGCAGAGGAGGTGTTTTAAGCTCTCTGGGTGTTTTCATGAGGAAACAGTACAACATGATTAAAGGAGGAAACACCTGAGTAATGTCTCCCTCTAGTGGAGCTACTGCAGTATTGTGTTGTCTTTGCTCCAGAGGTTTTTGTTCAGAGTTTTGGTGTTTCCTGTCACTGTGGGCCGCAGAGCACAGTAGTACACAGCAGAGTCTGTCACATCCACATCCTGGATCTTCAGAGAGAAAGAGTCCTTCTCAGCCTCAACTTCAAATTGCTTTTCATCGAACTCTGCAGATTTAAAGGTCTCAAGCCATTTTGACGATGATCTTGTTTTCTTCATCATGTATTTCGGAGCTCCTCGTCCTTCTTTTTTGTACCAGAACAGAGTTGGACTTGGGTCGCTGGTTGTAAAATTGCAGATTATCGTCTCTGTGAGTCCCTGAGTGGCAGAGGTGTCTGTTGGCTGGGTCACTGTGTCTTCTCCTTTACACTCTGGGGAAGAACACAGGAGCACAACCAGAGCTGAGAGCAGTGTACACAGGGCAGACTCCATCTTAAAAAGTGTTTGTTTCAGTTGGTGACACTCTTTGCTTCTTTTTTTGCTCCAGTCTCACTGCCCTTTTTGGAGGACAGGCTCCTCCCACACTTCACTGTAGAAGTCACAGAGTTTCAGATTCTTGTGAGAAACGTTAGTTTCACACTTTTCAAGTTTCAGCCTGGGAAAACCATAAACTGGATATACACTGTGAGGAACAAAAAATACACATTAGATTTGTGAATATGTATATTTTCTAATAATGTTTCCTGTGACGGCGGGGTCTGTTCCTGTGTAATGATGATGGCCGAGTCAGAAGGATGTTTTGATTTAATTAATGAAGTTCCCAAAAGAATATAGTTTGAAGAGTGCTATATACAAGACAGTGAAACAAAAAGATATTTACAATATGTGCACACAAGTGCAGAAATCTGCTGAATAAATCATCAGCTCAAGGTTGTTACCTTCATGTACAAGTCCAGGTCCAGACTGACTGAGGGAGAGTGATTGATTCATTGATTAATTGCATTTATACAGCGCCTTTTTTTTTTTTTTTATCTTTTACTATTTAAGTTACATATTTTCAAAACCACAATAACATTCGCAAAGTACTCAGAAGACACATTGGGGGATGTGGGCGCGGGAACAAACACTACCGGGTACAAGGGCTAAGGGACTTGAAGGTACTTGGGGGAAATACAAGGGGGGTCAAGAAGGAGAAACAGGGGGAGTGGAGAGGTCCAGAGGGATTGTTCCAGGTGAAGAAAGGGGGTCTGGAGGAGAGCAAGGGCGATGCAGTGTCCAGGGAGGGGCCAGATGACAGGGTCCAGGGGGGACAGCGGGGGGGACATTAGAGCGCCCGGGGACCATCTCCATGATCTTCTTGCTTCGGTTTGGTCAGGACCTAAGCTGGAGGTACCTATGGTGCATGTTTTGGGTTTATCGTCTATATTTACTTCATCAATATATTGCACTTCAAAATGTGTTATTGTGACAGGCCTGTCTGTAGGAAATATACATGCAGAAGCAGATAAAACACATTAGTGACATACAGATAAGGGATTCATGTTGTACATTTCTTATCACTGAGAGCATTTTTTGGTTGGAAACACACAATTTGTTTAAATAGTTTTCCAATTTCATATGAGCTGGTGAACAGTTCCACGTTCCAGCCCCTTTGGCAGAGACAGAGGACTGACCGAGAGTCCTGTACATTGGGACAACACAGTTACCGTTAGTGGCACCTCTTGGTCCTGGCAAATTCTGAATTCAGTGGAACATCAAAGTTACAAAATAAATTAAGATCTTTTAAATGTGTTCAATCTGTAAAGTTAAATAGACTTTGCTTCTTTAAAAGTGTCTGGGTTTTTTATCAAGGACTTTAAGAAACATTTAGAGGACCCTCTCCAGTTCACCTCCCAGCTCCACCTCGGAGTGGACGACGCCTTAAAGTAAAGCAAATTTAATTCTAATTCTCCCAAGTTCAAACTTAACTGTGGATTTACATCAAGGTTGGAGTGCTCTGGTTGATAAAAGTTCACTCAGTTTAGCCCAAGTATATGATATCAATCCATTTATTGATTTGTCCTCACAGTAGAATGATTTGTATCAAGTTATAACAGGACAGGTGTTTATTGGGAACCACGTATTTATATTTCTTTATTCTGAAATGTAGGGGCGCTGCATGTGGAAAATAAAGTGGGACTAAACACCTAAACTGCACCCACTACCACCATTTTAAACAAAGCTGATAAACACACCTCTGACGCGATCGCCGCCGCCCTCCATGTCTCGCTCTCCCACCTGGAAAATAAAGACTCCTACGTCAGGATACTCTTTATTGACTACAGCTCCGCCTTAAACACGGTCATCCCCCACAGACTCACCCACAAACTGTCATCACTTGGACTCTGCCCTCTGTGACTGGCTCCTGGACTTCCTGACTGGGCCCAGTCTGTCAGGATTGGAAAGAGAACTTCAGCCAGCATCACCACTAACATCAGAACCCCACAGGGCTGCGTCCTCAGCCCCATCTTCTACACCCTGTTCACCCACAACTGCGTCGCATCCCACCTCAAGAACATCATCCTGAAGTTTGCTGACGACACCGCTGTGATAGGTCGTATCACAGGCGGAGACGAGGCATCCTACAGGAGGGAGGTGGACAGTCTGGTGACATGGTGCAGGGACAACAACCTCACCCTCAACACAGACAAGACCAAGGAGATGATAGTGGACATGAGGAAGGAGAGGAGACCTCATCAGCCACTGTTTATCCGGGACCTTGAGGTGGAGAGGGTGAGCACCTTTAAATACCTGGGGGTCCACATCAGTGATGACCTCACCTGGACACTCAGCACTACACAGGTGGTGAAGAAGGCTCAACAGCGGCTGTCCTTCCTGAGGAGGCTGAGGAAATTTGGCATGTCGCCCAAAATCCTCAGCAACTTCTACAGCTGCATCATCGAGTCCATCCTGACCAGCTGCATCACTGTGTGGTACGGCAGCACTACTGTGAAGGACCGCAAACGCCTGCACATTATCTGTAAATATGTACACCAGCCTATAGTTTTCATAGTGTATATTCTGTAAAGATTGTTTCTATCTGATTATATATATATATATATATATATATATATATATATATATATATATATATATATATATATATATATATATATATATATATATATATATATATATATATTTACATGTTTCTCTTTATCTTAATCTATTTACATTTTTTGAAGGCTCTTGGCGTTCAGTGTGGGCATCAAAATAAGAATTTCATCGTACAGGGAAACGTGTTTCTTTACTGTGCATATGACAATAAAAGATTTGAATCTTGAATCACATTGCAGCCAGGTGTTTGTAATCCCAAACACATTACTGTAATCAGGGCAGTGCTGTGTGATGTCACCAACTACTGGAAAATGCCGTGGTCCCTGAAAGCGGCACAAACTTACATTTTGGCGTTTTTGAAAATGAAGCTCCAGTTTCTCTAAACTAAATTCAGTAAAGTTGTAAAAATGACTAGGAACAGCAGGTAATGCAGTTAAACACCACAAACACTGAGCAGTCAATATAAGTGTTTAGTTCCACTTTAAAAACATGCTACATCACCAGTGATCAACACAACAAAAGTCTAAAAAGTGAAACTGAAGAAGACTGAAGTTTCTCAGTGGCTCAATCAGTCCAGACACCCTCGGAGATGTAACTTCAACCTCAAATAAAACGTCCATATTTAAAACATTTTAGTACAAGCAAATAAAAAACATTGGACCTGATAAGATAAGATAAGATATTAGTCCCACAGTGGGGAAATTCCAGTGTTGCAACACACAGATCAAGAACAGCAGGAAAATGTAGCATATAATAATGGCCAATAATGGCTTAAAATAATTAAAAAATACAGTAGACCTAAAAATAGACTCTGGAGTATTGAATATTGTAGTGCAGATAAAGTTGAATGACATGTTAACAGTGTTCACTGTACAGTCTGACAGCAGCAGGGAGGAAAGACCTGCGAAACCTTCACACAGCGAGGGTGAATCAGTCTGTCACTGATGCTGCTCTCCAGAGCAGACAGAGCGTCCTGCAGCGGGTGAGACTCATGGTCCAGCATAGAGGTGACCTTAGCCAGGACCCTCTTGTCCCCCACCTGCTGCACTGAGTCCAGAGGACAGCCCAGGACAGAGCTGGACTTCTTGATGACCTTGTCCAGTTTCTTCTTCTCCCTCTCTGTGATGCTGCTGCTCCAGCAGACCACACCGTACAGGATGGCTGATGCCACCACAGAGTCATAGAAGGTCTTCAGGAGTGGCCCTCTCACTCCAAAGGACCGCAGTCTCCTCAGGAGATAGAGCCGACTCTGGCCCCTCCTGTACAGTGCGTCTGTGTTATGAGTCCAGTCCAGTTTGTTGTTCAGATGAACACCCAGGTACTTGTAAGAGTCCACTCTCTCAATGTCCCTTCCCTGGATGTTCACTGAGGGGGCAGTAGAATGGCGTCTGCGGAAGTCCACCACCATCTCCTTGCATTGATGATGAGGTGGTTCCGCTGACACCAGTTCACAAAGTCCTGTGTTAGTCCTCTGTACTCCACATCGTTGTCATCCTTGATGAAGCCAAAGATGGCAGTCATTTCATTTATTACAATTTATCAGAGGTAAAAAAAAAAAAAAAAAAAATACAGTTGTGATCCTCATGTGAACTTTCTGAAGTCTGCTTAGTTTCTCACACTGACAGTTGGCTTTGCTGCGTCTGTGTTTAGTCTGAAGCTTCACAGAGTGTCTCCCTCTAGTGGAGCTACTGCAGTATTGTGTTGTCTTTGCTCCAGAGGTTTTTGTTCAGAGTTTTGGTGTTTCCTGTCACTGTGGGCTGCAGAGCACAGTAGTACACAGCAGAGTCTGTCACATCCACATCCTGGATCTTCAGAGAGACAGAGGTTCCATTCAGCTCAGCATCAAACTTGGGTTTGTTGAACTCATGAAAGTTTTCTGAAAATCCAGACTTGAATCTTTTCATCATATATTTTGGAAAACCCCCAATTTCCTGCTTGTACCAGAACAAACATGGGTTAGTGTCCAGAGTTTTAAAATTGCAAAGAATTGTCTCTGTGAGTCCCTGAGTGGCAGAGGTGTCTGTTGGCTGGGTCACTGTGTTTTCTCCTTTACACTCTGGGGAAGAACTCAGGAGCACAACCAGAGCTGAGAGCAGTGTACACAGGGCAGACTCCATCTTAAAAAGTGTTTGTTTCAGTTGGTGACACTCTTCGCTTCTTTTTTTGCTCCAGTCTCACTGCCCTTTTTGGAGGACAGGCTCCTCCCACACTTCACTGTAGAAGTCACAGAGTTGCAAACGTTTGTTTCACACTTTTATCCTAAGCTGGATATACACTGTGAGATTTAAATGTGGAGGTGACACAAAAGGACAGATGTTTATTGTGTTCAACAAAGAGAACAGACTGAAATAGTGCCAAATTCTCTCCAAACTGACACTGTTAAAGTCCATCTTTGTTGTGACAGGTGGCAGGTTTAACTCTTGAATACACTTGCAGTTTGTCTAATCCTGTGATCAGTGCGTCTCTACAGGTATTTCCCCATAAAGTTCATATATTCAGAGCCTGTGTGTTGTGGTGTCAGGCCTGGGTCACTTCTGTCCTGAGAGTCCACACCAGGACCAAATGCTCTAAATGACCTCTCACAGCTACAGCTGATCACCGGAATGGTTAAAACCACCTCAAATAAAGCATTTCACCAGCAAGGACCACGCCACAACAATGGAATATGACAAAGATATTTATTGACGATGGATAGATGTGAGGGCTGGGAGGAGACTCTGGATGGGGGCTCTGTCTCAGGTGGTCAGCCCAGCCCATTCAGGACCCCCAAAGATGAATTAAGATGAGTAAAACATGGAATGAGGTAGAAGGAGGTGGTTGAGGTACTGATGAACGTTTGGGAAGACGGACACGAAAGGACTGACAGTCGAGGGTGGAAATGATGATTTGGAATGGCTGTCCGCGCCGGAATGAGGCAGCTCAGACATGAAATGTGTTAAGAGTAAGAGGAGGTGCGGCCGATCGAAGGATTCTCTTTAGTGGACTGAACAGAAAGTGTATTATTAGTGGAGGAGTCAGAGTCAAACCAGGAGGAGAGGGATGAGTGCCAAAGTTGTGTGGACTGGTTTAGAGTGGAGGAAGAAATTCTGTTCCCCAACTGAACGGTCTTTGGAGGCTGGACTCATCATGTCGCCAAAGTTGCTTTTATTTGAAGTTTGTTTTTAACAGAATGCACCTGCACTGTAGCGTCAAACATCGTGTTTCTTACTGCATTGGTGCGATCGGTGATCACAATGACATCCACACCATCAGATTTGTGATGAAACAGCCGCAGTCTCTCTCTGTTAATCCGTTCACGCTGATACAGCCAGTCCATACAAACTTTACAAACTTTGCACCAAAAGCACCAGACTTCTCTGAAAAGCTCAAAAGCTTAAGTGTTTAGGGGAAAATACATTTTATGGGTGAAAAATATTTCACTGAGTGTGTCTGGGGCTTTTAAATAGTAAATAAAAACACTTGGTTTAAATCAAATTAGTCATATCTCTGTTTTATAGAGACAAGGAACTTGATTTTTAAGGGACTTTTTATAAAACTGCACAGTAATGGAGAAAATGAAGCATCCAGTCACTATAAAAACAAAACAGTTGTGATCCTCATGTGAACTTTCTGAAGTCTGCTTAGTTTCTCACACTGACAGTTGGCTTTGCTGCGTCTGTGTTTAGTCTGAAGCTTCACAGAGAGTGTCTCCCTCTAGTGGAGCTACTGCAGTATTGTGTTGTCTTTGCTCCAGAGGTTTTTGTTCAGAGTTTTGGTGTTTCC
This sequence comes from Paratrypauchen microcephalus, assembly GCA_036785185.1. Classification (NCBI taxonomy): domain Eukaryota; kingdom Metazoa; phylum Chordata; class Actinopteri; order Gobiiformes; family Gobiidae; genus Paratrypauchen; species Paratrypauchen microcephalus. Next base: position 1,734,499 of record JAVJIX010000153.1, read on the forward strand.
TGTCACTGTGGGCTGCAGAGCACAGTAGTACACAGCAGAGTCTGTCACATCCACATTCTGGATCTTCAGAGAGACAGAGGTTCTATTCAGCTCAGCATCAAATTTCGGTTTGTTGAACTCTGTAGATTTCGTTTTCGTTTGACCAGACAACTTCATCATATATTTCGGAGCTCCTCGTCCTTCTTGTTTGTACCAGTACAGATATGGGTATGTGTCGCTGGTTGTAAAATTGCAGAGTATTGTTGCTGTGAGTCCCTGAGGGGCAGAGGTGTCTCCTGTTGGCTGGGTCACTGTGTCTTCTCCTTTACACTCTGGGGAAGAACACAGGAGCACAACCAGAGCTGAGAGCAGTGTACACAGGGCAGACTCCATCTTAAAAGCTCAAATCCTCTCAAGTGTCTGTGTCTGCTCCTCTCTTACAGTCTGGCTCCTCCCTCAGGTCTCAGTTTGTTGTGAATCGTGAGGAGGCCTGGTCTGGAGCATCGGTCTGTGAAAGGCCTGAGTCTTTTACTGGGAGGAACTTTGAAGAAACACCACTCTTCCCAAAAGAAAAACTTATTCTGAATAATAAAGTTCAAAATGGTTAAGATATCTACATTTAGCTTTTTGAATTACAGAATAAAAAAGAATCTTACAATAGAAAGTTGAGGATTAAGACATTTTAGTATTTGATTATGAAGTGTTTGAACTTCAGTGTTTGTTCATCAGACTGAAACTCATTCCTTCTTTTAGAAACCAACCACAGCTCGCATTAATTAAGAGTAAATTAAACTCTCCTGTCATTTGTAACATTCAGCTCCACAGCACTTCTATAAACAGTGAAAAGGAGTGGTCCGAGAATAAAGCCCTGTGGCACACCTCCTGGCCTCCACCTCCTGCTGTCCAAGACTTTATTGCCCTCCTTGTTTTTGGTTTGGACTTATGATCCAGAAACTGCAACAACTCAATATCTCCTCCAGACTGATCCATCTCATTCATAACTCCCTGAGCAACAGACAGCAGGTTGTACGGTTGGGCGCGACCACATCCTCTGCTCTCACCATAAACACCGGTGCACTGCAAGGATGTGTGCTTAGCACATTTCTTTACACTCTACACAAATGACAATATTAGTCCCTCCACAAACAGAACATACCTCAAATACTCAGATGACCCCCCCCCCCCCCCCCCCCCATCATCATGAGCAGACAGACAGTAGAGACAGTGGACACTTTCAAATATCTCAGGGTCACAATAGACAATGCACTTAGTCTGTTCTGTTCTGTTGTTCTACCTGCTTTTTCAATCTGCTCACTGTTAAAAACCGGACTAAACTCACGAAGGAAACTCATACAGGAACACCTCACCCCTCTGCCCTCAGGAGTACCTCACCCCTCTGCCCTCAGGAACACCTCACCCCTCTGCCCTCAGGAGTACCTCACCCCTCTGCCCTCAGGAGAACCTCACCCCTCTGCTCTCAGGAGCACCTCACCCCTCTGCCCTCAGGAGCACCTCACCCCTCTGCCCTCAGGAGCACCTCACCCCTCTGCCCTCAGGAGTACCTCACCCCTCTGCCCTCAGGAGCACCTCACCCCTCTGCCCTCAGGAGTACCTCACCCCTCTGCCCTCAGGAGCACCTCACCCCTCTGCCCTCAGGACGGAGGTACAGGGCGATCAGGTGCAGGAGGACCCGCTTTGGCAGAAGCCTGATCCCTTCAGCCGTCACATTTTTGAACCCCAGGCCCCGCTGAGTGTGTGTAACACTTATTGTGATGTGTTTGTGTTTGTTGTGTTGTTGCTGTGTGTGTCAAACAGGCTCTGTGTGCGTGAAAATGAATTTCCCCTAGGGGACAATAAAGTCTAAAAGTCTAAACGTCTAAAAGTCTGAAAGTCTAAAAGTCTATGAAGGGAGCTGTAAATAAGGGACAAGTTTTATCTTAGGCCCTCATTTCTATTCAAAGATGATTCTCTTTTCTGACACAAATTCCTTCTTTAACTGCTCTCTCTCAGCACATTTTTGTCTTGGTTAAATCTGTACCTCACTGTCCTCAAAACAGTGGTTCGAGCACTTAAGATGGACTTTAAAAGTGCCTGTGGTCCACGGCTCTTCTCGTGTTTAAGTTGGTACTTTGTCTTGGAGCTGTTTGTGTTTCTCCAGTGGACTGTTCATTACACTCTTCACTGCTCTGAATAGAAGAGACCACAGGGTTTGTTTGTCACTTGGAGTGTGGTCTTTCAGATGAACTAGTTTCTGTCTCAAGATGTTGTCTAAAAGTCCTCTGGAGAGGTACAGATGCACGTTACACCACCATCTTGTTTTATTCTGTTTATTTAATCATGTCTGAATTTGGAGGAGGCTTTCTCAGATAACCACACACAAAGAGTTTGGACAAACTGAAGAATGTCTGCTCAAGGTGAACGGTCCAAACTGTTCAACAGGAATAGTGAACTCTGAAATGAACAGAGCGAGTTTAATGAGTGTATGGACTTTATAAATAAGGAGGTGTTTCATGGATTAAGATGTGCTGATGCAGAGGAGGTGTTTTAAGCTCTCTGGGTGTTTTCATGAGGAAACAGTACAACATGATTAAAGGAGGAAACACCTGAGTAATGTCTCCCTCTAGTGGAGCTACTGCAGTATTGTGTTGTCTTTGCTCCAGAGGTTTTTGTTCAGAGTTTTGGTGTTTCCTGTCACTGTGGGCCGCAGAGCACAGTAGTACACAGCAGAGTCTGTCACATCCACATCCTGGATCTTCAGAGAGAAAGAGTCCTTCTCAGCCTCAACTTCAAATTGCTTTTCATCGAACTCTGCAGATTTAAAGGTCTCAAGCCATTTTGACGATGATCTTGTTTTCTTCATCATGTATTTCGGAGCTCCTCGTCCTTCTTTTTTGTACCAGAACAGAGTTGGACTTGGGTCGCTGGTTGTAAAATTGCAGATTATCGTCTCTGTGAGTCCCTGAGTGGCAGAGGTGTCTGTTGGCTGGGTCACTGTGTCTTCTCCTTTACACTCTGGGGAAGAACACAGGAGCACAACCAGAGCTGAGAGCAGTGTACACAGGGCAGACTCCATCTTAAAAAGTGTTTGTTTCAGTTGGTGACACTCTTTGCTTCTTTTTTTGCTCCAGTCTCACTGCCCTTTTTGGAGGACAGGCTCCTCCCACACTTCACTGTAGAAGTCACAGAGTTTCAGATTCTTGTGAGAAACGTTAGTTTCACACTTTTCAAGTTTCAGCCTGGGAAAACCATAAACTGGATATACACTGTGAGAAAATGTTTTTACACCAATCATTTGATTCCAGGATATCTATATTTTTGTAATAATGTTTATTAAGAACATCACAGTCCCACTGGGCAAACCAGATGCATTGTTTTAAGTGTTTTAGCACAAGTGGTAGTTTTGAACACCTGTCCGTAGGCCTGTCACGATAATCACTAGACCGACCTACCGTTCAATATATGAGAGCTGGATCAATACTCTATTTGGGGTCACTATTTATCATGTGTTCTTTGCACCACTGGAAAGTTTTGGTTTATTTTTTTGGCTGTTTAATAAGATTTAAGCCATAAAAGGTTGAATAAATAAAAATGATTAATTGCTGTTGCAAATGTGCCCTGTTAATTTTGCCCCAGTAAAATCCTAATGAAATCTATTATCAGCGCTCGTTAAACCAAATTTAAGTGCAATCCCCAGTGTTGCCACTAGATGGCAGTGCACCAAAGTGCTTTAGAATTTTCTTCTTCGTCTGTTCTTCCTCTCGCCGCCATCTCGCTAAGCAGAGCACAAGTAGATCAAAACAACAAGAGGGAAATTTGAAATAAATGTAGATTTTGTAATTTAACTAGATCCAAAAACTAACTAATGATATCCCAAAGGTCCTGTGAATATTTGAAATGCGTTGGAAACTAGAAGTAAATATTGAAAAGTACCTGGTTTTCCCACTGAGTCATGACCACATTTTTTCCAGAAAGACATTGGACAGCTGTAGCTCAGTTATTTTTTTTACTGAACATCATGCAGGTATTTTCTTTATATTGAGTTGTAGCATGAGTTCTTGACCCAATTCTGGACATGAGTCATGGCTGATGTTCACTTTTCTGAAGCTTTTTGTACAGTTCTGGCATGTGTAAGGATCACAGCATCATCAGCATACAGCTGGACATTGAGATTTGGACACATTTCTGGGAAATTATTAATATATACACTAAATAAAATAGGTCCTAAAATGCTACCTTGGGGGACTCCTGTTGGACAGTGAAGAACGGAAGATTTAAAACCAGACAGGGAGACACATTGTTGCTGTGGGACAAGTAAGACTCAAACCAGAGCAAAGCCTCTTTAGATTGATTAAAATGGGATAGGTTAGATAAAGGAATCTGGTGATTTACCATGTCAAAAGCTTTAGGAATACTGCACCCACATATGCATGTTTGTCAAGAAGACTTTTGACATTTTCAACAGAAAAAACAGTTTGCAGACGAGATGACAGGGAGGATACTGATGGGGCGATAATTAGCCATCTCAGTTTTACTGCCACTTTTTAAAATGGCAGAAACCACCACCAACTTCCAATCTGAAGGCACAACACTTTGTCTGAAGGACAGATTTAACAGATGCTTCACTGGTGTAATTAATACATCTGTGCAGTTTTAAAAAGTGTGTATCTAGTCCGTGTGCATCTTTTGCCTTGGAGGAATTAAGAGAGTTAATAATTCGGAGCACATCTCCATCTAATATTTCCTGAATTTTAAAAACTGAGTCACTAGAACTCACAGAGGAATACTTATGGGTTTCTGCTGGTGCAAAATGCTGGGTTATTTCATGGACAGATTTAATAAAATAATGGTTCAACTCGGTAGCAACAGTAAGAGGATTTTGTACAAGAATGTTGTTTATTTTAATTTTGATATTATTTGGAAAAATATTAATAAACTAACTGGCAAACAACATAAAAATGAGAATGATAACTTTGTTATTTCCTTTTGCTTTATTGATAACTTGTATTAAAAAAAATTTGCTTTGGCTTTTCGTATTTTGCTTAGTTCTTTATTTGTGGTTACACTGAAGGTCTGTCTGTCTGTTGCCAGACCAGATTTAAATGCTTTTTTGAGCAATTTGTCTCTTTCTTTCATTATTTTTATACACTCAGTGTCTATCCAAGGTAGAGCATTTGTTGTTTTTTTGGATCGTTTTCCCTTTCTCCTGAATGGTGCTATGATTTTATCAAGTTTTGAACAACAAATGTTGCACCCATTTTCTACATTTTGGCTGTTTAGAATTTCACTCTTTAAGGGCTACCTCAAGATTCTGTATTTGATTTGTGGGTATGAAATCATGACTACTTTTGACTGTATATACATATTAAAATCTCACTTTGGATAATTTTCGTGAGAACAAAATTATATTATTCAGACATTCCTGTGATTAGATTATAGGTCTTAATAATCCTATCAGGATAATTTGTAAACAATAGGTCTATTCTTGTTGAAGAATTTGCAGTAACTCTGGTGGGCCGATCAATGATTTGTTTAAAATTAAGACGATCCATTATCTGCTTAAGATTTTTTTCTCCCTTTTTTCTCATCCCAATTAATATTAAAATCACCAATGATAATTAATTATTTGCTTAAATCACAGTATCCCAGAAGACGTTTCATTTGGTCATAAAAGTCTGTAGTTGCTGATGGCTTATGATAAATGCAGATTAAAGTAAATGACATTTTAGATGAGAGAGATAGTCACACAAACACATTCAAGTTCAAGATCATGTGGAAGTTCTATTTGATCACATTTGAATCAATTTTTTCCCTTTTTGGGAATGATGAAGTTTTCCAGCACTGGATTTGGGGATCCTCTGCCGTTCCTCCTGCAGATCCTCTCCAGTTCTGTCAGGTTGGATGGTGAACGTTGGTGGAGACATTTTCAGGTCTCTCCAGAGATGCTCAGTTGGGTTTAAGTCAGGGCTCTGGGCCGTTCAAGAACAGTCACGGAGTTGTCATGAAGCCACTCCTTCGTTATTTTAGCCGTGTGCTTAGGGTCATCGTCTTGTTGGAAGGTGAACCTTAAGCCCATTCTGAGGTCCTGAGCGCTCTGGAGAAGGATTTCGTCCAGGATATCCCCGTACTTGGCCGTGTTCATCTTTCCTTCGATTGCGACCGGTCGTCCTGCCCTCCGCACAGCCTGATGCTCCACCACGATGCCCCCCCCACAGCCTGATGCTCCACCACCATGACCCTCCCCCCCCCCCCCACAGCTTGATGCTCCACCACCATGCCCATCCTATAGCCTGATGCTCCACCACCATGCCCCCCACAGCCTGATGCTCCACCACCATGCCCCCCCACACCATGCTTCACTGTCAGAAGGATGTTTTGATTTAATTAATGAAGTTCCCAAAAGAATAAAGTTTGTAGAGTGCTATATACAAGACAGTGAAACAAAAAGATATTTACAATATGTGCACACAACTGCAGAAATCTGCCCAATAAATCATCAGCTCGAGGTTGTTACCTTCATGTACAAGTCCAGGTCCAGAACCAGGAAAAATAATATTGATAATTTACCGATATTTTGTGATGATGTCACAGTGTCGTGAGACGCCAATGTCCCGCACATGACGATAGAAACAGGAAGTGAATGAGGCGCTTGGTTTGACAGTGGGATTTGTCAACAGGAGATGGATCCTGGTTTGAAGTTTGTTGGAAAACAAAGTTCTGGACATGGATGATTTAACAGTGGACTTGTGTGCGCCAAGACAACTGTGGTGGTGAACGGATGGTAAATATAGCGCAGAACAGAGCGAACAGACGGGAGCCGGACACGGAGTGGAAAAACAGTGGAATAAATGAAACCGGGTAAGTGGTGAGCGCGGGCTGTTTAGAGATATTTGAGTTAGCGTGAGCTTTTACGGGGCTACTCCATCACACCTGAACACAGAATTATTGTATCGTCCACAAGGAGAATGAATTTAAGTTTTTCAGAGACTATGTACAAGTGTTTTATATATAAAAGAAATAATTTGGGTCCGAGCACGGATCCCTGTGGGCTCCACAAACAGTGGGATCACACGTGGATTTGTGCTGTTCCCGTTGCACATTCTGCTTTCAGTTTGTTAAATAAGACTCTGTCCACTTTAGAGCTATTCCTCTGGTCCAGTATTTTTGTATCTTTTGGAAGAGTATGCTGTTAGACACAAATAACCACAATGTATTGTTTCTTAAGATGGAGAGATATAATATTAGAGGTATGGATTTAGAATGGTTAAAGACCTATGGGACATGGAAAACAGTACAGATGGGAGACTAAAGGTCATCACCTTAATGTTTAATGAACATGTGAAGCTGCTGCAGTGGGTTCACCTCCTGCACTGCACCAGTAAAAAACTATGAAGACAAAAGCTCAGTAAAACTGTCACTTAGTAAAGGTTTCAGACTCTCACCACTGAGCAAGAACAGAGGAGGGCCAAGGACTGACCCCTGGGGTCCTACAGGAAACTGCAACAAACCCCTGAGTCTGACACAGGACTGAAACCACAACCAACATTTGATCTATCAGGCACCTTTCCAGACTCTACAGACATTTAAAAGACACTATTACTGTTTATCATAACACACAGATCTAAAGGGCTGTGAGAGCAGCAGAGCACAGACTGGAGTTTAGATCTGGAGCAGTGAGAAGACTGCAGCAGGTTCTACCACAGGAGGCTTTTGTGGAGCAGTCTCAGAAAGTGTCTCCCTCTAGAGGACGTGTGGAGTACTGCTGTCTTCTCTCAGAGGTTTTTGTTCAGAGACTGTGGGTTTGCTGTCACTGTGGGCCTCACAGCACAGTAGTACACAGCAGAGTCTCCCACTGCAGCAGAGGACAGGGACACATGGAGATGTCTGCTTTCTTTGCTGATATTTAGAGAAAACCGAGGGTTTGAATTTGGCATTATAATCTCATTTCCAGTGTGAGAGAAGAACAGCTTAGGAGGTTTTCCTGGATATTGTTGATACCAGAAGAAATAATCACCAGCAGAAGCTCCTCTGTCATAAGAGTATCCCAGAGAGACAGAGGAACCTTCTGAAGCACACACCTCAGGCTGTTGAGCAGTGAGCTCTTCACTTCTGACTCCTACATGAAAACAAATGAATGTAGAAGTTAGGAACATATTTCCTGCTGCTTCTTGCTCTGTGCTTCAGTAAGTGTTGAGTGGATGTAATAAAGTGTGAACACAGGTTTCAATAAGACTTACCACTCAACAAAAGCAGGAGCAGTGCTGCCATTAAAGGAAACATGTGTCCAAAACACAGCTGAGTGATCCTCATGTGAACTTTCTGAAGTCTGCTTAGTTTCTCACACTGACAGTTGGCTTTGCTGCGTCTGTGTTTAGTCTGAAGCTTCACAGAGAGTGTCTCCCTCTAGTGGAGCTACTGCAGTATTGTGTTGTCTTTGCTCCAGAGGTTTTTGTTCAGAGTTTTGGTGTTTCCTGTCACTGTGGGCTGCAGAGCACAGTAGTACACAGCAGAGTCTGTCACATCCACATCCTGGATCTTCAGAGAGAAAGAGTCCTTCTCAGCCTCAACTTCAAATCGCTTTTCATTGAACTCTGCAGATTTTTTTGTCGAAGTCCATTGTGATCCTGTTCTGCTTTTCGTCAACATGCATCTTGGAGCTCCTCGTCCTTCTTGTTTGTACCAAAACAGATATGCAGTATCGGTTGTGTAAGTTATTGTAAAATTGCAGAGTATTGTCTCTGTGAGTCCCTGAGTGGCAGAGGTGTCTCCTGTTGGCTGGGTCACTGTGTCTTCTCCTTTACACTCTGGGGAAGAACACAGGAGCACAACCAGAGCTGAGAGCAGTGTACACAGGGCAGACTCCATCTTAAAAAGTGTTTGTTTCAGTTGGTGACACTCTTTGCTTCTTTTTTTTGCTCCAGTCTCACTGCCCTTTTTGGAGGACAGGCTCCTCCCACACTTCACTGTAGAAGTCACAGAGTTGCAAACGTTTGTTTCACACTTTTATCCTAAGCTGGATATACACTGTGAGATTTAAATGTGGAGGTGACACAAAAGGACAGATGTTTATTGTGTTCAACAAAGAGAACAGACTGAAATAGTGCCAAATTCTCTCCAAACTGACACTGTTAAAGTCCATCTTTGTTGTGACAGGTGGCAGGTTTAACTCTTGAATACACTTGCAGTTTGTCTAATCCTGTGATCAGTGCGTCTCTACAGGTATTTCCCCATAAAGTTCATATATTCAGAGCCTGTGTGTTGTGGTGTCAGGCCTGGGTCACTTCTGTCCTGAGAGTCCACACCAGGACCAAATGCTCTAAATGACCTCTCACAGCTACAGCTGATCACCGGAATGGTTAAAACCACCTCAAATAAAGCATTTCACCAGCAAGGACCACGCCACAACAATGGAATATGACAAATATATTTATTGACGATGGATAGATGTGAGGGCTGGGAGGAGACTCTGGATGGGGGCTCTGTCTCAGGTGGTCAGCCCAGCCCATTCAGGACCCCCAAAGATGAATTAAGACGAGTAAAACATGGAATGAGGTAGAAGGAGGTGGTTGAGGTACTGATGAACGTTTGGGAAGACGGACACAAAAGGACTGACAGTCGAGGGTGGAAATGATGATTTGGAATGGCTGTCCGGGCCGGAATGAGGCAGCTCAGACATGAAATGTGTTAAGAGTAAGAGGAGGTGCGGCTGATCGAAGGATTCTCTTTAGTGGACTGAACAGAAAGTGTATTATTAGTGGAGGAGTCAGAGTCAAACCAGGAGGAGAGGGATGAGTGCCAAAGTTGTGTGGACTGGTTTAGAGTGGAGGAAGAAATTCTGTTCCCCAACTGAACGGTCTTTGGAGGCTGGACTCATCATGTCGCCAAAGTTGCTTTTATTTGAAGTTTGTTTTTAACAGAATGCACCTGCACTGTAGCGTCAAACATCGTGTTTCTTACTGCATTGGTGCGATCGGTGATCAAAATGACATCCACACCATCAGATTTGTGATGAAACAGCCGCAGTCTCTCTCTGTTAATCCGTTCACGCTGATACAGCCAGTCCATACAAACTTTCCAAACTTTGCACCAAAAGCACCAGACTTCTCTGAAAAGCTCCATGCTGCTGGTCCTCGGCTGTGACCACAACACATTTTTTACTTTTTAACTGTAGAAAAACACAATAACTGGATTAGAGTATAGTCCGTGGAGGATAATTATTGTTGATTTAGTTTGTATTTGGACCTAAAATGGGCCGTAGAGACGTTTTCAATCACTATTAGCTTCAATGCACAGACAGAAAACAGGGCAGTTTACAGACATGAGCGTTCACACAGGACTAGAATCACCTGAGGAGCTCTGAGTTTGCAGAATTACAGGAGGTAATATTTTTACAGACATGGATGATTCGTACAGGATGAGAAACACAGATGACGTTCTTAATTATTACAATTGACCAGGGGCCCCAGGTAAAACTAATCCTGTGCAAAGAGGACTTAAGTGTTTAGGGGAAAATACATTTTATGGGTGAAAAATATTTCACTGAGTGTGTCTGGGGCTTTTAAATAGTAAATAAAAACACTTGGTTTAAATCAAATTAGTCATATCTCTTTTATCTTTATAGAGACAAGGAACTTGATTTTTAGGCACTTTTTATAAAACTGCACAGTAATGGATAAAATGAAGCATCCAGTCACTATAAAAACAAAACAGTTCTGATCCTCATGTGAACTTTCTGAAGTCTGCTTAGTTTCTCACACTGACAGTTGGCTTTGCTGCGTCTGTGTTTAGTCTGAAGCTTCACAGAGAGTGTCTCCCTCTAGTGGAGCTACTGCAGTATTGTGTTGTCTTTGCTCCAGAGGTTTTTGTTCAGAGTTTTGGTGTTTCCTGTCACTGTGGGCTGCAGAGCACAGTAGTACACAGCAGAGTCTGTCACATCCACATCCTGGATCTTCAGAGAGACAGAGGTTCTATTCAGCTCAGCATCAAACTTGGGTTTGTTGAACTCTGGAGATTTTACTATGGATTGACCAAATATTCTCATCATGTATCTTGGAGCTCTTCGTCCTTCTTGTTTGTACCAGAACAGATATGCTATCGTTGTGTAAGTTGTTTCAAAATTGCAGAGTATTGTCTCTGTGAGTCCCTGAGTGGCAGAGGTGTCTCCTGTTGGCTGGGTCACTGTGTCTTGTCCTTTACACTCTGGGGAAGAACACAGGAGCACAACCAGAGCTGAGAGCAGTGTACACAGGGCAGACTCCATCTTAAAAAGTGTTTGTTTCAGTTGGTGACACTCTTTGCTTCTTTTTTTGCTCCAGTCTCACTGCCCTTTTTGGAGGACAGGCTCCTCCCACACTTCACTGTAGAAGTCACAGAGTTTCAGATTCTTGTGAGAAACGTTAGTTTCACACTTTTCAAGTTTCAGCCTGGGAAAACCATAAACTGGATATACACTGTGAGAAAATGTTTTTACACCAATCATTTGATTCCAGGATATTTATATTTTTGTAATAATGTTTATTAAGAACATCACAATCCCACTGGGCAAACCAGATGCATTGTTTTAAGTGTTTTAGCACAAGTGGTAGTTTTGAACACCTGTCCGTAGGCCTGTCACGATAATCACTAGACCGACCTACCGTTCAATATATGAGAGCTGGATCAATACTCTATTTGGGGTCACTATTTATCATGTGTTCTTTGCACCACTGGAAAGTTTTGGTTTATTTTTTTGGCTGTTTAATAAGATTTAAGCCATAAAAAGTTGAATAAATAAAAATGACTCATTACAGATGTAAACTGTTTCATTCTGATGTTTATTTATTTCAGCTCCTGATTTTTAACAATATTCTAGATTTAGAAGAGTTTTCGTGGTTTAAATCTGCTCTGGGGATTCTGTTCCAGTGGCATGAAGTAGATTCAATATAATCGTTTATCACGGAGCACCACACGGAGCACCACATTGAGAACACAGCCGAATTTGTAAACAAAGTTAAGTTTCTCCAGTTTGGTCAGGATGAGACAATGGTTTCCTTTGATGTAACCTCTCTTTTCACTTGTATCCCCACAGCTGTAGCGGTCGAAGCAGCGAGAAGGAGTTTACTACAGGATTCCAAGCTAGAAGAGAGAACCAAACTTTCTCCTGACCAAATCTGCCAACTGCTGGAAATTTGTCTAAATACCACCTATTTCCAGTTCAGAGGGAACTTCTACAGGCAAATTCATGGCTGTGCGATGGGCTCACCGGTCTCCCCTATCATGGCTAATTTATACATGGAACAATTTGAACAGAGTGCCTTAGCTTCTTATCCAGGCACTCCTCCCCCACACTGGTTTCGTTATGTTGATGATAATTTTACAAAAATCAAAATTCAAGATTTGGAACCTTTTACTGCACATATCAATTCTGTAGATCCTAATATCAAATTCACCCGTGAAGATGCCAAGGATAACACATTGGCGTTCTTAGATTGTGCAGTAACGATAGGAGGAGACCGGGGACTCCAAGTAGAAGTCTTCAGGAAGCCCACACACACAGACCAATACCTGCTTTTTGATTCACACCACCCACTGCAGCACAAACTGGGTGTTATTCGGACATTACAACACAGGGCCCAAGTGGTTCCCACAAGCACAGAGGGTAAGGAGAAAGAAGAACAACATGTGCAGGAAGCCCTCTCTGTTTGTGGTTATCCCAAATGGGCTGTTAACAAAACCAAGAGAGACAAGGGCAAGAAACAAGATAATAGAGAATCCGAACCCAGGAGGAAAGGGGTAGCGATTCCGTACCTGGCCGGCGTGTCGGAAAAACTACAGAGGATTTTCAGACAATATGAAATCCCAGTTTATTTCAAACCCACAAACACTTTAAGACAAAAACTCGTCCACCCAAAGGACAAAACACCAAGCCACAAACAAAGCAATGTGGTCTACTCCATTCAGTGTAGTGAAGACTGCAGTGAGCGCTATATTGGAGAAACCAAGCAGCCACTTCACAAGAGGATGTACCAACACAGACGGGCGTGCCAGAGTGGACCGTCTTCTGCCGTATATCTTCACCTAGAAGCCACGGGTCATTCATTTGAGGACAGTGAGGTTCAGATCTTAGCCAGGGAAAAGAATTGGTTTGAGAGGGGAGTTAAAGAGGCTATTTTTGTCAAAAAAGAGAATCCTTCTCTGAACAGAAATGGTGGAGTAAGACATAATTTGCATCCCATCTACAATTCCATTATTAAGCCTAGATCAAACAAACAGGGAAACAATAGGGTTAGCCAGGTCAGGGCCAGAGGTGTGAAAAACAGTCGTGTAGGGATGAATAGGGATCGTTAGCTAGACGCCAGAGAAACAAAAGACCGAAACCAATGAGATAGTTCCGGAAAGTAGTTAGCTAGGTAGCTCCTCCCTACAGCAAGATATAAGCAAGTGTCTTACCAGTATTCTTATTAGAGCTGACGAAGCCTCTCGGATGAGCGGCGAAACGTTTTCAACCAAACAAACTTTGTCCAGTTGACAAATTGAACTTCTCCTGTTATCATAATCGTTTATCGTCTATATTTACTTCATCAATATATCGCACTTCAAAATGTGTTATTGTGACAGGCCTGTCTGTAGGAAATATACAGGGGGTCCTCGGGTTACGACGTTGATCCGTTCTTAAGACGCGTCGTAACCCGAATTTCGTCGTAAGTCGGATTTTGCCTTTGATCTTCCAACCAAAGCACCAATAACCTTTCCATCTCAATAATTAGACCACTACGCTGCTTGGTTATCACTGCCGCTTTCATAGGAGCAGATCAGAGCCCACATCAGGTACTTCCGCCCACATTGGGCAGGCACACAAGGCCGTCTTCTTCTCCCTACAACCGCAACAGAGCGTATTCTTCCGCCGTGCGCCACGCGCCGTTCGCGTTTGTTTACATCTCTTACCACGCTAAACCGCGTAAGACGGAATGACGCGTAATATATATATATTTTTTTTAATGGGGGCGCATTCGTAACCACGAAGCGTTGTAACCCGAGACCGTCGTAACCCGAGGACCCCCTGTACATGCAGAAGCAGATAAAACACATTAGTGACATACAGATAAGGGATTCATGTTGTACATTTCTTATCACTGAGAGCATTTTTTTGTTGGAAACACACAATTTGTTTAAATAGTTTTCCAATTTGAAATGAGCTGGTGAACAGTTCCACGGTCCAGCCCCTTTGGCAGAGACAGAGGACTGACCGAGAATCCTGTACATTGGGACAACACAGTTACCGTTAGTGGCACCTCTTGGTCCTGGCAAATTCTGAATTCAGTGGAACATCAAAGTTACAAAATAAATTAAGATCTTTTAAATGTGTTCAATCTGTAAAGTTAAATAGACTTTGCTTCTTTAAAAGTGTCTGGGGTTTTTATCAAGGACCTTAAGAAACATCTAGAGGACCCTCTCCAGTTGACCTCCCAGCTCCACCTCGGAGTGGACGACGCCTTTATCTACCTGCTCCACAGAGTCCACACCCACCTGGACAAGCTGTCCACCTCTGTGAGAATCATGTTCTTTGACGTGGCACTGCTGAGAATCTGAGGGTGATGCAGGTAGATGTCCCTCTAGTGTGCTGGATTTTTTTTTTTTTTTTTTTCTTGGTTTATTCTTATTTGTCAGGATTCTCAATCTGTACAGTATCAAGTCAAATGAAAAAGGTAGTACAAATATACAAAAGAACAATCAAAATTGTAACATCCAAGAAGGAATGGGGGGAAGAAAACTTATTTAACCCCACCCCCATTACATCTATACATAATAACATAAGTAAAGAAAAAATCACTTCCATTTTCCCATAGTAATTCTTATCTGTTATGTACACTTCTTTTTTTTTTACTTGGAGACAAGTAACCATATAGTTACGGATACAGGACCTGAATACTAGTACCAGCAATGGTAAGAAAGCACATCCAGTACCAGCAATGGAGAAAAAAACAGATACCATAAGGTAAGGAAAAGCACATACAGTGATAAGAGATGTTCCAGCAGAACTAGTTTTGCAGAAGACAGTGATGAAATGACCTTAGACACTCTCCACATACTGTGACCAGACCATATTTTTGTAATGTAATTTAAATGTATTGACACTTTGGTTTTGCTTGTAGAGTTTGTCCAAACTGTTCCAGAGTTTCACACCACGTACAGACATGCAAACACTTTTTTTTAGTGGTTCTCACTTTGGGCAATTTGAAGTCTCCAGTCACTCTCAAGTTGTGGGTTCTCTCACTCAAAGTAAATAGTATTTGCAGATTTTTTGGTAGTAGTTTATGGTATGCTTTAAACATAATAATTGCTGTGTAATACTGAGTAAGGTCTTCAGATTTTAAAAGCTTAGAATGTATAAAAAGATTATGAGTGTGTTCTAAAAACCCAACTTTGTGAATAATCCGTAGGGCTCATTTCTGTAAGACAATTAGAGGTTTTAGTGTAGTTTGATAAGTATTCCCCCAAACTTCAATACAATATGTGAAGTAAGGAAGAATCATTGAGCAATATAATGTACGCAATGTATTGTAATCAAGATAATATTTTGTTCTATTTATTATGGAGAGACTTTTGGAGATTTTTGTTTTTATATGTCTGACATGGGTTTTCCAAGACAATTTATTGTCTATGATGACTCCAAGAAATTTTATTTCTGCTACTGTCTCAATTTGAACATTTTCAATCATAATTGGTTGTTTTGAGTTTGTTTTTGCATTTCCAAATAGCATAAGTTTGGTTTTGTTTAAATTAAGTGATAATTTGTTGAAATCCATCCACTTCTGTATTTTGTCGAGCTCCTTATTTACTGTGCTGATGAGTTCATTATAATCATGACTGCTATAGAATATGTTTGTATCATCTGCAAACAATATGAATTTAGTGACTGTGACACCTTAAATATATCATTTATATAAATATTAAACAATTTTGGTCCCAAAACAGAGCCTTGGGGAAAACCACAAGTAATACCAAGTAATATCAGACAAAGATGACCCTATGTGTACATATTGTGTTCTTTCAGTTAGATAACTTTGAAGCCATTTCCCAGCAATTCCTCTTATACCATGTTCATGTGATTTTTGAAGTAAAACTGCATGATTAATCGTGTCAAAAGCTTTCTTTAAATCAATAAAAATCCCAATTGCATATTTATTTTGATCCAGTGCGCTTGCTATTTCTTCAGTTGCATCAAGTATAGCCATTGAGGTCGTTCTTTTTGTTCTAAAGCCATATTGTCCTTCGTTAATGATTTGATGCTTGTCTATGAAGTTTTCTAAACGTGTATTGAAAAGTTTTTCTAGTATCTTTGAGAACTGAGGTAGCAGAGAAATAGGTCTGTAATTAGTAAAGATATGTTTATCGTCACTTTTGTATATCGGAATTACTTTTGCTATTTTCATTTTTTTGGGAAATTGTCCTGATTGAAAAGATAAGTTACAAATGTGTGTGAAAGGTTTTACGATATTATTAATGACCAGTTTGACTAATCTCATATTTATGTCATGACAGTCACTTGATGATTTACTCTTGCACCTAACAACAATATTCATGACTTCTTTTTCATTTGTGGGAGAGAGAAACATGGTATAAGGATTCCTGTCACTATTATTGTTACATTGAGCAGCGTCATTTACATGAATTTTTGCAGCCAACTCAGGACCGATATTTACAAAAAACCTATTGAAATAATTTGCTACATCTGACCTATTTTTAATTTTATTGTTTTTTACATTAAAGAATTCAGGATATGCTTCCATATTAGTTTTTTGTTTAATCAAAGTATTTAATACATTGTGGATGACCTCACTGGAAGACCACAGTATGAACGTTTCCAGACCTGTGTGTCTGACCGTGTTATTCAGGATGTTCTACGAGTGTATGGCGCCCAGTGCCATCATGTACGCTGTGGTCTGCTGGGGCAGCAGTCTGTACGTAAGGGACACTAACAGACTCAATAAGATCATCAAGAAGGCGTCCATGTTGTGGGGGAGGAGCTGGACTCTGTAGTGTCGGACAGGAGGACAGCCATAGACTGTTACTGCTGCTTCACTGAGAGACACAGGACATCATTCCAGTGTGTCACCATCAAACTGCTCAACTCTGCTGTAAAAGTCCCACTGTACAATCCTTCTGCAATATTCTATTCATACTTCAGTGTTGTACAACTATATAAAGACGGAAATGTTATGAGGGCACTAGATTTTTACAATTGAACTTTAAACTTTAGTTGATAAAGGCTTTTACATATTTTCTTTATGTTACTGATATTTACATTTCCTTCACTTTTCTTTTTGATACCTCTTATTCTGCTGCTCAGTGAATAATGTATACTCCCATGACAATGGAGCGGTTGGCTGCTCTTGTGGCTACCCGGCTCACACACTGAACTGTTTTTGTGGATTTGGGTTTTTTGAGCTGTTTTTGGCTTCATATCATGGGATTTTAACCAAAGAGGAAGTGCAGCATGTGCAGCTCAATGGACACAAGTAAGGGACTGTTGAATTGTGGGAAATGAGCTGTTTGTTGTTTCCATGGAGACTGTATTCATATTTTGTCATTTTATTTAACTTTGATTTGATTTACTTTGATTTTGTACCATTCCTCATCCAGTTGATATCAGAATCACCAAATATTATATAATCAGTGAATTTAAAGAGTCTGAAGCTTCACAGAGAGTGTCTCCCTCTAGTGGAGCTACTGCAGTATTGTGTTGTCTTTGCTCCAGAGGTTTTTGTTCAGAGTTTTGGTGTTTCCTGTCACTGTGGGCTGCAGAGCACAGTAGTACACAGCAGAGTCTGTCACATCCACATCCTGGATCTTCAGAGAGACAGAGGTTCTATTCAGCTCAGCATCAAACTTGTGTTTGTTGAACTCTGGAGATTTCATTTTGGTTTCACCAAACAACTTCATCATGTATTTAGGAGCTCCTCTTCCTTCTTGTTTGTACCAGTACAGATATGGGTATGAGTCGCTGGTTTTAAAATTGCAGATTATTGTCTCTGTGAGTCCCTGAGGGGCAGAGGTGTCTCCTGTTGGCTGGGTCACTGTGTCTTCTCCTTTACACTCTGGGGAAGAACACAGGAGCACAACCAGAGCTGAGAGCAGTGTACACAGGGCAGACTCCATCTTAAAAGCTCAAATCCTCTCAAGTGTCTGTGTCTGCTCCTCTCTTACAGTCTGGCTCCTCCCTCAGGTCTCAGTTTGGTGTGACTCGTGAGGAGGCCTGGTCTGGAGCATCGGTCTGTGAAAGGCCTGAGTCTTTTACTGGGAGGAACTTTGAAGAAACACCACTCTTCCCAAAAGAAAAACTTATTCTGAATAATAAAGTTCAAAATTGTTAAGATATCTACATTTAGCTTTTTGAACTACAGAATAAAAAAGAATCTTACAATAGAAAGTTTAGGATTAAGACATTTTAGTATTTGATTATGAAGTGTTTGAACTTCAGTGTTTGTTCATCAGACTGAAACTCATTCCTTCTTTTAGAAACCAACCACAGCTCGCATTAATTAAGAGTAAATTAAACTCTCCTGTCATTTGTAACATTCAGCTCCACAGCACTTCTATAAACAGTGAAAAGGAGTGGTCCGAGAACAAAGCCCTGTGGCACACCTCCTGGCGTCCACCTCCTCCTGTCCAAGACTTTATTGCCCTCCTTGTTTTTGGTTTGGACTTATGAAGGGAGCTGTAAATAAGGGACAAGTTTTATCTTAGGCCCTCATTTCTATTCAAAGATGGATTCTCTTTTCTGACACAAATTCCTTCTTTAAAGGGACAGTGTGTAGGATTCGTGGCGCATAGGTGGTTAGTAGCTATTCCACTTCCTCTTTTGGCTATGGCAGACCTCGAGGGTCACCCGGGCGCGACGTAGCGCCGACATTTCGCGTGCCCGCGCACGAACCGCGCACCGCTGTATACATAAAACGCGGTCCCCCGTTCACTTTTTTTTTTTCTTTTCGCATGAAAACACACAATCCCGATCATGATTCATGACAATCTACACATCAAATGAAACCTTACAGTCTCCTCTTTTTGACTATGCAATTCATTTCCCTGCAAAACAATCACTCCCCGAGCACATGGGGCTTTTATACAGAAAAGCACAAAACTTAGCTTACTTAGCTTACCTTTGAAGGCTCTGCACAGGTCAAACTCTGTATTTCATCATAAACTTGGTCTCAATCTGTCCATAAGGATCCAGCGAATAAAATCCAGTAAAACAATTTAGTCCAAAATACGTGTTATATCCATTACGATGTGTGATACAGCAGCATGCTTCTTTACACGAGGCTCCCCCCTTCCCCCCTCCCCTTCCCCTTCTCTCCTTCTCTCCTTCTCTCCCACATGAGCAGGCGCTAGCAGGAGCCTTGCCGAAGGCGGAGCCCAAATGTCCTTCTGCGGCTCTCGTATTCAAAATGGCTGCCTCTATATGGGAAAGATCCCCCTTTTATGTGACTATATCTAAGTCCAAAAGAATACTTTGATTTCATGATGGAAGTGAAAAGGCTTGGAAAACAATGTATTTTTGAATGGGTATCTTCAATTTCAGTAATTAACAGGTAAAAATCTTACACACTGTCCCTTTAACTGCTCTCTCAGCACATTTTTGTCTTGGTTAAATCTGTACCTCACTGTCCTCAAAACAGTGTTTCGAGCACTTAAGATGGACTTTAAAAGTGCCTGTGTTTACAGTGTGTACAGAAAGTATTCAGACCCTTAAATGTTTTCACTCTTTGTTATTTTGCTCCATTTGCTAAAATCATTTAAGTCATTTTTTTCTCATTAATGTTCACACAGCGCCCCCTACTGACAGAAAAACACAGAATTGTTGACGTTTTCTTAAAAAAGAAAAAGTGAAATCTCACATGGTCAGAAGTATTCAGACCCTTTGCTCAGTATTTAGTAGAAGCTCCTTTTGAGTCTTTTTGGGAATGATGAAGTTTTCCAGTCCTGGATTTGGGGATCCTCTGCCGTTCCTCCTGCAGATCCTCTCCAGTTCTGTCAGGTTGGATGGTGAACGTTGGTGGAGACATTTTCAGGTCTCTCCAGAGATGCTCAGTTGGGTTTAAGTCAGGGCTCTGGGCCGTTCAAGAACAGTCACAGAGTTGTCGTGAAGCCGCTCCTTCGTTATTTTAGCTGTGTGCTTAGGGTCATCGTCTTGTTGGAAGGTGAACCTTCGGCCCAGTTTGAGGTCCTGAGCTCTGGAGAAGGTTTTCGTCCAGGATCTCCCTGTATTTGGCCGTGTTCATCTTTCCTTGCCTTCCTTTTTTCACTCTTAGCTGTCATGAGGAGCAGACACACTTTTCTCTTCCTCATTCATCTTTGCTCTGTGTGATGTTTTATTTCTCTCGTCTTGTCTTTTTTCTCCTGTTGGAACAGATTTTTCAAATCCTAAATCATGAATTGGATAAAGCTGGTCCCTATGCTTTTTTCACGGAGGAGAGCCGGTCCGGAGAGCCGGTCAGCCCGAAGGGAACGTGCTGCCTGATACACGAAGGACGCGTCGTGTGCCTGGCACCGCTGTTACCGGAGGACACGGAGTGATTACTATTGGAATTTTGATGGCAGGACATCTGGATTAGCCTGGGGGATGTTTTCTGACCCATCACTAATTGGAGCCGAGCGGATAAAAAAAGAGCCCCGATCCGCCAGTCAGTACGGGGAACTGCAAACTCAGGGGGGCAACATCAGAAGGAAAAACACAGATGAACGTTTCATACATCTGTGGGATCCACCTGGTGCTGGATAACATCGCGGAAAATGGATATGAAACTGTGGGGTCAGCGGCTCAGTCCGTATTCATTATCATACGTGCGGGGGGAGGATTGTGAGTCGCACAGACCTGCAGGAAGTGGGGACCTGACAGAAACCAGGGTTCTGGCAAATTGTCTGTTCACCTGGGTTCTAAAACATATCGATTATGTTAAATTCCCCTGGAAAATGTGATTCAACTGGACTCTTTGTTTTGACTGCATCTTCTGCACAAACACGTCCAAGGCCGACAGCTGCGGCTTATCTCACAGACTCTACAAAAACATTGCCACACACTATTGGACTCACACTCACATGTATTAAGTAATACTGCCCTGTCTATTTTTGTCTGCTTCTTCTTCAGTTTTCAATCAATTTCACTGATTTCTGATCTGCTCCCTTGCCCCACACTCTTCTCTCTTGTCGCCAAAGAAAAAAACACCGTATGTTACCTGTCCAATTGTTTTTCTGTCATTACATGTTGTGTATTTTATATGTTGTCATTGATTGTATTGCATCTTTTCCACTCTGCATCTCCCAGTCGGCGGCGCACGCAAGCGCAGCGGCCCCTCCCCTAGCCGCTCTATCACTGTCCTGCCTGGTTAGTGGGGAAACGAAATTTTGAATTCACTCTATGTACATGTACATGATTGTTTTTCGACAATAAAGCTATGTCTATGTGTCCTTCGATTGCGACCGGTCGTCCTGTCGGACTGAGCACACAGCCCTGGGGGGCTCCTGTGCTCAGTCTAAAGCAGCTCGAGGTGTTTCTGCCGACCCGCACTGCCTGTGGCCTCTCACTGATGAAGTCCAACAGCCAATTACACAGTGAGGTCTGAAGCCCCAGGTGGTCCACTTTAGTGTATTATAGTATAGTATATTATTATTAGTGGAGTCAGAGTCAAACCAGGAGGAGAGGGATGAGTGCCAAAGTTGTGTGGACTGGTTTAGAGTGGAGGAAGAAATTCTGTTCCTCAACTGAACGGTCTTTGGAGGCTGGACTCATCATGTCGCCAAAGTTGCTTTTATTTGAAGTTTGTTTTTAACAGAATGCACCTGCACTGTAGCGTCAAACATTGTGTTTCTTACTGCATTTGTGCAATCGGTGTTGATTTACTTTATTGTTGATTTAGTTTGTATTTGGACCTAAAATGGGCCGTAGAGACGTTTTCAATCACTATTAGCTTCAATGCACAGATGGAAAACAGGGCAGTTTACAGACATGAGCGTTCACACAGGACTAGAATCACCTGAGGAGCTCTGCGTTTGCAGAATTACAGGAGGTAATATTTTTACAGACATGGATGATTCGTACAGGATGAGAAACACAGATGACGTTCTTAATTATTACAGTTACCAGGGGACCCAGGTAAAACTAATCCTGTGCAAAGAGGACTTAAGTGTTTAGGGGAAAAATACATTTTATGGGTGAAAAATATTTCACTGAGTGTGTCTGGGGCTTTTAAATAGTAAATAAAAACACTTGGTTTAAATCAAATTAGTCATATCTTTGTTTTATAGAGACAAGGAACTTGATTTTTAAGGCACTTTTTATAAAACTGCACAGTAATGGAGAAAATGAAGCATCCAGTCACTATAAAAACAGAACAGTTGTGATCCTCATGTGAACTTTCTGAAGTCTGCTTAGTTTCTCACACTGACAGTTGGCTTTGCTGCGTCTGTGTTTAGTCTGAAGCTTCACAGAGAGTGTCTCCCTCTAGTGGAGCTACTGCAGTATTGTGTTGTCTTTGCTCCAGAGGTTTTTGTTCAGAGTTTTGGTGTTTCCTGTCACTGTGGGCCGCAGAGCACAGTAGTACACAGCAGAGTCTGTCACATCCACATCCTGGATCTTCAGAGAGACAGAGGTTCCATTCAGCTCAGCATCAAACTTGGGTTTGTTGAACTCTGGAGATTTTACTATGGATTGACCAAACATTCTCATCATGTATCTTGGAGCTCTTTGTCCTTCTTGTTTGTACCAGAACAGATATGCAGTATTCGTTGTGTAAGTTGTTTCAAAATTGCAGATTATTGTCTCTGACAATATGACTCCCTGAGTGGCAGAGGTGTCTCCTGTTGGCTGGGTCACTGTGTCTTCTCCTTTACACTCTGGGGAAGAACACAGGAGCACAACCAGAGCTGAGAGCAGTGTACACAGGGCAGACTCCATCTTAAAAGCTCAAATCCTCTCAAGTGTCTGTGTCTGCTCCTCTCTTACAGTCTGGCTCCTCCCTCAGGTCTCTCTGTGGTGGTGACACTGATGCAGTTGGAGGTCTCTAAATACATGAGATCAGACACAATCTGTTTCTCCTTCAGTTTTCACCTCTTGTTGATAGAAACACATATTTATAACATTGGTGAAATTAGCTGCAGATTCAATTCTCAAGAACATTTGTGGCAGTTAGCTCACAGATCAAATGGCTGTTGTGAACAATATTCCAAGAAATCCAAACTCATATATAAACACACACAAACATACGTGTATATACACATACACATCTAAAATATCCACTACATATTTTCAATATTAATATATATATATATATATATATATATATACACACATATACATATGCATAAACACATATTTACATACACACACACACATATGTTTTTGTTTATGGTCATACAAACAAAGACATTTCTAGATATTTCTAATCTCTGTATTTCTGTAAGATTTTATTTTTAGTAGTTAGTGTAGTTATAGTTCGTAGAAGCTTTGATCTGGTCACCTAAACTATTCCATAAGTCTCCTCCACGTCAGGTAACACACATGCTTTTGAGAGGAGTTCATTTGTGCAAAACACCTTTTCAATGTTTTCTGGGAGCAAGGTGAGTTTTGCTTCAAATAAGATTTGGCATGTTTTAAATTTTACCAGGTCCCCAAATTTGATCTGCAAAAAAGTGCATTTGTTTCTTCTCTATATCCGACTAAGTGAGCTTTTCCTATTGATTTTTTAATTTAAACAATAAGTGTGTGTTACTTTGATAAGAATTTCCCCAGACCTTTACACAGTAACTTAAATGGGGTAAGATCAGAGCACAGCAGATTGTATACAGGGCTTTCTTATTTAGGACAAATTTAGATTTGTTCATCAAGGCTGTAACATTTGCCATTTTGATTTTAATTTTATCCATGTGGAGTTTCCAACAAAGTTTTAGATCAAGAGTTACACCAAGAAATGTGTGGTCAAGTACTCTTTCTATGGTGACATTATCAATTTTGATTTGTGTTTGCGGATTTATTTTACGGTTTCCAGCCCTAACCCAGTTGCTTTCATCATATTTAGAGACAGTTTGATTTTGGCAAACCACACTTGAAACTAAATCGCTGATCTTTGAAGGTCGTCGCCTGAACACAGAATTGTTGTATCGTCCACAAAGAGAATGAATTTAAGTTTTTCAGAGACTAGGTACAAGTGTTTTACATATAAAATAAATAATTTGGGTCCGAGCACGGATCCCTGTGGGCTCCACAAACAGTGGGATCACACGTGGATTTGTGCTGTTCCCGTTGCACATTCTGCTTTCAGTTTGTTAAATAAGACTCTGTCCACTTTAGAGCTATTCCTCTGCTCCAGTATTTTTGTATCTTTTGGAAGAGTATGCTGTTAGACACAAATAACCACAATGTATTGTTTCTTAAGATGGAGAGATATAATATTAGAGGTATGGATTTAGAATGGTTAAAGACCTATGGGACATGGAAAACAGTACAGATGGGGGACTACAGGTCATCACCTTCATGTTTAATGAACATGTGAAGCTGCTGCAGTGGGTTCACCTCCTGCACAGCACCAGTAAAAAACTATGAAAGACAAAAGCTCAGTAAAACTGTCACTTAGTAAAGGTTTCAGACTCTCACCACTGAGCGAGAACAGAGGAGGGCCAAGGACTGACCCCTGGGGACCTACAGGAAACTGCAACAAACCCCTGAGTCTGACACAGGACTGAAACCACAACCAACATTTGATCTATCAGGCACCTTTCCAGACTCTACAGACATTTAAAATACACTATTACTGTTTATCACACACAGATCTAAAGGGCTGTGAGAGCAGCAGAGCACAGGCTGGAGTTTAGATCTGGAGCAGTGAGAAGACTGCAGCAGGTTCTACCACAGGAGGCTTTTGTGGAGCAGTCTCAGAAAGTGTCTCCCTCTAGAAGACGTGTGGAGTACTGCTGTTTTCTCTCAGAGGTTTTTGTTCAGAGACTGTGGGTTTGCTGTCACTGTGGGCCTCACAGCACAGTAGTACACAGCAGAGTCTCCCACTGCAGCAGAGGACAGGAGCAGAGAGATGTCTTTATTTTTCACTTCAAACTTTAGTCCTTTTACCTTCTCTGTTATTAAATGTCCAATTCCAGAATGTGAAACCAAGAATTCTGGAGGTTTTCCTGGATATTGTCGATACCAGAAGAAATAATCACCACCAGAAGCTCCTCTGTCATAAGAGTATCCCAGAGAGACAGAGGAACCTTCTGAAGCACACACCTCAGGCTGTAGAGCAGTGAGCTCTTCACTTCTGACTCCTACATGAAAACAAATGAATGTAGAAGTTAGGAACATATTTCCTGCTGCTTCTTGCTCTGTGCTTCAGTAAGTGTTGAGTGGATGTAATAAAGTGTGAACACAGGTTTCAATAAGACTTACCACTCAACAAAAGCAGGAGCAGTGCTGCCATTAAAGGAAACATGTGTCCAAAACACAGCTGAGTGATCCTCATGTGAACTTTCTGAAGTCTGCTTGGTTTCTCACACTGACAGTTGGCTTTGCTGCGTCTGTGTTTAGTCTGAAGCTTCACAGAGAGTGTCTCCCTCTAGTGGAGCTACTGCAGTATTGTGTTGTCTTTGCTCCAGAGGTTTTTGTTCAGAGTTTTGGTGTTTCCTGTCACTGTGGGCTGCAGAGCACAGTAGTACACAGCAGAGTCTGTCACATCCACATCCTGGATCTTCAGAGAGAAAGAGTCCTTCTCAGCATCAACTTCAAATCGCTTTTCATTGAACTCTGTAGATTTAAAGGTCTCAAGCCATTTTGACAATGATCTTGTTTTCTTCATCATGTATTTAGGAGCTCCTCGTCCTTCTTGTTTGTACCAGAACAGATATGGAGTATTAGACGTTGTTGTAAAATTGCAGAGTATTGTTGCTGTGTGTCCCTGAGTGGCAGAGGTGTCTCCTGTTGGCTGGGTCACTGTGTCTTCTCCTTTACACTCTGGGGAAGAACACAGGAGCACAACCAGAGCTGAGAGCAGTGTACACAGGGCAGACTCCATCTTAAAAAGTGTTTATTTCAGTTGGTGACACTCTTTCCTTCTTTTTTTGCTCCAGTCTCACTGCCCTTTTTGGAGGACAGGCTCCTCCCACACTTCACTGTAGAAGTCACAGAGTTTCAGATTCTTGTGAGAAACGTTAGTTTCACACTTTTCAAGTTTCAGCCTGGGAAAACCATAAACTGGATATACACTGTGAGAAAATGTTTTTACACCAATCATTTGATTCCAGGATATCTATATTTTTGTAATAATGTTTATTAAGAACATCACAATCCCACTGGGCAAACCAGATGCATTGTTTTAAGTGTTTTAGCACAAGTGGTAGTTTTGAACACCTGTCCGTAGGCCTGTCACGATAATCACTAGACCGACCTACCGTTCAATATATGAGAGCTGGATCAATACTCTATTTGGGGTCACTATTTATCATGTGTTCTTTGCACCACTGGAAAGTTTTTTAAGCCATAAAAAGTTGAATACATAAAAATGGCTCTTTTTTTTCATTCTAGCTGTCATGAAGAGCAGACACGCTTTCTTCTTCCTCCCTTATCTTTGCTCTGTCTGATGTTTTATTTCTCTCATCTCGTCATTTTCGATTTTCAAAATCCTAAATCATGAATTGGATAAAGCTGGGCCCTACGCAGTTGGTATACTTTTTCACGGAGGAGCGCCAGTCCGGAGAGCTGGACAGTCCTGAGGAAACGCGCTGCCTGATACACGAGGGACGCTTCGTACACCTGGCACCGCTGTTACTGGAGGACGCAGAATGATTCACTATTGGAATTTTGATGGCAGGACATCTGGATTGGCCTGGGGGATGTTTTCTGACCCATCACTAATTGGAGCCGAGCAGATAAAAAGAGTCCTGATCCGCCGGCCGGTCATTTTACGGGGAACTGCAAACTCGGGGTGGAGGATGGGGGGGAGAGCAGAAGGATCAGAAAACAACAGAAGAAGAAAACACAGATTTAACTGTACCATCCAATCTGTGGAAACACCCCTGGCGCTAGATAACATCGTGGATAAATGGATGTGGAACTGTGGGGAACAGCGGCTCAGTCCATATTCATTATCAAACATGCGGGGGGAGGACTGCGAGTTGCACAGCCCTGCAGGAAGTTGGGGGCCTGGCAGAAACCAGGGTTCTGGCAAATTGTCTGTTCGCCTGAGTTCTAAAAATGTATTGATTATGTTAAATTTCCTCTGGTGTAATCAATTCTCCTGAAAATGTGGTTCAACTGGACTCTTTGTTTTGACTGCACCTTCTCCACAAACATGTCCAAGGCCGACAGCTGCGGCCTTATCACAGCACTCTACAAAACAAAACAAGGCACTCCACATTTGGCTCACACTGATATGTTTTATGTAAAACACTCTGCCCTGTCTATTTAGTAATAAAAGTCCTCTGGAGAGGTACAGATGCACCTTACACCATCTTGTTTTATTCTGTTTATTTAATCATGTCTGAATTTGGAGGAGGCTTTCTCAAATAACCACACACAAAGAGTTTTGGACATCTCTC
Source organism: Paratrypauchen microcephalus (assembly GCA_036785185.1). Taxonomy (NCBI): domain Eukaryota; kingdom Metazoa; phylum Chordata; class Actinopteri; order Gobiiformes; family Gobiidae; genus Paratrypauchen; species Paratrypauchen microcephalus. The sequence continues at coordinate 1,762,033 of JAVJIX010000153.1, forward strand.
TCTGTCTCTTGCTGAGGTCGGACATGTTTTCCTACTCTCCCTTATCTGCTACTCTGTGTCTGGTGTTTTTCTCCCGTCTCGTCTCTAGTTCTCGTGCTGGAGTAGATTTTTCGAACCCTAAATTATGGAATTGATAAGCTGGTCCCTCAATGCAATTGACACACTTTTTTCACGAAGGAATGCGGGTTCGGGAGAGATGATTTGTCCAGACGGAACTTTTGATGCTGGATACACGAGGGACGCTTGGAGCAAGTGGAACGTTGTGTGTCTGGCACCTCTGTTCCTAGAGGACGTTGAAGATATTTACTTGTTTGTATTTTTGATGGCAGGACATCTGATGATTGGCCTGGGGATGTTCCTGATCTATCAGAAAATTGGAAAGCTGGCAGCGAGTAAAGAGTCTCCCAAGCTGTCCGCCGTAATCTCGCACCACAGTGGAGCCGTTGTTGACCTGGTGAAGATATTACATCAGAAGGTGACACAGGTTGATGACCATCTCCAATCTGTGGATACCCCCCGACGCTTGGACCACATCATGAGCATGATTACAGAACTGTGCAGAAATAACAAGGCTCAGTCTGCGGTCATAGCACCAGGAGGAGATGACTCCAGGTCTCTCAGCTCTGCAGGGTTACATGAAGTTGGGGGTCTGGTAGTCCCAGGGTTCTGGCTAATTGTCCGTTCGAGTTCTAAAATGTATCGATTATGTTCATTTTCCCCCTTGGCCTAATTATTCTCCCTGAACTTTCTACAACAGGACCCTTTTGTTTTGACTTTGTTCTCTTGCAGTGGACACTCCAAGGATGAAACACAGCTCACCGTAAATCAAAAAGACACGTTATCAGAATTGGCTAGGACACTCTGACATGTATCCTGTAAACACTCTGTCCTTGCCTTACAGAGTCTTCCACCTCAGTTCAGTCCCAAAATTCTCTGTATTCACTCTTGTCCCCTCCCCCACCCCTCCCGTACTGTTATCCAAACAAAAAAGATTCCTCGTGTGAAAACCGTTCCACTGTATTGTCATATGTGTTGTGACTATTGTTATTTTTGTATTTGCATTTTTCTACTCTGTGGTCTCCAAGATGGCGGCGCGCTCAGACACAGTGGCCCCTCTCTGTGCAGTTACGTTTTCTGCTTGGCCAGAGAGAAACGCAATTTCAATTCACTGTATGTCGTGCACATATGGCAGAATTGACAATAAAGCTGTAGAATGTCTGCTCAAGGTGAACGGTCCAAACTGTTCAACAGGAATAGTGAACTCTGAAATGAACAGAGCGAGTTTAATGAGTGTATGGACTTTATAAATAAGGAGGTGTTTCATGGATTAAGATGTGCTGATGCAGAGGAGGTGTTTTAAGCTCTCTGGGTGTTTTCATGAGGAAACCGTACAACATGGTTAAAGGAGGAAACACCTGAGTAATGTCTCCCTCTAGTGGAGCTACTGCAGTATTGTGTTGTCTTTGCTCCAGAGGTTTTTGTTCAGAGTTTTGGTGTTTCCTGTCACTGTGGGCCGCAGAGCACAGTAGTACACAGCAGAGTCTGTCACATCCACATCCTGGATCTTCAGAGAGAAAGAATCCTTCTCAGCCTCGACTTCAAATCGCTTTTTATTTAACTCTGCAGATGTAAAGGTCTCAAGCCATTTTGACGATGATCTTGTTTTCTTCATCATGTATTTAGGAGCTCCTCGTCCTTCTTGTTTGTACCAGAACAGATATGCAGTAGTAGACGTTGTTGTAAAATTACAGAGTATTGTTGCTGTGTGTCCCTGAGTGGCAGAGGTGTCTGTTGGCTGGGTCACTGTGTCTTCTCCTTTACACTCTGGGGAAGAACACAGGAGCACAACCAGAGCTGAGAGCAGTGTACACAGGGCAGACTCCATCTTAAAAAGTGCTTGTTTCAGTTGGTGACACTCTTTGCTTCTTTTTTTGCTCCAGTCTCACTGCCCTTTTTGGAGGACAGGCTCCTCCCACACTTCACTGTAGAAGTCACAGAGTTTCAGATTCTTGTGAGAAACAGTTTCACACTTTTCAAGTTTCAGCCTGGGAAAACCATAAACTGGATATACACTGAGGAACAAAAAATACACCAAACATTAGATTTCTGAATATGTATATTTTCTAATAATGTTTCCTGTGACGGCGGGGTCTGTTCCTGTGTAATGATGATGGCCGAGTCAGAAGGATGTTTTGATTCAATTAATCAATCAATCAATCAAACAATATTTATAAGGCGCTTTTCATACAAAATTGTAGCACAAAGCGCCTTACAGTGGTCAAGGATTAGAAGATTGACCTTTATTGATCTCACACAGGAGGAGTTGTTTCTATATTTGACCCGGGGACCATCCCCATGATTTTGTTTTGTTATTTAGGCTTGGTCAGGCCCTAAGCTGGAGGATTTTACCTATGGAGCATGTTTGGGTTGGTGGGGGAAACTGGAGTGCCCGGAGGAGTCCCACCCAGACACAGGGAGAACATGCAAACTCCACACAGAAAGGCCCGGGCAACCCAAACCTTCTTGCTGTGAAGCATGAGTGCTAACCACTCAGCCACCGTGCTGCCAGAAGGGAAAAAAAAAAAAAATGAAGTTCCCAAAAGAATAAAGTTTGAAGAGTGCTATATACAAGACAGTGAAACAAAAAGATATTTACAATATGTACACACAACTGCAGAAATCTGCTGAATAAATGATCAGCTCGAGGTTGTTACCTTCATGTACAAGTCCAGGTCCAGACTGACTGAGGGAGAGTGATTGATTCATTGATTAATTGCATTTAAGCACTTTACAGTTCATTGTTCGTTCACTCCACACTTGGTGGTGGGAAACTACTATTGTAGCCACAGCTGCCCTGGGGCAGACTGACAGAAGCGAGGCTGCCAATCTGCACCATCGGCTCTTTTATCCACCATGGCTCCTCCCCCAAGCCAATTAACACAAAAGTACTGGGTTTTCCCCACTAAAACCCATTTAACAATAATAACAAAAATATAGAAAAATACATGAAAATACATTTGATAACATGGCCATGTCTTTGCACCTGTAGCAGAACCAGGAAAAATAATATTGATCATTTACCGATATTTTGTGATGACGTCACAGTGTCGTGAGATGCCAATGTCCCGCGCATGACGATAGAAACAGGAAGTGAATGAGGCGCTCGGTTTGACAGTGGGATTTGTGAACAGGAGATGGATCCTGGTTTGAAGTTTGTTGGAAAACAAAGTTCTGGACATGGATGATTTAACAGTGGACTTGTGTGCACCAAGACGACTGTGGTGGTGAACGGACGGTAAATATAGCGCAGAACAGAGCGGACAGACGGGATCGGGACACGGAGTGGAAAAACAGCAGAATAAATGAAACGGGGTAAGTGGTGAGCGCGGGCTGTTTAGAGATATTTAAGTTAGCGTGAGCTTTTACGGGGCTACTCCATCACACCTGAACACAGAATTGTTGTATCGTCCACATAGAGAATGAATTTAAGTTTTTCAGAGACTAGGTACAAGTGTTTTACATATAAAAGAAATAATTTGGGTCCGAGCACAGATCCCTGTGGGCTCCACAAACAGTGGGATCACACGTGGATTTGTGCTGTTCCCGTTGCACATTCTGCTTTCAGTTTGTTAAATAAGACTCTGTCCACTTTAGAGCTATTCCTCTGGTCCAGTATTTTTGTATCTTTTGGAAGAGTATGCTGTTAGACACAAATATCCACAATGTATTGTTTCTTAAGATGGAGAAATATAATATTAGAGGTATGGATGGTTAAAGACCTATGGGACATGGAAAACAGTACAGATGGGGGACTACAGGTCATCACCTTCATGTTTAATGAACATGTGAAGCTGCTGCAGTGGGTTCACCTCCTGCACTGCACCAGTAAAAAACTATGAAAGACAAAATCTCAGTAAAACTGTCACTTAGTAAAGGTTTCAGACTCTCACCACTGAGCGAGAACAGAGGAGGGCCAAGGACTGACCCCTGGGGACCTACAGGAAACTCCAACAAACCCCTGAGTCTGACACAGGACTGAAACCACAACCAACATTTGATCTATCAGGCACCTTTCCAGACTCTACAGACATTTAAAATACACTATTACTGTTTATCATAACACACAGATCTAAAGGGCTGTGAGAGCAGCAGAGCACAGACTGGAGTTTAGATCTGGAGCAGTGAGAAGACTGCAGCAGGTTCTACCACAGGAGGCTTTTGTGGAGCAGTCTCAGAAAGTGTCTCCCTCTAGAAGACGTGTGGAGTACTGCTGTTTTCTCTCAGAGGTTTTTGTTCAGAGACTGTGGGTTTGCTGTCACTGTGGGCCTCACAGCACAGTAGTACACAGCAGAGTCTCCCACTGCAGCAGAGGACAGGAGCAGAGAGATGTCTTTATTTTTCACTTCAAACTTTAGTCCTTTTACCTTCTCTGTTATTAAATGTCCAATTCCAGAATGTGAAACCAAGAATTCTGGAGGTTTTCCTGGATATTGTCGATACCAGAAGAAAGAATCACCAACAGAAGCTCCTCTGTCATAAGAGTATCCCAGAGAGACAGAGGAACCTTCTGAAGCACACACCTCAGGCTGTAGAGCAGTGAGCTCTTCACTTCTGACTCCTACATGAAAACAAATGAATGTAGAAGTTAGGAACATATTTCCTGCTGCTTCTTGCTCTGTGCTTCAGTAAGTGTTGAGTGGATGTAATAAAGTGTGAACACAGGTTTCAATAAGACTTACCACTCAACAAAAGCAGGAGCAGTGCTGCCATTAAAGGAAACATGTGTCCAAAACACAGCTGAGTGATCCTCATGTGAACTTTCTGAAGTCTGCTTAGTTTCTCACACTGACAGTTGGCTTTGCTGCGTCTGTGTTTAGTCTGAAGCTTCACAGAGAGTGTCTCCCTCTAGTGGAGCTACTGCAGTATTGTGTTGTCTTTGCTCCAGAGGTTTTTGTTCAGAGTTTTGGTGTTTCCTGTCACTGTGGGCCGCAGAGCACAGTAGTACACAGCAGAGTCTGTCACATCCACATCCTGGATCTTCAGAGAGAGAGAGTCCTTCTCAGCATCAACTTCAAATCGCTTTTTATTGAACTCTGCAGATTTAAAGGTCTCAAGCCATTTTGACAATGATCTTGTTTTCTTCATCATGTATTTAGGAGCTCCTCGTCCTTCTTGTTTGTACCAGAACAGATATGGAGTATTAGACGTTGTTGTAAAATTACAGAGTATTGTTGCTGTGAGTCCCTGAGTGGCAGAGGTGTCTCCTGTTGGCTGGGTCACTGTGTCTTCTCCTTTACACTCTGGGGAAGAACACAGGAGCACAACCAGAGCTGAGAGCAGTGTACACAGGGCAGACTCCATCTTAAAAGCTCAAATCCTCTCAAGTGTCTGTGTCTGCTCCTCTCTTACAGTCTGGCTCCTCCCTCAGGTCTCAGTTTGTTGTGAATCGTGAGGAGGCCTGGTCTGGAGCATCGGTCTGTGAAAGGCCTGAGTCTTTTACTGGGAGGAACTTTGAAGAAACACCACTCTTCCCAAAAGAAAAACTTATTCTGAATAATAAAGTTCAAATGGTTAAGATATCTACATTTAGCTTTTTGAACTACAGAATGAAAAAGAATCTTACAATAGAAAGTTGAGGATTAAGACATTTTAGTATTTGATTATGAAGTGTTTGAACTTCAGTGTTTGTTCATCAGACTGAAACTCATTCCTTCTTTTAGAAACCAACCACAGCTCGCATTAATTAAGAGTAAATTAAACTCTCCTGTCATTTGTAACATTCAGCTCCACAGCACTTCTATAAACAGTGAAAAGGAGTGGTCCGAGAATAAAGCCCTGTGGCACACCTCCTGGCCTCCACCTCCTGCTGTCCAAGACTTTATTGCCCTCCTTGTTTTTGGTTTGGACTTATGAAGGGAGCTGTAAATAAGGGACAAGTTTTATCTTAGGCCCTCATTTCTATTCAAAGATGGATTCTCTTTTCTGACACAAATTCCTTCTTTAACTGCTCTCTCTCAGCACATTTTTGTCTTGGTTAAATCTGTACCTCACTGTCCTCAAAACAGTGGTAAGAGCACTTAAGATGGACTTTAAAAATGACCCTAAAACATGGACTTTATGTAATTTTATCACATGACAATTTTGCATGTGATTTTATTGCATAAACTTTAAGTAAATGCCATCCTTTATAGTACAGTGGTACCTCACCTTACGAAATTCATTCGTTCCAGAAGTGGTTTCGTAACGTGAATTTTTCGTAAGTTGAGTAGCTATTTCAATGGAAAAGGCCTGATCCTTTCCAAGGTTTTTTTTTTATAGTCTAACTTTTTTTTTATAGTGTAACATTATGTTCTGCTTCCTGATTGGCTAAGAAACTAGACCAGGACTAAAAGTGGAATAAACCAGGTCTAGACCAGAACTAAACCAGGTATAGACCTGGACTGGACCTGGACTAAACCAGGACCGGACCAGGTCCAGACCCGGACCAGACCGGGACCAGACCAGGATTAAATCACCCCGTGCAGCTTTCCGCTGGCCTCGCGCGGCTACTGCGCTCGGCCCGCACGTGCTCAGCCCCGAGGAAGAGGCACAGCACGGGCGCCGCGGCTCCATCCCGCGCCCGCGGCCTTGCGCCGTGTCGACGTCGCTTTTTGATCCTTTGATGTCGGCTCTTCCTATCATTGTGAAGCAGAATTCACCAACCGTTGGATTGTTCACTCACTAAGGGAACGTGAGCGGGGTTTAGACCGTCGTGAGACAGGTTAGTTTTACCATACTGATGATGTGTTGTGTCTCCACTCCCCTCACGCGTTCGGCGAGCCGTGCCTTCCCCCACGCTTCACTATCAACACATTCCCTTGAAAATCTATGAAAGTTTGAGTGTTCAAACGAGAGAGAAATGCGAGAAAAGCCCAACTCCAGTCTGAGAAAAGTGTAGAATGTGTGTGGTGAGGCATTTACAGCCCTAAAACATGTAGAACAATTGCCAAATACAAAGTTGTCCTACCTCCTGGACCTCTCCCACCACGGGCCAACTCTGGAACCTAACCCCGTGTATGTTGATAAAGTGTATTTACGTTTCGGGGCGTGAATCTGAGCGCACATTAATTGAATTTTTGAAATTTCGCGTTTCGTAACTTGAATTTTCTTTCGTATCTAGAGACCAAAATTTAATGTGAAGGCGTTTCGTAACTTGGATTTTTCGTTTGTAGAGTCTTTCGTAAGGTGAGGTACCACTGTACACTTTTCAATCATTTTCAGTGAATATAAATAAATTGCATAATGTTTATGTAAATTCCTAAATAAACTTTACTTGGGCAAATGGACTCAGTGTTAAGGTGGAGTTTTGCATAAACCTCACATGTTCATAATGAGTAAAGTTTAAGTGGACATTTAAATAAACCTTACAGGTAATAATTGTATAAAGTTAATGTGGATTTTTAAATAAACCTACATTAAAAGGAATGTTTATATAAACCTTATTTTCTACCTCCACAAACCACAAAGTAGGATCTGAAACACCAGACTTTACTTTACAGTAGACATATCAAGACATGAAAAAAGAACGTGCAGAAAAAAAACTTGCACATATCAACTTTTCTGTCAGTATATTTCACCAAAGAAACAAAACATGTTCAAATGCACAACACAAACAGTGGGAGAAAACACAGCAAAGTAGGCAAAACTCGTCATTCAGATTGTCTTCAATAAACTCAGAAGCAGAACTCAGAATAAGGATCACTCAAACCTCTCAAATAAACAGCAACAGCACTTACTGGAGCATCTTTATTTGAAGTGCTTGGACCTCGGGGGGCCGTTTGTTGCCATGTAAATTCATCAGCAGTTCTTTCTGTAAGAACTCAAATGTGCATTTTAGCTCCTGGGGATAGTTCAGGTTCAGTGTGTAAATGAGTCCAAAAAGCATGACCCACCCAAAGGAAATGCTCCTCAGCTCACTAAGCAGCTCCACACCCTCAATGAGCACCCCAACAGCCTCTGGCTCATCCACTTCATCAGCACCTTCTTTGTGAACCACGTAAATCCCCATGGTGGTCTGTGCTATCTGCCGCTGAGCTTCCTCACCACTGTAATCCTTATGGTGGAAAAACATTACACCATTATTTTTATTTCATTATAAGTTCAATTTCAAAAACTCACACCAAAAATGTCACGACTTACCAAGTACCCTTTGATAAGTGTGTTGCTGTCCTCATTAAAGTATGCACATTAAAGTATACACACAAGCTGCTTCCCAATTCAGAGAGTGCACGGTTCGGAGCGCGGTTCGGAGCGCGGTTCGGAGCGCGGTTCGGAGCGCGGTTCGGAGCGCGGTTCGGAGCGCGGTTCGGAGCGCGGTTTGGAGCGCGGTTCGGAGTGTGGTCTCAGCCTGCAGTCGAGGCGGTGCATACTCGCTCAGCCCTGAGTGCAGTCCGGGGATCACATGGGCGTCTGTGAAATGGAACAGGTCCCGCCTCAGCTCAATGAGCCGGGTGGTCTGCACCTTGTTCCCTAAAGACACAAATATTATTCTATTGCGACTAGTAATACTTGGAACTGGGACATGGCGACACTGTAGAATATCCAGCATTACAACAGCAAAGGGAATATAGAAGTGTAAGGGGAAAAGCATGTGAACGGTAATACAGGTGCCGTGAACTATGCCGTTACGGTTGGTCCACGCCCCGATTTCCATGGAAACGACTGCGGTGTTCGGACCGCGTCTTAACTGCGCATGGGACAAAAACGAAATGGAACAGCAGTTGTCGTTCCAGATGTGACGCACATCCCCCTCCAATCACGCTCCGAACCGTGCACTCTCTGAATTGGGAAACGGCGAGCGACAGTTGGCTTTGCTGCGTCTGTGTTTAGTCTGAGGGTGTTTTCACACTTGGTCCCTTTCAGCGTTTAAAGCGAACTCAGATCCTTAACTGAGCATTATAGGTTTATATGTGAACACTCTAAACGCACTCAGCCGAGCCGGTGAGCCAAGAGCCGGCAAGAGCCAATCATAGGCCGAACTGCGCTCCAGCTTCCAATCATGTTGCAGCATAATTACGCACCGATCGCGCTCCCGCCAATCATGACGATTACCGCTGTTGTGTTTGTGCCTGTTCGCCAATCAGCTGTGAGCGAGCCGCGTGAAATTTACGCGGCATTTCCAAGAGAAGAAGAATCCTTAACTTGCTACGTTAATGCTACGTAAGAAGAAACTCTCGCCTCGGGACACGGGATAAGTTCGAGATATGTCCTTTTCTCCGGAGCTCCGGATTATTAAAGACCGTGACACGTGCATACATGGATACCGTTCTTATGGGTGAGTCATATTATCAGATTATTTCTGCATCTATTTCGGCACTAAACCAGGACTAAACCAGGACTAAACCAGGTCTCAGAGCTCTAGAGAAGCTACAGTGTGAACAGAAAGAGGACTGAGGCTCCAGCAGAGCTTAAGTGGACCAGAAAGAGAACTTGGTCCTCTTTCACAATGTGAACACAAACAGAACTGAGTTTGTGTTCTCTTGGTCCCCTTGTTGGTCCACTTTTAGGGGACTGAGTTCGGTTCGCTTAAAGGGATATGCCACCCCCAGGTCAAATTTGGGCATCTCCCCACAGTCCAGAGTCTAAAATAAAACAACAACAAACGAACAATAAAGCCGAAGCACGCACCACGCTGCGCAACAGGGGAACTCCCTTCCTGGTGCGTAACAGGGATTCCCCTGTCAGCGTGGTGTGTGCTTCGGCTGTGTTTTTCCGCACTGAAAAATAGTTCCCACCCAAAATGACCAAGGCAAGCTCTCCGTGTTGATTTGCACATTTATTTGCACTCGATATGAATGCGCACTACACAGAAAGTAATTGGGAAAAGCATCGAGCAAATTAATTCCTTTTGGCCGAAATCTTTCTCTGGCGACGTTAGACTCCAGTCTAAGGCGGAGGAGCAGCAGATACCGCGGCGGTCAGTGCTGACAGACTCGGACAATGGCTGGGTGAGCAGGAAAACGCTTTCCACCACTTATTTTAGTCTCTGGACTGTGGGGAGATGCCCAAATTTGACCTGGGGGTGGCATATCCCTTTAAAGGGGACTATATGTGAAAACACCCTGAAGCTTCACAGAGAGTGTCTCCCTCTAGTGGAGCTACTGCAGTATTGTGTTGTCTTTGCTCCAGAGGTTTTTGTTCAGAGTTTTGGTGTTTCCTGTCACTGTGGGCTGCAGAGCACAGTAGTACACAGCAGAGTCTGTCACATCCACATCCTGGATCTTCAGAGAGAAAGAGTTTTCCACAGCCTCAACTTCAAATCGCTTTTCATTGAATTCTGCAGATTTAAATGTCGAAGTCCATCGTGATCCTGTTCTGGTTTTCTTCAACATGAATCTTGGAGCTCCTCGTCCTTCTTGCTTGTACCAGAACAGAAATGGGTATAAGTCACTAGTTTGAAAATGACAGAGTATTGTTGCTGTGAGTCCCTGAGTGGCAGAGGTGTCTCCTGTTGGCTGGGTCACTGTGTCTTCTCCTTTACACTCTGGGGAAGAACACAGGAGCACAACCAGAGCTGAGAGCAGTGTACACAGGGCAGACTCCATCTTAAAAGCTCAAATCCTCTCAAATGTCTGTGTCTGCTCCTCTCTTACAGTCTGGCTCCTCTCACTCCTCTTGATGCTTTTGTGATCGTGTGCGGTTCAGAATCAGAAAGTGTCTCCCTCTAGAGGACGTGTGGAGTACTGCTGTTTTCTCTCAGAGGTTTTTGTTCAGAGACTGTGGGTTTGCTGTCACTGTGGGCCTCACAGCACAGTAGTACACAGCAGAGTCTCCCACTGCAGCAGAGGACAGGAGCAGCTCCACTCCACGACCGCTGTCTGAGAGTTTAGCCGAGAGCAGTGTGTGCGACGGGAGAGACGTGGCCGGCCTCGAAGTGTTCAGTCCAGAGACGTAGAAGAGGAACTGAGGAGCGTGGCCGGGATTCTGACGATAAAAGAAGAAATCATCTGCTCTTGCTGTAGGTGCTGAGGTTTGATAGGACACAGACACCATGAAGCCTTCTGAGACAGACTGGTCCAGGCTGAGAGGAGAGAGGACATCACCGCTCACACCTGAAACACACAGAGCTCAATGAGGAACTGCCACACACACACTGCCATCACCTGTACACATCTTTAATAGCTTTGATTTTTCATCAAAACATTTGGAACTGTTGAACTAACAAAATAATGAACCTCTTTCTCAGGTTATTTTCTTCAAAAGACCCAATGGAGACTCAGGAATATTAAGTTATACGCAGAAGACATAAATCCCCTTCACAATTCCAGTGAAGCGTGCAGTTGTGAACGTTCAAAAATCAGTGAGTTTGTGTTAATCGCAGCTGTAGAAATGATGAGAGAAGAATGAGACCTGTTAGAATGGAGACGAACAGCAGAGGACAGAGGGACATGGCTCTGAGACGCTCCATGGATCTGAGGACTTTGCACTTAGATCCTCACAGACCTGAAGATGGAAGACGTCTGTCCGCACAGTCAAAGTCTCACTCGGTGTCTCCCCCTGGAGGACGTGTGGAGGTTTATGTTCAGAGACGAGGCAGGTGGTGCCACTGTGGGCCTCGCTGTGGAGCAGAACATGTGAAACCTCCGGAGTACAGAGTCTGCAAGAGTGGTGCCATCTACAGGCGAGAGGACGACACTGAACAATTTACAACATTTAATATTAGTTAGTCTAAACCAGGGGTGTCAAACTCATTCTGGTCCAGGGGCCGTATCCAACCGACTTTGATCCCAAAGGGGCCGGATCAGAAAATTCATGCCAAATATACTCCAAAAACACCAAATATTTGTGCAGAGAAACACAAATCTATTACAGAAGTCTTTTTTATTTGATGAACTCTTTCTTTTACAAAATATTATAATATTATGAACAACCTGAAACTTGAAGAAAAATGTAATTTCAACAAAAACATACAGGTTTCCCATTCACCTCCGAGAACAAATAGAAAGTAGTCCAATTTTTTTGTAAAATCCTGCACTCGGCGTCCACTTTTCTCATTTTGGACATTTTGCTGATGAGGGCGTCACGGTCGACGGTCAAAACGATGCTCCTTTAAGAGCGTTTGGAAAGAGGCGAGTCTTCATTTGTCATTGTGAGGCGCTGGAGACGCTGCTATGCTAAACTGTGCAGAAAAGAGGTGCAGAAAATTACCAATATTTTAATAGAAAATTCAAATATAATTCAAATATTTTAATAGAAAATCAGCTGAGGGCCAGATTAAAGGTCTTGGAGGGCCGGATCTGGCCCTCGGGCCGCATGTTTGACACCCCTGGTCTAAAGTCTCAGTAACAAATAGAAGCCAAAGTTATAAGAACATTATATTTGATGTCTGATTTATAAGAGAAACTAAATGCATGAATGTGTGTGAATCCCTCGTCCAGGTAGAATCCTTTTTTTATTTATTTGGTCGAAAAAAAATATTTCGACCAAATAAACTTTGTCCAGTCGACAAATTGAATTTCTGAAAAATGTATAAATGGCATTTTCACAAAAGTTTGACAAATCTAACTTGGTATTTGACTAAACAGAGCAGATTCAGTAAAGTGAAGGAAATGAACAGTTACAGACGTTTGAGGAGGAGGTTTGTTAGAATCACTGTTGCCATAGTTACTTTGAAACACTCATCTGACTACTGACCACTTCTTTAAAAAATAACTTAGTTAGATTAATTTTAGTTACTTTCAGCAGAGACTTGTTAGATTATTATATATTATAATTAGGGCTGTCAGTTTAATGCATTAATTAGATTAATTAATGACACTGCAAATTAACGCGTTATAAAAATTAACGCAATTAATTATGAGTGGCAATTCAATAGGCGCATTTTAAATTTGGCGTGTGGCGAGTGAATCGCTGCCGGGGCCTTTGAACGGCAAGTTTATTTATAAAAAGAACGAAGATCAACAAGAACGTGGTGATTTGTAGCTTTTGTAAAAAAGAGTTTTACGATCACCGAAGCTGCTCCAGCCTGAACGACAAACACGTCCGGAAAAGTTCCAGCGTTATCGGTGATAGTGCGCACTTCACCAAACCACCAAACCACCAAACCACCAAACCACCAAGAATTTGGGAAACAAATGAGCAAAGCGACCACAGAAAAACTGACAAACTCAATTGCAAAGTGGGTTCGCTTGGTCGCTCACTCACAATCTCTCTCTTTCTTACGAGATTAAAATGTGATTAATTAGATTAATTAATTACAAATCCTGTAATTAATTAGATTAATTTTTTTAATTGCCTGACAGCACTAATTATAATATTATTATATTACATTTTATTATATGATTATATGATCTTATTATTCTGTTGCTTGTCCAGGTAAAAGCATGTTCTGTGAGGCAGCTCAGTATCGTTACTGTAGGATCTTAGATACAATGACACGAAACGATGGTGAGTCAACAGTGTTCACAGGCAGCATTTCATCAACCACATAATGCCCAACCATCCTATTCAACTCCGCCCCACTTACTGGTTTTACACCCAAATCCAGCTTCCTTTGCTTGCTCGGTCTGGGACCTCCTTCACCTGTGACTTTCACATCGGGCGGGTCTTGCTGTTAGCTTCGTTGTGCTGTGCAGTTTCTCTAGATGTTTTTTCAGATTTGACGTTGTGTTTTTGAAGGTAGACAGCACTCTGTCACCAGCACAGAGTACAACGGACCTTAATGTTGTCATCCTTAGCCCAAATAAAATCAAAATAATGCCTGTGTTTCCAGCTGGAAAAGACGAACCTCTCTCCTTCCATATTGTTCACATCGACTTTGGCGCCGCGGAGCCGAGATTACGTAAAATAAGAATAAATAAATGTAACCTACGTTCCCCCGAAATGCAGAAATAGTAACGCACGGTGTATTAGATAAGTAACTTTAATCTGACTACTGGTTTTGAAGTAGTAGTTGCGTTACACTACTCGTTACTGAAAAAAGTAGTAACGTGTTACTGTAGTCGGACTAAGTAACACGTTACCGGCATCACTGGTTTTGAGAGAACCGGAAAGAGTCCAGCGGCTCTGTGAACACAGCCTGTTGTCTTTTTATTTTGTTCATTTATTTTGTATTATTATTTACCTGATCAAATACCAAGATTTCAAACATATGACGACTACTAACAAGACATATAATATCCTCCTGAGACCCGCCCGTTCATTTATGTCCTTTATAGTGGACACTGAGTTAATCCGTCTGTGTTTTAAGTGTTTGGAGATAGACTCTGGTTTGTGGCTGCTCTATGATTAAAAATAAATGAATGAAAATGTTTTTGTTCGGTTGTTAACTTCATGGATTTAACATGATTACAGTCCATTAAAGAGGACATGTTACAACATTATGAATAAAAATAAAATTAACAAAATGTGAATGCTAAGGTGTTCATTTACCTCCAAATCCAATAGAAAATCACACACAAAAAAATGTAAATACACTTTTTTCTTCGGGTCCCAGGAGGATATATAGGGCGACATACAAAAAACAATTATACAAGAGGAAAAAATACAAATATACTCAATTAAATGATCGATATTTCCTGTATATATTGTATGTTTTAATAGTTCCAAATGTTTCTACTGTATGTACAATGGTAAAACAGCCTGTTGTGTTTAGGCTCTGATAAACCTGGGCTCAAAGAGACACCAAATGCCCAAACAGTGTGGTGGTCCCAGTCCTGTGTGATTCTCCGAGGCCGTTTTACAGTTAAAAACGAGCAATAGAGGCCCAGATCTACCACACCAGACAAGACCCCTGGTGTAGTCTGTGCAAAGAGGCTCCTGAGACAGTCCAGCACATAACTGCAGGTGTAAGATGCTGGCAGGGAAAGCATACATGGAGCAACACAACCAAGAGGTGGGCATAGTGTACAGAAACATCTGTGCAGAGTACGGGCTGGAGACCCCAAGGTCAAGGTGGGAAACACCTCCGAAGGTTGCGGAGAATGACCGAGCCAAGATCCTGTGGGACTTCCAGATACAGACTGACAGAATGGTGATGGTGAACCAACCAGACATAGTGGTGGTGGATAAGCAACAGAACAGAGCCGTGGTGGTGGACATTGCAATACCAAGAGATGGTAACATCAGGAAAAAGGAACACGAGAAACTAGAGAAATACCAGGGGCTCAAGGAAGAGCTGGAGAAGGCCTGGAAGGTGAAGGCATCAGTGGTGCCCGTGGTGATCGGAGCACTCGGGGCTGTAACCCCCAAACTGGAGGAGTGGCTACAACAGATCCCAGGAAAAACATCAGACATCTCAGTCCAGAAAAGTGCAGTACAGGAACAGCAAAGATACTGCACAGAACTCTCAAGCTCCCAGGCCTCTGGTAGAGGACCCGAGCTGGAAGAGAGAGAGACCAACCACCGAGGAAGGTGAGGAGAACATTTATATATATATATATATATATATATATATATATATATATATATATATATATATATATATATATATATATTCAGACTACAAAGTGTAAGTTAAATTAACTCTTAAATGCTCTAAAATGCAGAGAATTTCATAGATTTGTTCTAAATTGATCCTTTTGTCCCATATTGGCACTTTTGTTTTGATATCAACTATAATTTAAATACACTTTCTGGGGTGTGTGTGTATATTTGAGTGTGTTTGGTTTGGTTTCGTTCGTTTCCCCACATTTCAGTCAAAAAATATACCTGCAGTCACCTGCCAGTGCAATAATACTCACAGAATGTTGAGCCCAGCGCCGTGGACGGACGGTCTGACGGACAGTCTTTTTCACCATGCCCCAGTTTGCAGCTCTGTATTAAAATAAAACATAAACAATATATTCATGTTTTTATCTGTGTAGGTTATAAGACTTGTAGGGAATTGTAAAAATAAATAAATGTCAGAGGGTAAAAATTGTTCTCATGGTTCTTAAACTCCCACATTTGCCACAAGAGGGCGCTATGACACTGCCCTTCTCATCGTCTGCAATAAAAGCAAGAATAACAAACATGTAGAACTGTAGGAATAAATCATACATAACAGCCACACAAATCTTTAAAGGGCCCATATTCTGCTATTTCCTGATCTATGTTCTAATGTTGTTTCCTCACCACAAACACACCTGCACATTTCCCTTTACATTCTACTGTACTTTGCCCTGAAATATCTAAAAGGTAAATGCAAACATGTGGAACCTGTGACTACACCCAAGAACTCACTGTACCGCAACAGAAAACTGCATTTTAATCATAATTTTAGCTACATATCACCTATAGAATGTTATGTAAACCCATGAAAGTTTTTGTTGGGTTGTTAACATCACATGGATTTAACACCAATACACCAGACATGTTACAAAATTATGAATACAAATAAAATGAACTAAATGTAAACCTCCAAATAGAATATCACAAAATAATAATAATAATAATAATAATAATAATAATAATAATAATAATAATAACAACAACAATAACAACAATAACAAAAATAACAAAAAATAACAAAAAATAACAAAAATAATAAAAAATAACAATAATAATAAAAAAAAAATAAAAATAACAAAAATAATAAAAATAATAAAAAAATAATAAAAATAACAAAAATAACAAAAATAATAAAAATAATAAAAATAACAAAAATAATAAAAAATAAATAAAAATAATAAAAAAATAAATAAAAATAATAAAATAAAATAAAATAAATAAAAATTTAAAAAAAAAATTTTTTTAATTAAAAAAATAAAAATAATAAAAATAAAAATAATAAAAATAAAAAATAAAAATATATAAATAAATATAATAAATAAATTAAAAAATGTAAATACACTTTTTTTAGATCCATTGATTACCACGATCCCATTACACTAGTATATTTCCGCTATATTAGCCTAATTAGCTTTGCGGTTGTCATGGTGATTAACGCCAGGTAATTCCCGCCAGGTGTGCGTGATGACGTGGGCACAGGTGGCGTACGCGTGCATTTAAATATGGCGCGCTCCGGAGTCCAGGTGTGCGCCTCACCTGGACCGTGAGGCGGAAGGATCTGGCACCGGGAGACACCGAATACTGGCATTTCGCTTCGGTTTTACGATGTTTTAACGCGGATTTAACCAACAACAAAAGGAAGATGTTTGAAAGCCTGAAATCCATCGCTGCAGCGTCGCGGGACTGAGGAAAACGGGCCGAACGTGGAAACGTGCGCCGCCGGTGAGGACGCCACGTCACCGCGTCGAGTCACGCCGGAGTCCAGGTAGGACCAGGTGCCTGAGCAGCCAAACCGTCCACGCGTTTAACTTTTCCTGCTTTATAAGGCCTGTGGCGTTAGAATGGGATGTTTGTGAAGTCCCTCACTCGTTCAGGTAGGATCAATAACAAAGAATCAATTATGTCAGGGTCCCCTTTTTGTACATTTCCCCTTTGCCATGCGTTGCCCCTTGTTTATAAATTAATTGCCCCTCCCCCGATGTATTTCCCTTTTTTGCGGGACACTGGCGGTTCTGGCTGGCCACGCAACTTTACCTGTATCGCAATAATTATCGCAATGTTGTGTTTATTTGCTGCTGGTTGATTGATTATTACGCAGTGTGGTTTGAATAATGCTGTGCTGGTTGTAATGCTTTTTTAGAAGGGGAAATGCTGTTTTTCACATTCTGGATTTGTCTAAATGCAGTGATTCACTAGAGAAAGGGAATATAAAAGGAAAAAACCGGGTCCAACAGTGTAGTCTTGTGTCCTGACATTTTGTTAAAAGGATCCCAAACTTTAAGAGGCCTTTTTGAATTAGACAAATGCAAGGAAGGAAATTATCTCAGAAATAAACACACAAACACAATATACTGAGGTAGGCGTACTTGACGAATTTGTCGCGACTGGGCGCGCTTGACGAATTTGTCGTGATGGAAATTCTTTGCGTTTGCGCCATTTTTCGACCAGTACCACTTTTTTGTTTTTTGTTTTTTTTTGATGACCAGGATCTCCAGGTCTTGAGTTCTGGTCCAGACCATCATCAGGAAGACGAAAGGTGAAATATACTTTACTACTATAAAGCTGAAATGTACTAGCCTTTAAAGAGCTAAGCTAAAATGCACTCTGCATGTTTTAAATACTGCTACGATGAGCTAACTTTATAGTTGTGTTGCACATGTGAGCAGTGGGTTCATTATTAATATTGGTTCATGTTAAATCTACTTCACGTCTTGCAACGGTTGAGGCATGAAGATAATGGCAACGACCGTAGCAGTTTAAATGCAGCTAAGGATAAAATTATGTTTGCCATATGTTGCTGTCTAACACTTGAGTTTTAGGCGCCCCCGGCTCTTCCACGTCCGGCCCCTGGCCCCCGGCTCCTCGACGCCCCTGGCTCAAGAGGGATGGGTGAGAGGATAAATTTCCCTTGAATTTCCCAGAAATGGATAAATGAAAAACATTTTAGCCCATAACACAAGCTAACGCTAATTAAATTCATGTCTTGCAACTGTGAGGCATGAAGATCAACTGCAGCAGATGTTTATTTGAAATGCAGCTAAGGATAAAATGTTTGCCATAATATGTTGCTGTTTGACCCTTTATTTTTCAGGTTGTAGGGAAATGGGTGAAGTGCAGAGGATATATTTCCCTCGCTAAACACTACATATAACTTGGGGGTGGTGGTGGTGGTGGAGCTCTGATATTTGGCCTACAGAATGTCGACTACTGAAAAATGAACCTTCGCCTCAATTTGAAGTCAAAGCCAAAAAAGGACCCAGAAGAGGAAGTCATTGCTGAACTTTTTGTTGTTGGTTGTATCCAAAAAATATGGAATTAATGGGAGTATTTCAAATTGATACAAAGAATACACCTTGACTGCAAAGATTCAGCACAAAGTACATTAAATGGAGCGCTGTGGAGTGAACTTGAGTGTAAAAGCTGAACGGTGACTAAACCATTATACTTCAAATGCCCTGGGACTAATCTGCTGGAAAGGAGTCCAACTTTGTCTAAAGGCTCAAATCCAAAGTGCACCAACAGCCTAACTATACATACAACAATAAATCCAAATAAAGATGCTAAACGAATGCAATGCAAAGAAACTGTCTTATGGCGCACAAAAAAATGTCTTTCCTTTGGAGTCCCATGATCAACATTAATTCAAATGCTGGAAGCTGAGAATGGCACAAGATGGAACCAAATGGAGAAATGTTCAAACCTGATCATTTTAATCAAACTGAAGTTTACATTTGGAATCCCTTGATGGGG
Organism: Paratrypauchen microcephalus; assembly: GCA_036785185.1. NCBI lineage: Eukaryota > Metazoa > Chordata > Actinopteri > Gobiiformes > Gobiidae > Paratrypauchen > Paratrypauchen microcephalus. Next base: position 1,781,251 of record JAVJIX010000153.1, read on the forward strand.
AAACTCGCTCTTGGTATTTAACCACTTGACATCAACCAAGACCTCAGGAGCGGTGAGCTGCTGCCGTACACGTGAGTGCTAACCACTCAGATACAGTCTAATTGGAGGATCATGTACGTTTTACACTTTGAATATACTGACAGTTTTGGTCCAAGGGTTGAGGCCCTTGTGTTTTCTTTTCCTGGTCCCAGAGTGGGGCACGTAAGGACTGGGTAAGTATAATGGTTCAAACACTTGAACGTTTGGTTTGTGACAGGGATGAGCTCTCCCTGCTGCAGGTTTCACAGGTTTTATTTGTCCATCCAGACTTAAACCAGGTAAGTATTGGGGAGATTCTGTGAACCTCGTATCATCTCAAAACGAGGTCTGAATATGCTGAGCGTTCTGTTCCTCTAAGGCTTTGGTTTTGGGCCTAAACTGGTGTGTGCCGGATTCTAAACATTGGCACACTTTTATGGAGCCTGTGTGGCCTCCTTGGTCTGGTGTAAATGTGGAGGCTGGTAAAACATGTGATGGTCACATGGGTCTGAAAACTCCTCCGTCTAAACTAACACTTCCACAGGTTGAACTGATTTGTCTCTGTTCATTTACAATTTTTAAAACCAGGTCTGAACTTGACAATCTTGGGTTTTTGTATTTATGTGGTTTGGTCTGAGCTGGTCTAAATGTGAGACTGGTTTAGAGTGCGAGGGCTCTGGTCCTCACTCTGAACTGAAATGCTGGTTATTCTAAACTCTTCCACAGGATTGACTCTAACCCTGACTCTTGATTACAGATTTTATACTGTTTTAACTTTTAAATGAGTATTTCCAGGTCCCAGAGGCTGTTTGTGGTGAGTATCTGTGCACCTACTAACACACTAACCTACAAAAGCACGGGCGGTGGGTTTAATCCAGCCACAGGGGGCGCTGTGTCCCTCTGTGCCAGTCCCCAGCCTGGATAAATGGAGAGGGTTGCTTTGGCATAAAACCTACTGCCTTTTAGCTTGATCGCACATGTTTGAATAACCCTTTATCAGTGTGTCTACATTTATCTCTTTAGTTCAGTAGAGATTGGCAATTAGAGGGGCAGAAATGATCTAAAATGATCTTTGTAAAGGTGTATGGGGTTTAAAAACACAGTGGAGTAATCCTGTATTGCCACATGACATCACAAGGGTTTTCTGTTTGAGAGAACAACTCGGCCTAAATATGATTTATGTGTGAATGAAAAAAAACAAAACGTCCAGGTATGTTGAGGAAATGGGATTAATTTTTTGCCATTTTGTTCAAAATTGATTTTTTTTTTTTTTTTTTTTGGTCCCATACTGACACTTGTGTTCAACTATAATTTAATACAGGCAGGTCCGCCCAGCGCCGTGGACGGACGGTCTTTTTCACCATGCCCCAGTTTGCAGCTCTGTTTTAAAATAAAATCTATTCACTTTTATCTTTGTAGGTTAAAGGAAAAGTAAAGTTTTTTTACAATTTGAGCCTTATTTCGGTAATAAAACAAGTTGTTTTACTCACCCATAGCACTTTGTCATATGGAGCACTTCCAGAGATGTTTTAGATTAGCGTTAGGCTAACGCCGTTAGCCTAGCGCGACTTATAGCCATAGCTCGGGGCATTCCCCGAGCATGTAATATGCCCCGTGCGGGCTCCAAATAACACAAACTTTAGCACTTTTCAAATCATAGAACCTCTGTCTTTAGTCTACGATTTCGTTTGAGTCAAAAGTGGCCTGTAATCCGAGATTTATCCATAGTTTCGAGTAGATGAGGACGCCAGTGCGCATGCGCGGACTGTGCTCTCAGCTCCCGGGACCCAAACATGGAAAGCAAATCTGTAAATTATGGATAAATCTCGGATTACAGGCCACTTTTGATTCAAACGGAATCGTAGGCTAAGACATCGGGCTTCTATGATTTGGAAAGTGCTAAAGTTTGTGTTATTTGGAGCCCGCACGGGGCATATTACATGCTCGGGGAATGCCCCGAGCTATGGCTATAAGTCGCGTTAGGCTAACGGCGTTAGCCTAACGCTAATCTAAAACATCTCCGGAAATGCTCCATATGACACCAAAGTGCTATGGGTGAGTAAAACAACTTGTTTTATTACCGAAATAAGGCTCAGATTGTAAAACGTAACTTTTCCTTTAAGACTTGTAGGGAATTGTAAATATTGTTCAGCGTTATTAAAGTCCCACACATTTGCCACAAGAGGGCGCTATGACACTTATGAACACGCCCTTCTCATCGTCCGCAATAAAAGCAGGAATAATCCAAACGTGTGTACTTGTAGGAATAAATCATAGTTAATGGCCGAACAAATGCTTTTAAAAGGCCCATATTACGCTATTTTCTGATCTGTTCTATTTCCTCATCTCAAACACACTGGAGTTGTTTGTGATGCAGACCCTGCATGTTTAGGCAGAGTTTTTCTCAAACGGAAAACATTCTGTTCTACCTCTTGCTGTTGTGGTAATATAGGAAGTGGTTCACTGTTTTTAAACTCCACACACCTTCACTAGAATCATGTGGATAATTTCAGCCCTGGAATCGCCAATCTCGACTGAACAAAAGGTAAAAGGAGCTGTTGCCTTTTAAACTACAGCTTCATGACTCTCTATAGTCCAAACGTGCAATATTTTTTCCATACTCGTTACGATTTTTATTTTTTATTCTTGCCTGCATGCTCTTGTTCAAACTCTCTGCCTGAAGCTACAGGGGCAAGTAAATTTCTCCTATGCGAGATCAATAAAGTCTTATCTTATGACATCACAAGGTGGAACGGAACATTTTGAGCTTTGGAGACTAATAATAAAGGATTACTCAAACATGTGTGAATGAAACGACAAGTCCACGTCTGGGTTTTTTTTGAGGAGGAAACAACATAACATGACTTGAAGCTCACAAAAATCCATTTTGTGTTTCATAGGTTGGAGTCCAGGGTGGAAAGCTGTTTGGACCAGCACAGGTCTGCAGGCTACAGCTGGAAATGTGAACTGTCCTAAACCTGCACTAAAGAGCTCCTTCTGTGCTCGGGTAGGAAGGAATGGCTTTTATTGATGCAGTAAAACTACAGGAAAACAAGCGTGATAAGTGAAAATGTTAATTTTCAATATTCTGTATGACTTGGCCTGGACTTTTTGGAGTCCTATCGGGCCTTGTTGGCTCATGGGACTCCTGAGGCAGCTGACAGGTACCGGTGGGCCAAGCGTGCTGCAGCCCGGGTGGTCGCAGAGGCAAAAACTCGGGTCTGGGAGGAGTTCGGAGAGGCCATGGAGGAGGACTATCGGACGGCCTCAAAGAAATTCTGGCAAGCCGTTCGGCGCCACAGGAGGGGAAGCAGTGCTTCACCAACAGTTTACAGTGGGGGTGGGGAGCTGTTGACCTCGACTGGGGATGTTATCGGAAGGTGGAAGGAATACTTTGAGGATCTCCTCAATCCCGCCATCATGTCTTCCGAGGAGGAAGCAGAGGCTGGAGACTCGGAGGCGGACTCATTCATCACCCTGGCTGAAGTCACTGAGGTGGTTGGAAAGCTCCTCAGTGGCAAGGCCCCGGGGGTGGATGAGATCCGTCCTGAGTATCTCAGGTCTTTGGATGTTGTAGGGCTGTCTTGGCTGACACGTCTCTGCAACATCGTGTGGCGGTCGGGGACAGTACCTCTGGACTGGCAGACTGGGGTGGTGGTCCCTCTGTTTAAGAAGGGGGACCGGAGGGTGTGTTCCAACTATCGGGGAATCACACTCCTCAGCCTTCCCGGTAAGGTCTATTCCAGGGTGCTGGAGAGGAGAATTCGACCGATAGTCGAACCTGTTTCAGGAGGAGCAGTGTGGTTTTCGTCCCGGCCGGGGAACACTGGACCAGCTCTATACTCTCCATCGGGTGCTCGAGGGTGCATGGGAGTTTGCCCAACCAGTCCACATGTGCTTTGTGGATCTGGAGAAGATCGACCGTGTCCCTCGTGGGGTCCTGTGGAGAGTGCTCTGGGAGTACGGGGTTCGGGGCCCTTTGCTAAGGGCTGTTCGGTCCCTGTATGACCGGAGCAGGAGCTGTGTTCACATTGCCGGTAGTAAGTCGGACCTGTTCCCGGTGCATGTTGGACTTCGCCAGGGCTGCCCTTTGTCACCGGTTCTGTTCATTATATTTATGGACAGAATTTCTAGGCGCAGTTAGGGGCCGGAGGGGATCCGGTTTGGGAACCACAGGATCTCATCTCTGCTGTTTGCAGATAATGTTGTCCTGATGGCTTCATCAAACCGGGACCTCCAATGTGCACTGGGGCGGTTCGCAGCCGAGTGTGAAGCGGCTGGGATGAGGATCAGCTCCTCCAAATCCGAGGCCATGGTTCTCGACCGGAAAAAGGTGGCTTGCCCCCTCTTTGTGGGCGGGGAGTCCTTGCCTCAGGTGGAGGAGTTCAAGTATCTCGGGGTCTTGTTCTCGAGTGAGGGGAGGATGGAGCGTGAGATTGACAGGCGGATCTGTGCAGCGTCGGCAGTGATGCGGTCGTTGTACCAGACCGTTGTGGTGAAGAGGGAGCTGAGCCGAAAGGCGAAGCTCTCAATTTACCGGTCAATCTACGGTCCTACCCTCACCTATGGTCATGAGCTCTGGGTAATGAGTCGAAATGAGTTTCCTCCGCAGAGTGGCTGAGCGCACCCTTAGAGATGGGGTGAGGAGCTCGGAGTAGGGCCGCTGCTTCTCCACGTCGAGGAGCAGCTGAGGTGTCTCGGGCATCTATTCCGGACTCCTCCCTCAGGAGGTGTTCCGGGCATGTCCCACCAGAAGGAGGCCCCGGGGAAAACCCAGGACACACTGGAGGGACTATGTCTCCCGGCTGGCCTGGGAACACCTTGGGGTCCCCCCGGAGGAGCTGGAGGAAGTGTCCGGGGTGAAGGAGGTCTGGGCGTCCCTTCTTAGACTGTTGCCCCTGCGACCCGGCCCCGGATAAGCAGAAAAAAATGGATGGATGGATGGATGGATTTTGGTCCCTGTGAGAAGTCTGACCTGAAGAGCAGTTTGGAGCAGCTACAGCTGGAAATGTGAACTGCCTCAAACTTGTAGTAAACAGAATAGGTTTTATTGACGTGCACCTGCTCATATTTTACCATCTTAATAATTTGGTATAACCTACAGCTTTTAAAGGGCCCATATCTGTTGTAATGTTTCCTCGTCCTAAAGTTGTTTTTCATTACAAGGTTTGTTACATATGACATTTGAGATGATCAACACTTCCACCTTGTGATGTCATGTAATACAGGAAGTGCTCCACTCTGTTTTTAAACTCCCCACACATTCACCAAAATCACTGTTCCCATGTAAGCATGCATCTAGTCACGCCGTGGTTAAAGCTCATAACTGAAAATGTGCCGCAGTGGGGTATTCAAGAAAAAATTCCAAGTGATGATGGGACACATTTCGTGGCCAGGGTAGTTGAGGAGGTGGGCCAATTTTCAGGAATTGATCGCCGCAGACCAGATTTTGACCAGTTTCCGTTTTAAAGGGATCATGTGTGTTACCTCTGACAGTTTGCTCTCAGCCCGGTTCTGCTCGCGTTCTGGAGCTCAGGTAATTGGGTCCGGTAACTTTGCAGGGACTCATAATAACGCTTCTCAAAACAAAACATTTGTCCGAAAGGTGATATATATTTGCGTCCCAAACAGTTGTCCACGAAAAATCCAGCAGCGTAGTCGGCATTTGCATATCGTTTCGATTCATATCACTGCGCGCCTGTTATTAGCCTGTCACCCTTTAGCGGAAGTGAACGACTGATGCGGTCCGCCTTAAGCGAAAGTTTACAAGTGAACAGGCAACCGGCAGCTAATGTGAGCGCAGTGACGTGAAAATACGCTGCTGGATTTTTCATGGACAACTGTTTGGGACGCAAATATATATCACCTTTCAGACAAATGTTTTGTTTTGAGAAGAAAAACAAGCGTTATTACGAGTCCGTACGAAGTTACCGGACCTAATTACCTGAGCTCCAGAACGTGAGCAGAACCGGGCTGAGCGGAGACTGTCAGAGGTAAGCCGTAACTTTTAGAAGGAAACCCATACAGATTTAACATTAAATAAAAAAACATACTAAGTGCCATTCTTTCTAGCATTCTGGCAGGTTCAGGGTGGTATAAAGTGTGAGCACACAGGCCTCACTTGGGTCAAGGCTCTTCCACTGGCTCATGTACATGACTGTGAGCACGGTGTAACATGAGCCCTTTTGAAATGTTTGCCAGACCCCCTAATCTTGCTTTTGGCCCACCTCCCAGGAAACTCCCCCCATAGGTCTGTGTGATGACGTGCTGGTATACTGTAATGAGATGAATGCGCTTTTGTTTTCTGTTTCTGTGCAGGTGAGGGCCGCGCTGCCGACCGCTGCCACGGCTGTTCTTCACGACATCAAGGTCTGAGACCGGGCATAAGCATTGATGTTCGCATTGCTGGGCAGGCCCTTACAACGTGCTGTTGATCACTGACATGGTCGCACAACGGGGAACCTGGATACTCCTCCCACTGCAGCACCTGAGCAACAAGGGGTAGTTTCTCAAACTGCCCCACCGACGCTGGAGCAGGCCCGCAGGCTGCTCCTGCCAGCTGTAAGAGCGGGGTAGGCTTTCATGCTGCCTCCTCCGGGAAGAACGAGGGGAGACTAGGCGCAACCTCCAACGCTAGAGATCGCGGACCAGGCCCTTTGGCGGGTCCCCACGTGGGAACAACAGAGCCAGACCCTCTGGTGGGCTCCTCCGGGGGCTCGAACTGGAGCCCTACCTGACCCTACTGATTTACTGAGGTCTCATGGTGACAGAGACTAACTCGTCTACTGGTAATGTCTCCGAACTCATTTGACAGGATCGAGATGATGCAGAGTGTTGCTTCCTCCTTGGACGATGGGAGGCCCCAACAACTAGAACTGTTAAATGGACTAAATCTGAGCTTTGCCAGGTGTTTGGGTACAGTGCTTTCCTGAGCACTGGTGTTTGGGTACAGTGCTTTCCTGAGCACTGGTGTTTGGGTACAGTGCTTTCCTGAGCACTGTGGACCAGATCTAGACTGCATCACTTGGTAAAGTGTGAACTTGGATGACATTCTGCTATTAATGGGTGCATTTCCCCAAGTGTTCCTTTAATGTTTTCCATTATACTCACATGTTTTGGTTTCAATTTTTTTTTTTTTTCCCCCTAGCTTTCAGCTTTAACTATTCTTGGGTGCCATCACCCACAAACAGCTGCATCTATTTCTCAACTGTAAAATTTGTTTGGTTGATTTAAGAATGAAATGTGATAATTATCAAAGGGGGGAATTGTAATGGAAATCTTTATATGAACAGTTATTGTTAATCAAATATAGGTCATGTATAAGTTGGTCTTGTGATTTCTAATGGTTAATCAGTTTTAGATTTAGTTATCTGAATGTGTTGTGTTGTATCTCTCAGACCCTCCAGGAATTCACGATGTTGCGATTTGCAACTTCAACCAATCCCCGCGAATTCAGGGCGGTATTGCAATTTTGACCAATCATCGGCGACGTATTGAACGCCGACCAACTTCTTCTGTGTAGGAGACATAACTGAGATGAGGTGCACGGTGCGTTTGTGTGTGTGTGTGTGTGTGTGCGGCAGAGGCGGTGGGTCACGTGAGTGTGGGTGTGTGCACGTACGGAAGTGTGTGCGTGTAAAAGCGCGCGCTCATCTGCAGTGTTGCCAACTTGGCGACTTTGTCGCTATTTTTAGCTACTTTCTGGACCCCCCCTAGCGAGAAAATTGGACAAAAGCGACTAGCGACAAATCTAGCGAGTTTTTTAGGTGATCAGAGGCTCCAAGATTGCGGGAGGGGGAAAAAATAATTGCACCGTTTTCTCTCTTTCCCCGTTCAGAGAAAGAGACAGAGAGGGGCAGTGGAAGAGAGACACAGGCAGAGAGGGGCGGGGCGGAGTTGAGAACAGCGTGGACTGTCAGACACACACACACGCACACGCACACACAGCACACACACACGCGCCAGTCTCTCCTCTGCTCCCTCCCATCTCGTCAGATCGCCTCGGAGTCTGGTCATTCCTCTCATTCCTCTCTGTTTCTGTCATTCAGTTTCTGTCGTCACGTGCATATCCCTCTCATTCTTTAGAGCATTTCTTTTTTCTCCTCTTGTATTGTATATCTGGCCGTTTAGACGAGGACGATTGCGACTGAAAACAATAAAATATTCTATCGGAAGTGTCTTTCGTTTACACGGCGGCGGCACCGTCGGGCTCTGAAACCGCAAAAATCTGAAGACTCCTTCCAGAGTGTGGAGTTTTGAAGACGGCCCGGGTCGCGTCTCCGTCTAAACGGCAAGAAGCGCAAAACATGTTCACGTCACATACACCTGACGCGCCAAGCCGGTAAAAACAATAACAATACGTCGCAGGTGACAGAGGCGAGTTTGTACAAGACCGGACAGAACCAGTCAGTGGTGGGACAGTTTTGAGAATGGATTAGTTGCTGACAGTGCTTGGGTGGAAAACTTCAGAATGACTAAACAAGCTCTTGTTGGCACTTCTGGGCAGTTCTGCGCACTTCTGTGCTGGTATATTGTGAACTAAAGTCATAACTGATGCTGGGTTTGCGTTGGCTCTTTGGGCATTATTCTGCGCAGTTATCTGGCATATTGTGGAAACACACACGCGCACGCAACACACACGTAACACACACACACACACACACAGCTCTGATAAAACTGCGGGCATATTCCCATACTTTCCTCTGTCCGAGCACCACCAAGTGCACTTGTCTGTGTTCTGTGTTTCTCATAGTGCTTTAGCAGTTTAAGTTGCGTAACACCGACTACCGAGGTGCTCTTCTTGTGCATTTTATGCTGTGTGGGTCTGTGCTGGTTGACATGACTGAGATACGCATTACGTGCCTGTCTGTGTATAATGTAGCCTATAGGCTATGCATTATGTTCGACCAAACATTTCGGTGACACCTGATGGAATAATTATATATTATTAACTTTTGTGATTCTTTAATCTTTAGAAATGAAGTTTCAAATGTGTGCGTGACTTGTGATCATATGTTTTGAGTTGCAGAAAGGCCAGATATCTGAGGGGAGACGTAAGCAGACAGCTCGGCTCCTCCAGTATCTAAGTCCCAGGGACATTGTCCCTGTGAAAGATGTCATATCTGGGAATTATCTTATAAGTGTGTTGGGTGTTATGATTATGTTTTGGTTTTAATTATGTTTTGTCGGCTGTCCTGCCACATGTTCCCCCACCCCTTATGGGCAGGACAGACCACGTGTAAACTAGGGATGTGAAAAACTGAATAAATAGCAAGCTGGGGGCACAGAGAACCAGGACGCTCAGAGCAGAATGGGCCAAGAGCATCTTGTTACCTGGGCATCCTCTCTGACTGTTCTCCACTTGCAAGTGAAAAAAACTAATCTCTCTTGTCTTCTTTTCCTGTGTACAGAATATGTTGGGTTTTTAACACCTATCAACACCCTCTTGCGATTGTGTCCCCCCCGAGTTCACATGCGTTCCGCGGTCTATGCTGTGACGGAGCGCCTGTAGCTGTCCGTCATTCCCCGACCCGCGCCTCTTTCTCTCACTGGCCCCAGCGTGCGCCTAGACGGCAGAGCACGGAGCGCTTTCCCTGGTTTGCGTAACCAGACTGATTCAACTGTTCCCTGCCTATAAACTGTTCCCCGTGATCTGGACTCTGTTTCCCTCCCTGGGGCGTACGAGGGTGCACACTTGGATGCTAGCTGCTGTGATAATGTCTGTGGAAACGTCTGTAAATACCTTTTGTAAATACTTTTGTAAATACTACTGTTTTTGGGACTTGTTTTTCACTGTAAATATTTGCACTGTGTACACTGGATTGTGGTGGAAATAAAAAGGGAATACACGTAAGCACGTATTCGACTGTGCCATCATTTCCACCCCTCTCGTATCTTGTCCAAACGAACCCGTGACATATGCTCTTGTTGTATTAAGCGAAGAGCTCCGACCCTACATCGAGGGCGAAACAACCGTGATGAGAGCCCCTGTGTTGTCCTGAAAAAGGTAGCTCTGACATTATATTAGCGGCCTGGCATATGCATATTCAATCGAATTCGCCCACTTTTGCGTCTTTGTATAAACAAACATTTCCTGTTGAACGCTCGTCTAAACGATTGAAGACGAGACGCCACTTTTGCGTCTTCTGTTTTGATCGTCGCCGTATAAACGTAGTGACCCCAAACGTTTGAACGACAGTGTATGGGGAAAAATTCACTGTAAATTGACTTCTGCACTCGGGGGTGGTCCCTCACTGTTGAGCTCCATTCAGGTGTTCAGCGGCGCCCCCTACAGGCTTTGCTCCTGGACACCCCACTCCTCTTCTCTGTCTTTCTCTGAGGAAAGTATCCACCGCTCCAAGTCTCAAAGCCCCTCCATCAGCACCTCCGACTTTTACTCCGTTGGAGATGGAAGACGGGTCAGAAAAACGGACGGAGCGCTGCTTCTTTGTCTGGACGCTCCGATCTCACCAAGACGCACTGATGCCCTCCCGGCCCCCTCCTGTTTCCTAATGTGGCGGACAGCAGGGGTGGCCCTTTTATTTCTTATTACTGGTCTTTTAATCAGTTTTAAGGGGTTTTATTGCACCTTTAGAGGAAAAGGGAACCGGTGTCAGATATCTCCTCTGTTACTGTGATTTTAAGGGGGGGCAGGTGTTTGTTTTTAACCTAGCTACTTTACTTTTCAGGTTTTTTTTCATTTTCTTCTGCTTTATTCCATATTTTCGGGTTGTGGGGGCAACGGTCCAGGTCCGCTGCCCAGATCACATGCACCGGCCCCCATGGATCCTCCCACGGGAGACACTTTACAGTTGACTTTCCTTTTTATATTTCTGGATTTAGTCTGCTGCTGTTTTGTTAAAGTTGGGTTAAAGTGTTATTTACCTTCAGTTGTCTCTTTTAGCTCGATTGCACCTTAAATAAACTTGCAGATCAGTTGCTGTCCCTGGGCTTTTGGCTTTATTTTGGTTAATAATTAGGGTCCCGGGTCATACTGGGGAGAGGTTTAGCTCAGATCCTTCAGCTCTTTGGGTTTTTAAGTGATTGTTATGACTCTGTGGGAGCACTTTCAGTTCTGCGTATTTATTAACGCAGGGCTCTCAAGTTTTGAAGATTGCTAGGAGTGAGATTTCTGAGGAGCGGGGTGGGTGTGTGTGTGTGTGAGTGACATTTTTTCCTGAGGGGGGGGGGGGGGGTGCGAGCAGTAGTCGAGTTATAAGCAGAATTAGAAGGTACTTTGTTAATATGGAAATGCTTTTATAACTAAAAGTCCATATTATCATTCAATAATGCACAGGATAATATGTTATTACACACAGTCTTGGTTTAGTCCTGGTTTAGTCCTGGTTTAGACCTGTTTTAGTCCTGGCTTAGTCTTGGTTTAGACCTGGGTTAGTTTTGGTTTAGTCCCGGTTTAGTTCTGGTTTAGACCCGGTTTAGTCCTGGTTTAGTCCTAGTTTAGACCTGGTTTAGTCCTGGTTTAGTGCTGGTTCAGACCCGGTTTAGTCTTGGCTTAGTCCTGGTTTAGACCTGGTTTAGTCCTGGCTTAGTCTTGGTTTAGACCTGGTTTAGTTTTGGTTAAGTCCTGGTTTAGACCCGGTTTAGATCTGGTTTAGTCTTGGCTTAGTCCTGGTTTAGACCTGGTTTAGTCCTGGCTTAGTCTTGGTTTAGTTCTGGTTTAGTCCTGGTTTAGACCTGGTTTAGTCCTGGCTTAGTCTTGGTTTAGTTCTGGTTTAGTCCTGGTTTAGTCTTGGTTTAGTTCTGGTTTAGTCCTGGCTTAGTCCTGGCTTAGTCTTGGTTTAGTTCTGGCTTAGTCCTGGTTTAGTTCTGGTTTAGTGCCGAAATAGATGCAGAAATAATCTGATATGACTCACCCATAAAAACGCGGTAACTCGTATCCATATATGCACGTGTCACGGTCTTTAATAATCCGGAGCTCCGGAGAAAAGGACATATCCCAAACTTATCCCGTGTCCCGAGGCGACAGTTCCTTCTTACGTAGCATTAACGTAGCAAGTTAAGGATTCTTCTTCTCTTGGAAATGCCACGTAAATATCACGCGGCTCGCTCACAGCTGATCGCTCAACTCGAGTACTGGTGCGCGAGTGACTTTTTTTCACTGAAATTAACACTGCATTAACTTACCGATTTTCTGGGCACAGAAGCGCTGTGAACAGAAGAAGAAGAAGAAGAAGAGAAGTGAACTTTATTGATCTCACACTGGAGAAATTCTTCTCTGCATTTTAACCCATCCTATATATATGTACATATATTAGGAGCAGTGGGCAGCACACACATTAGGGCGCCCGGGGACCATCTCCATGATCTTCTTGCTTCGGCTTGGTCAGGACCTAAGCTGGAGTACCTATGGTGCATGTTTTGGGTTGGTGGGGGAAACCGGAGTGCCCGGAGGAAACCCACCCAGACACGGGGAGAACATGCAAACTCCACACAGAAAGGCTCGGGCGACCCGGGGATCGAACCCAGACCATGCATGCAAACTCCACACAGAACACACACGGAAAGGTCTGGGCGACCCGGGGATCGAACCCGGAACCTTCTTGCTGTGAAGCAAGAGCACTAACCACTCTGCTACCGTGCCGCCAGCAGTGGCGGCACGGTAGCAGTGGCTGCTACAGTGGCTACAGTTTTGAATTGCTTAAAAAAATTTCAGTGTGAGAAATACCATGTGTGGCGTGTGAACACGTCGAATTGCGTGAGACTTGAGAGCCCTGATGGAAGATGAAGAGTCTAACAAGGTGTCAAATGAGACATAATTATACAAAATGATAAGTGTATACGTACTGTTGTGGAATTTCTGATCTATAAGAATAAAAGTGGAAAGTTGGAGTTGTCTTGAATCAAAGAGTTGATTTATTAAAGCAATTGTGCAGAATCACAGCCTGACTGTCCCTCACAGAGGCGTCTGTCCCTAGATCAGTCATAAGAAAACATTCCAGGTTCTTATACCCCTCGGGGGGGCATGAGCCAACGCGTAATCAAGACAGAACATTTCATCAATATCAGGTCAGCCCAAGGCTCATTCACATCAGAATAACAAGTGAAAAACAAGAACATGATTAACGACCTCAATTCATTAAAAATCACAAAACCAACTTATACATGACATATGTATCTGATTATATGAATGACTATTGTAAAGAGTTCCACTACAGCACAAATCAGAATAAAAGAGAAAAAGAATAAGTAATAAAATAGGAAACATCACAAAACACAAAGTGATTTAAATAGCATATTTGAATTTTCTTGTGATCAGTCGGAGCGTTCATGGTCCTGTTTAGGAGTTTGATTTACTGTGATGTTCTTTGAGAGGGACGTGTTTTACGGCACAGATCTGCTCGCCTGTTGGACTTCAGATAAGTCAGTCGTATTAAAACTAGTGCTGTCAGGAGATTTAAAAAATTAATCTGATTCATTACAGGATTTGTCATTAATTATTCTAATTAATCTAATTAATCGCATTTTAAGAGTGTGAGAGATTCTGAGCGATCGAGTGAACGAACCAACTTTGTGATTGAGTTTGTCAATTTTCATGTGGTCACTTTGCTCATTCGTTTCTCAAATTCTGTGAGTGTGGTTTGGTTTGTTGGTTTGTTGGTTTGTTGGTTTGTTGGTGGTTTGTTGGTTTGTTGGTTTGCTGGTTTGGTGGTTTGGTGGTTGGTTGGTTGGTTTGTTGGTTGGTTTGGTGGTTTGTTGGTTTGTTGGTTGGTTTGGTGGTTTGTTGATTTGGTGGTTTGTTGGTTTGCTGGTTTGCTGGTTTGGTGGTTTGGTGGTTTGCTGGTTTGCTGGTTTGTTGGTTTGCTGGTTTCTTGGTTTGGTGGTTTGGTGGTTTGGTGGTTTGTTGGTTTGTTGGTTTGTTGGTTTGCTGGTTTGCTGGTTTCTTGGTTAGTTGGTTTCTTGGTTTGTTGGTTTGTTGGTTGGTTTGGTGGTTTGCTGGTTTGGTGGTTTGGTGGTTTGTTGGTTTGTTGGTTTGCTGGTTTGCTGGTTTGGTGGTTTGCTGGTTTGTTGGTTTGCTGGTTTCTTGGTTTGGTGGTTTGGTGGTTTGTTGGTTTGCTGGTTTGCTGGTTTGGTGGTTTGCTGGTTTGCTGGTTTGGTGGTTTGCTGGTTTCTTGGTTTGGTGGTTTGGTGGTTTGTTGGTTTGGTGGTTTGTTGGTTTGCTGGTTTCTTGGTTTGTTGGTTTCTTGGTTTGGTGGTTTGCTGTTTTGTTGGTTTGCTGGTTTCTTGGTTTGGTGGTTTGTTGGTTTGTTGGTTTGGTGGTTTGGTGGTTTGCTGGTTTGTTGGCTTTGGTGGTTTGTTGGTTTGTTGGTTTGGTGGTTTGCTGGTTTGCTGGTTTGGTGATTTGCTGGTTTGGTGGTTTGGTGTGGTTTGCTGGTTTGGTGGTTTGGTGGTTTGTTGGTTTGTTTGGTGGTTTGCTGGTTTGCTGGTTTCTTGGCTTTGGTGGTTTGGTGGTTTGTTGGCTTTGCTGGTTTGTTGGTTTGCTGGTTTGGTGGTTTGTTGGTTTGGTGGTTTGTTGGTTTGTTGGTTTGCTGGTTTGGTGGTTTGTTGGTTTTGGTGGTTTGTTGGTTTGTTGGTTTTGGTGGTTTGGTGGTTTGGTGGTTTGTTGGTTTGTTGGTTTGGTGGTTTGGTGAAGTGCGCTCACGCTCGATCTATCACCGGTAACGATGGAACTGGTCCGGACGTGTTTCTCGTTCAAATGATTCGTCAGGCTGGAGGAAAATTATTTTTGACCAAAGCTCCAAATCACGGCGTTCTCGTTGATCGTCCCGTCTTTGTTCTTTTTTATAAATAAACGTCAAATTTAAAATGCGCATTAAATTACTGCTCATAATTAATTGCGTTCATTTTTATAACGCATTAATTTGCAGTGTGATTAATTAATCTAATTAACGCGTTAAACTGACAGACCTAATTAAAACAAAACTCAGATTAGGACAAAGGTGCAGATGTGTTTTTATTTACTGTTTTCTTGTCTTCGTGTCTCTGCAGCACTTTGGAAACAGTCGCGTTTATAAAATGTGTTATAAAAATAAAACGGACTGATGCTATTGTTTATTTCTGTTCTCAGATGATATTTCTGTAGATCATGTCAATTAGCGTCAGGGTTATCCTCATGGTCCTGCGGGCCACTGACTCTTTCCTTATTTTCGCCAACATGTCATTGAATTCCGGGTCATTTTCCAATATTTCCCCAATCCTCGCAAGTTGCCTAAAAATACGTCGTTCTGATATACCTCCTGCATGTTTTTCTGATAAAATTTGGATCACTGAGACGTCTGCCGCTACATCTTCATATTCTTTGTTTATTTTTTCCAGGAGAGACTTTACAGTTTCTCTCTGGTATTTTTCTTTCAGTGTTTTCACTGTTTCTCTCTTTGTGACCGTCTTTCTTTCCCATCTGTATCTCTGGAGTGAATGTAAGATACAGTCACATTTTCGAGGACACACAGTGCATCTTCCGTCTCGACCAAACACTTCACATTTGTGCATTTCTGCTTCGTTTCCAATGGGACATGGATAATGACAGGTGACCTCACATACCTCGCAGTTGTTGCTGTACTGTCCAGTTCCAGAGAGGTCCACCTTAAACCTCTCCTCAGTGACAGTGAATTCAATCTCAAAATTCTCATTTCTTTTCATCTCTGCCTCATGCTTCATTATTTGTTCACGTGTCTGCGATAACTCTTCAAGTCTTTGTAATAATAGTTTCTTCCACTTTGTTCTTTCTGTCAGCACTTTTCTGGGTAAAAGCCACCTTCCAGGTGTCTCTAACTCACTAAAGAATCTTGTCATGTTTTTGTTTCCCATGTCCCAGAACATTTGATCAAAACTGTCTTCCTCTGCAGAGGTCTGGTTTGGGGCGAACAGTGCAGAGTTGTTGAATTTGAAGTGGACTGGCAGACCCTGCTCAGTTTTAGGACATGGGACTCCAGCAGCTGTGATGTCCTCAAGAACTGGAGGCATCTGAGCATCTGCAAACGTCACCAGAATCCTGATCTTCTCAGCCGTGTCATTCCCACAGTCGGAGACGAATGAGTCTAATATGAAATGCAGGGTTGGAGGGAGTCGAGCTAAAGAGGACTGGAGCACTACACATACTTCATGAATATGTGTGATGTTCAGTTTATTGAAGAGGTCACAGATCTGCTTCAGGGTATCACTGTCTCTCTTGGCGCCTTTAAGGCCTCCAAACTCTGGAGTGTCGATGATGGTGAGTGAGAAGTCGACCTGGAATCCCTTCTGGTGGTTTATTTGGTACACCACTGTCTCAGAAGTCTCATCCTCGTTTATTTTAAACCGAAAAGGGTCGGTCCATCTGACTCCCAGGATGTAGTTGATCATGGCATTGATGAGAGTGGTCTTCCCAGATCCCACAGGTGCGAGAAGGATCATGATACGATCTTCTTTATGACTTTCTTTTCCAAAGACATATTTTCTGACACCAGCAGTGCTCAGTTCTTCTGCTTTTAGACCAAGTTGATAGATTTCTGGTGTTCCAGACTTGATTTTGACACAGTCTTTTACAATAAGTTCTGCTGCAGTGAATGTTTTGGTGGTGATGGTCACAGTGGAGCTTTCTGAACTCATTCCGTCCTCTCCACAGTCACAGAAGATCCTGAGGATGTACTCTGTCTGAGGCTGAAGTCCAGATATCACCTTCTCCTCAGAACAGGACTCCTCTCTCCTCCACTGGAGCTTGTCTCCGGTCTCAGCGTACTCCACGATGTATCTGAGGATACGGGCGCCTGGTCCCACCTGTGCAGGTCTTCTCCACCAGGCGTAGATCTTTGAGGAGAGGGAGGTGGCGCTGGGGTCTTCTGGAGGGCTGCAGGGTAAGGTTTTCATGGAGGTGTGAGGAGCAGCAGGACCTACTCCCACCTCAGTGACGGCTCTCACTGTGAAGCTGTACTCTGTGTTTGGGATCAGGCCTGTCACTGTGACCTCTCCAGCTTCAGCCTGGAGCTGCTGCTTCCACTGCTCCTGTCCTTTCTCACAGAACTCCACTCTGTATCCACAGACGTTCTCCACTCCCACTGAGAGAGCTCTGACCTGCAGACTCACGCTGTGCGCTGTGGCTCTGCTCATAGTCACTGAGTCTGGTTTAGAAGGGAGCTCAAAGCTCTCACTGGTGAGGAACCCGTCCTCATAAAGATAGATGGTTGCTTCTGTGTGGTTTTCATCAGTCAAACCCACTGCCAGGAACCGAAGAGCCTTTGTGTCCTGGTCTTTGTTGGCCTCTGCAAAGTCACTAAACACCTTTGCTTTGTGTCTCATTCGATTGATCACCTCTTTAGTCCTGTACCAGGGTGTGGGCTGTGCTCCAGACTCATGGGTTTGAATCCCCTTTAGATGGTTCTTCAGTTCTTCAAGGTACGGCTCTGCCCTCTCCAGAGACATGAACACAAACACCAGAGCTTTCTCTGGGAGACACACCTTTTTCATGAGCTCATTTTGAGAGGAGACGACTTCTGTGTTTCTCATCAGATTTGTGAGGGCATTTATGGTGTTGGCCTCCTGAAGGATCTCGTTCATCCACTGGTTCAAACGGTGAGAGCTGAATGGACTCTCTGCTGCCCTCTTCAGGACTTCTGCCAGAGCAGCCTCCTCCTCTCCGCCTCCTCTGATCGATGGAAGCTTCGTGGCCAGAGTTCCCTGGAGTCCCAGAAGGAACTTGGAGCACAAAGAGTTAAAGGTTTTGACTTTTTCAGAAAGGTGTGAGAAGTTCTGCCCTGTAGGACTCTTCAGGACATCATTACAGCTCATGTCCAGCTCCCTGAAGCTCTCCAGGATGCTCTCTGCCTCACAGACTAACGTCAGACTGATGTGACGCACCAGTTTAGACGCTCTAGAGTCTAAGGCGCAGAGGGGCAACAGGCTCACCGTCACAGGGACTGCGTTCTCACCATTGGGGCCCAGAAGTCTGGGCAGGTCTTGATAAACTTTTACCGCTTCTTCAAATGTTGTTGGACTTTTGTCTAAAAGGAAATCTCCATGAAAAGTGCAGGAGAACTTGTTCACCTTTTCTCTGTCTCTGGCCTCCATTTTCAGATTCCCTTCTAAATCAAATGAGATCTTTGGCATTTTTTCAATCATAAACTTCAGGTTTCCCTGAGTGTCTCGGACACTTTCATCTTCAGATGTTTCCTGGTCGAACACAAAGAAGGCCTGGGCTCCGTAGAGGATGGCTGTTACTACGTGCGTGGCTAGACCTTTGTCAATGACCTCGTGGTGCTTCAAGTTGTCTTTGCTGAGCTGGTTCATGGTCAATGTTTCAAACTTTGTCGTAGTTTTGTACTGCAGAGCGACACGGGCCTGTCTTCTGGAACTTTTCTTATCGTTGAGATATTTCGCTGACCCTTGAACTTTCACAAGTCCACTCATGAAACTGGCTTTGAGTTCACCGTCCATTCCAAATGAAGAGGCCTTCTCAGAGAGGCAGTCAGACGCCACGATCTTACACTGAGTGCTGGGTTTAGAGGTCACTCTCATGTCTTTGTCCAACTTCTCCTGGTCCCAGAAAGTCAGGCCTGAAAAACAAGAGGTTTATTTGGATTAATAAATATAAAGTGATTATAATAAAGACGAGACACACGTGTGTCTGTAGTGTCTGTAAGTGTGCACAGTGTAAGTGAAATGTGCACTGAAGAATATCGCTCTCTTTCAGGCGTACCTGGGACCAGTGTGTCCGATCTGCAGTCGTAAAACATGCCCAGGAGAAAGGACCGACCCAGAGCCGCCATCTCCACAGGGGAGTTACAGTGTGAAGCCATCTGAGCACAAGGAGAACATGCAGGTTAGTATTTTTACTTTTCATAGGAGCGACAACCTTAAATGTTTTTTCTATATTTAAGGCTACAGTAATAATTATTTATTGCAGAAAAGTATGTCAAGATGCAACGTGGAGCTCAGCGGGTCCACTCAGAAGTCCAGGAGTGGCATCCACTCAACATGTGGCCAACCCTGATCTGGTCAGATCTCAGAAGCTCAGCAAGACTGGGCCTGGTCTGGATTTGGATAGGAGACCGCTGAGAAAAACTGTTATTGTGTCCTTAGGCAAGACACTTCACGCACATTGCCTGGTATGGCGTCTCTCTCCCCTCCCTGCAGGACATCTACCGCACCCGCCTCACCCGCCTCACCCTCTGGGTGATCCCACCCACCCATCCAACTGCCTCTTCAGTCTGCTGCCATCAGGAAGGAGACTGAGGAGCCTCAGGGCCAAGACCAGCAGACTGAAAGACAGCTTCATCCACCAAGCTGTCAGGATGCTCAACTCTCTCCCAATCACACTGCTGCTTAAATAACAGACACTGCTGCTTAAATCACACTGCTAAATTACCCCGTAGTTAAATTACTCTGTAAAAATCTGTCTCCTGTGAAAAAATCTGTGTCTCCAACGGTCATCTGTGTTTTGACTTGGCTTCCCTGCATGAACACTCCCAAGGCCACAGATGTGGCTTATCATGAAACTCTATATATAAACATTGGCACACACTATTGGACTCACACTGACATGTATTTATGTAACACGATGCCCTGTCTTTTTTTTTTTTTTTTAGAAAGGTCTGCCTCTGCTCTGTTTCAATCAATTTAATTGATTCCTGATCTGTTCCCTTGCCCCGCCTTTCCTCCTTGTCGCCAAAGAAAAAAACACCGTATGTTACCTGTCCAATTGTTTTCTGTCATTACATGTTGTGTATAATTGTCATTGATTGTATTGCATCTTTTCCGCTCTGCATCTCCCAGTTGGCAGCGTGCGCATGTACGTGGCCCCTCCCCTAGCCGCTCTATTACTGTCCTTCCTGGTTAGCGGGGAAACGGAATTTCGAATTACTCTATGTACATGTACATATGTTTTTTTCGACAATAAAGCAAACTATGGCTAATAATGACTATGACTACTTTGTATCACCTTTAATCCAACATCAAACATGCATACAGAGCCATACCCCTCCCCCACCTCGGACAGTCAGATCATCTTTCCCTCCTGCTCCCCAGCTTACTCCCACCTCAGACGCAGTGCCAGGTCCACCACAAAAACTGATGGAATAATTGGGCCTAAAAAAAATAAATCTAAGTTTCCGGTTTCCGACCAACCCTGTTGATTTGCATGCGACCCACATTATTTTATTGGACTGAATAAAATAAAATAAGTTTGATACTGAAATTAATTTTACAAGCTTCGGTTAAAAAAGAAAGAAAACTAATAGCCTACTGTATTTTTCGATTTCTGCGAGACTACAATCGACGTCATTCACCACGCCTGCGCTGCGATGTGTAATGTAATGTGCTTCTGAGCGCGCGCTCACCTGTCACACAGAGGAGAGAGTCAGGGTTGGGGTGTAGCCGTATTTTTTGTTGAACGCAAACCATTCATTCATCTTTCACGTTAATCTGTTCATCCTGCTGGTTTTCATGAGTTCCATTTCATCCTGCTGCGCTGTCATAGCTGTGTGCGCTCTTTTTGCAATAAATGCACAAAACACATATCTGGATCTCAGCGTATCTGTCACCATAGCCTCCTCTTTGCGCGTCACAAATCTGCGAGCCATAGGACCCAACCTCATATTCTCGGCGGCTAAAAGGTTTGAGTTTGGAATCCGCAACATTCTGCTTTACTTCCGTGTGACAAAACGAAACTGCGGCCGTGTCCCAGTTCCCAGAGCGCACAGCTCGGAGCGCGGCCCGAAGGGGGCTCAGACTGCAGTCAAGGAGGTGCACACTTGCTCAGCCCCGACTGCAGTCCGCGGACCGCTTAACGACTGCGGTCTTCGGGCCGCGTGTTAACTGCGCATGGGCCAAAAAAGAAGTGGGACAGCAGTCGTCGCGCCGGTGTTCTGGCGAAATGTGTGACGCACATGCCGTTCGGGCCACGCTCCGAGCCGCGCGCTCTGGGAATTGAGACACGGCTTCTAATGGCAAAGAAACATGTCTGCGGCGCCATTTGCCCACAAAAATAACAGCAAAAGACTGCGCAAAACAGTTCCCCTCCCAGTAGTAATTTATTTTCGATGTTGGTAAGGTTGTTTTAGGACCATATCTGTGATCTCTGTGTCTTTGTATTATTCTTTGTCAGTAATAACTCGGTATTCAAAATATTACTCAATTTTAATTACAAATAGCGAAAATCGCAACTATTTTTCGCAACTTTCACTTCCTCCCGCAACAAAATCGCAACAAAAACCTTAAAAGCACCGCAACTTTCATCGCAACTTTTTGGAAAAGCTCCCGGAAATTCAGGGATTTTAGCCCGCAACAATCACAAAAAATGCCCGTGAAATCCTGGGGGGTCTGGGAAAGGAGAAATGACTGTTTTGAACACCCAAACACAGTTTTCTGTGGGGTTGTGTCCCATTTGCTTTTACATACATACAACAGCTGTTTGCTTGCAACAGTACAGTAGCTAACCTACATCAGCATTAGGTTTGTTGACTCATGCCCAGGAGGAAACTATTTAACTGTACCTTTTTCACACATCTCTTGTTCTTACTGTACTGTACTGTGCTTGTTCTTCTTCTTCCAGTAGGCCTCTGTTGGCCTGTAATGGGACATGTTTAGAATGGTGAATGACAAATTGAATTTCTTCTTTTATAATGGTGAATGAGTGTTGTCACTAAGTCTGTGTTGTCACCACAATTTCTACAGAACAGATTTTTGTTCTCACTATACCCCCTGCACAAACTGTGTAGAGTTCTACTGTTGGGCCTAAAGCATATCTGTATGTTAAGTATACTGTACATATCATTGTTAAGATTATGCAGTGCCAGTTTTAAGTTGACCAATGTCAACACCGTGTTAAATAAATGTAGTATTCAAAATTGTTTACTGCTTCTAAATTTAATGACTGCCATCTGAAAGAAGAACAGAAAAAACAATACAAAATCCGCATGTATTTCTTGTAACATTGTAAGATATATTCTACATGTACTCTGGTACAGTCAACGACCTGGTTTCACATGGCATGTTGGAGCTTCGTTCGACTATACTATAGAATATGCCCTTAGTATTGAGATAGCTTTGGGAAATTATGCCAATGTCAATTATAGTCTTTATTGAAATAGTACTGCTGCGGAAGGAAATAAAATAAAATACATTTTCAAAATTTCCATATTCCCACAGGAAAAAAAATAAAAAATAAAAATAAAATAAATTCCCTACCTACCCATGTCTAGAACTGTCAACAAATCGGAAACTAACATATTTTTTTTAGGCCTTATATATTATCAACTTTTGTGATTCTTTAATCTTTAGAAATGAAGTTTCAAATGTGTACGTGACTTGTGATCATATGTTTTGAGTTGCAGAAATGTCAGATATCTGAGAGGAGACGTGAGCAGACAGCTTGGCTCCTCCAATATCTAAGTCACAGTGACATTGACAGTGATAGATGTCATATCTGGAATTATCTTACAAGTGTTTTTGTTTTAATGATTATGTTTTGTCGGCTGTCCTGCCACGTGTTTCCCCCACCCCTTATAGGGCAGGACAGCGGGTGTAACTAGGATGTGGAAAATGAATAAAAGCGCACGGAGAACGGCAGAGAACCAGGGCGCTCAGAGCAGATTGTGCCAGAGCAGATCTGGGCTTTCCTCTCTGACCGTTCTCCGCTTGCAAGTGAAAAACCTAATCTGTCTTGTCTTCCTTTCCTTGTTTACAGAATATGTTGGGTTTTTACCAGCACCCATCAAATGGTCCTTCGATAGCCGGATCCCAAGACACCTAAAGGCTCCAGGGGGTGTCTGAGATTCGGGAAAGACAGTGGCCACTGCATCTGAAACTTTTGCCGGCCGACTCTGATTCATCACTTGGAGTCTGCGGTTGACAGGATACCGAAGGAGGAAGACAACCAGACTCAAAAGAACTGAGTGAGTACGTCTAAGTTTAAAACGTGTGTGACTGAGGGTCATAGCGCGTAGAAAATCCTAACAATCCTAGGCTCTATTAGGTAAAACGTGGACTAGTGTCCCTCTATCACTGTCACTGGCAGGTAGTAAAACACTGAAAGGAATAGTGTCCTTCTAACGGGTGACAGGTTAGTCACATACAGTTAGTAAATTACTGAAGGATGCGGTATCCCGTTATCGGGTAACAGGTTAGTTACTGACTAGATAAAAAAGACCGTGAAAATCGTACTCAAAGGAATAAAAGTTCTGTGTGAAAGTGTGTATGACTGGAATTACAGGCCGTTAACACTGTAATTCATATAAACTGTTCAGAATAATACAGTAACGTATTGTAGATGCAGAGGCAAGATTTTTCCACCTTCTCATTGCACTGTGACAGGTTGAAGTGAAAAATACTACAATACTGATTATTACTGTCGGAACAAATCACATCCCAACCTATAGAGACTCCCCTCTGGACAAAAGGGTTGGACCAAATTGATCAAAATGGGAAACAAACAGACAAGTAGTAAGGATTATAAAAGTGTCGCGCAACAAAATAAAGACAAAATAAAATACCTAAAATTATGGGCAACAAAATATAACTTTAAAGGGAAGTCAAACACTGTAGATATAATACAGTTAAGAGAGAAGATCTTTGCAGATTGTGAAGGAGACTTAAAGAAAATGAAAAAGAAAGGATATTCCGACACGGATTTCTGGTTAAAAATAGCAGAACAAAGAGAGGCAGGAAAAAAATAAAACCATGCTTTTGAAACACGATGACCCAGACCTAGAGACAGAAGTGACACAAAGACGAAAACAAAGAATAAGACGAGAACCTACTCCAGAACCAGAATCACACATAGAGACAGATGAAGAAGGAGTAAAATTAAGATCACTAACTGACTCAGAAATAGTGCGACACGCAGGACACGGAAGTCCCCACAGTCCTCACCCACCACCATATATTTCTGCAGAACGAAGCACTCCAAAAAACCCATACCCAGTAGAAGACTTACAAAAAATGCAAATAGATGAAAATAAACGTTTAACAAGAGCAGAAGCAAAGGACAGAAACATAAAGCTGACATTTAACAAAGAAATGGGAAGTGAAAGAGTAGTGGTAATACGCGTAGACGCACCACTTAGCCCCATACCCAGCGCATCTCCCCTGAGTTCAAATACACAAAGTAGCCCTGCATCTAAAAATACAAATCCACTCTATTCAGAAGATCCAACAATTTTCCAAGCACCAATGATAGCAGTGGCGAACCCAAGAGCAGGTCAACTAGTGGACGAAGCAGATAATGACGGACCACGTCATCCAGACACACTGTTTGTCTATAGACCATGGTCAGACTCAGACGTAACAGAGGCAGTAAAAGGATTGACCCCATATAAAGATGATGTAACTAAATTTTGCAACGAAATGAAGCAATTGCATGAGTCATATAGACTAAATGGAAACGAAATGGAAAGATGTTATAGAAGATGTGGCTTGAAGATGAACGGCAGATGACGGTCCACTCTGGCACGCCCGCCTGTGTTGGTACATCCTCTTGTGAAGTGGCTGTTTGGTTTCCCCAATGTAGCGCTCACTGCAGTCTTCACTACACTGAATGGAGTAGACCACATTATGTCGTTCATCTTCACCTAGAAGCCACGGGCCATTCGTTTGAGGACAGTGAGGTTCAGATCTTAGCCAGGGAAAAGAACTGGTTTGAGAGGGGAGTTAAAGAGGCTATTTTTGTCAAAAAAGAGAATCCGTCTTTAAACAGAAATGGGGGAGTTAGACATAACTTGTCTCCCATCTATAATTCCATTCTTAAACCACATCAAAACAGACAAAGAAACATTAGGGCAGACGAGCCAGGGCAGAGGGGTGGAGAGGGTCGTTAGACTTTGAATAGGGGGTCGTAACTAGTCGCCAGAGTAATTTGGAAAACAAAGAGACAGATTAGGGGGGTTCGTTTTCAGAGTTTTTCAGGGTAGGACGCGCCTCCTGGCAGCGAGATATAAGCAGTGTCTAACCAGTACAATAACCAGAGCTGATGAAGCCTCTCGGATGAGCGGCGAAACGTTTTCAACCAAACAAACTTTGTCCAGTTGACAAATTGAACTTCTCCTTTTATCATGGATTCTACCTGGACGACTGAGGGACTTTTCACGCATTTACAAACAATAGCGGATTAGAAGATAGAGAAGATAACAGCTGCCCATAAAGACAACAATTAAAAAACGCTTTACATGCAAATTCCAGACCAGAAGTCCATAGATGGATAGAAAAGCATTATGTAGGTTTCGGTACAGGAACATTTATATAGGACAATTATATAGAACAAGCCAGTCATGCCGACAAAACCACAAGAGAAAAGACGAAAGAAAACGCTAAACGAAACGCAGCATTCGTGATGACATCAGAAGAGGGTGAGAATGAGATATATTTCACAGGAATGGTAAATAGGGGACGAGGTAGAGGCAGAGGAGGAAAAGGAAAAGCAAGAGGTAGAGGAGGTCCAGTCAGGGGGGGCTCAGGAAGAGGAAGTTATGAAAATCAGAGAAACGATAGTCAGAAACAGGAAGAGAATGAGCAGACAGGCGAGGAAAATGTGTGTTGGTATTGCAAAAAGCCAGGACACTTCAAGAGAGACTGCAGGAAATACCAAGCAGCATGTGAAAGATGGGAAAATGACGCATGACTAGATCACGACAAAACAAAAACAGAATTAGAAATTGGAGATCAAAAGGAATGGGAAGAATTTGATAGACACCATGAACGAGTAGATCCAAAAGATTTTGACACAAAAATACCCAGAAAATGGTATCCATGGGAAAATAAAGAAAAAGTAGTTACATATGTGTATGTAGCTTTAAAAGCCACACATAACTTACCGCAAATAGACTTATTGGTAAACGGACAGAAAATAACGTTCTTATGCGATACAGGCGCATGTAAGACCACAATAAACAAGGAAATGCCAGGAATGACACTAAGCTCAGAAACAATGTCAGTAAGAGCAGCAAACGGACAGGTGAGTCAAGTACCGATAACAAGTTTATTGACGCTGACAGATCCAGACGGACTGAGCATAGAAAGCAAAGTGTTATTTTTGGAGGACTGCCCAGTTTGTCTCCTGGGTAGAGATGGACTGAGCAGTCTGAAACTAGCACTGTTCCCAGAATCAGGAGGCAACATGAAGGTAGTTCGCGCAAGAGACATACCATCACCACAACACAGTTTTGTTATACAAAATTCCACGTTATTGGTACAGGTATCAAATACCACACAATGACGTAGGAAAAACGGGAAGTGCATTGTTAAAAGAGGCAAACTCAGCAGTACCTACGCCCTTTAAACCAATTTCTACAATGCCAGTGGACGAACTACACATAACAACATATTTCAGACATGAAAGAGGACCAGATGAACAATATTTTGACAAAATGGAAAAACTAGGCTCCATTCCAGCAATAATTCAGTATGTATATTCTGACAACGAAACGTTTTGCGTTGCGGATATACAACTAAAGTGGAAAGATGAAAAAGACAAAAGATTCATTGAAAGAACACACACACCTATGCACGTCTCATTGATGAAACCAGTAGAATGGGAATGGAAAGCCCTAGGACAAGTCATGGCAGAGTGTTATAGATGCAAAGATTGGGTAACTACAGGGCCAAAAACACAAACAGGATGTCACAATTGGACCAGACAAGCATTATTTTGGCCAATACATGTCACACCATTTCAGTGCCTCCAACCACCAGATGACGTAGAGCAGTGATATTCCCTCACCGAAGAGGATGAAGCATTGCTGAAACAAGTTCCAGAAAAGTTATGGTCTACAGGACCATCAGATGTAGGATTGATAAAAGGAGTAGAACCGGTACAGATAAGACCAAAATCAGAATGGAGACCATGTGTAAGACAATATCCATTGAAACCTGAAGCCTTAGAAGGCATAAAACCAGTTATACAAGATCTGTTAAAGGCAGGAGTGTTAATAGAGTGTAATGACTCACCATGTAATACTCCTATTTTTCCAGTACAAAAAGCAGCGCCATCTGTAGGATGGAGAATGATACAAGATCTACAATCAGTAAACCAAGCAGTGATTCAGAGAGCTCCATGTGTTCCTGATCCACATACACTTCTAAATTCATTACAACCAAATTCACAGTATTTTACGGTCATAGACATTTCAAATGCATTTTTCTCAATCCCAGTACACAAAGACAGTCAATTTTGGTTTGCGTTCACCTACAATAATAAATGCTACAGTTATACCCGGTTACCACAAGGTTACTGTGAATCTCCTACAATATACTCACAGGCTATGACTTTGAATTTGTCTAAATTTACACCTCCAGGAGCGAGTCAAATCTTACTTTACATGGATGATATTTTGATTTCATCGCCAGATAAGGAAACATGCCAAAAAGATACAATAGCGTTATTAAAATATCTAGCAGAAAACGGACATAAAGCAAGTAAAAATAAAGTACAATTTTGTAAATAAGAAGTCAAATACTTAGGACATTCTCTCAGTAATGGAGGCAGAGCAATTACTAACGACAGAAAAGCAGCTATCCTGAATGCACCAAAACCAGAAACCAAAAAACAACACATACCAATGAATACCCTTTTGATAGGGGGATATAAAGGTGATGAATTGGAAGGGTATACCTGGTATATGACTACATTTTATGGTGGATGGGGATACGTGTTTGCCACCACAGACAAAACGTGGGCTGAAGATAGTTATGGGTGGGAGTCTAAAAAATGGGCTAGAAGACTTAAGATGGAAGTGATTAAATTGAATGGCAAATTAACTTTAGTAATGCTCTTTAACACAACAGCAGAACCATTAGAAGCAGGAATAGAATCAGGAGGTCATGGTCTGAAAGTACCATGTTATACCTTATTGTTATGTATTCATAAATCAGGAGAAGACCCATGCACAAAGTTTTTTATATGTTCTAACATAACACAGGCTGACTCGACAGAACTGCCTAGGCAGAAGGAAAGTCTAGTGATAGGACCACGAACTTTCACTAGGACAAAGATTAGGATAAACAACAAAGCGCAAAAAACAGACGATTGGTTTCTAATAGCTACAGGAATATCAGGACTCAACAACAACTGGTTGTTATGGCGGAACAAGCAGCTAATTCATCACTATCAGACTGTTTAGTATGTTTGGGATCTAGACCAGTTTTGAAAGTAGTCCCTGTGTACGTGACTTGTGATCATATGTTTTGAGTTGCAGAAATGTCAGATATCTGAGAGGAGACGTGAGCAGACAGCTTGGCTCCTCCACTATCTAAGTCACAGTGACATTGTCACTGTGATAGATGTCATATCTGGAATTATCTTACAAGTGTTTTTGTTTTAATGATTATGTTTTGTCGGCTGTCCTGCCACGTGTTTCCCCCACCCCTTTTAGGGCAGGACAGCGGGTGTAACTAGGATGTGGAAAATGAATAAAAGCGC
This sequence comes from Paratrypauchen microcephalus, assembly GCA_036785185.1. NCBI lineage: Eukaryota > Metazoa > Chordata > Actinopteri > Gobiiformes > Gobiidae > Paratrypauchen > Paratrypauchen microcephalus. Next base: position 1,809,668 of record JAVJIX010000153.1, read on the forward strand.
ACAGAGAACGGCAGAGAACCAGGGCGCTCAGAGCAGATTGTGCCAGAGCAGATCTGGGCTTTCCGCTCTGACCGTTCTCCGCTTGCAAGTGAAAAACCTAATCTGTCTTGTCTTCCTTTCCTTGTTTACAGTATATGTTGGGTTTACCAGCACCCATCAAAAACTGTTAAAACCTGGCCAGATGATGAAATATCCAAACTGCAGGACTGCTTTGAAGGGACAGACTGGGACATATTTGAACACCAGGAGCTGGAGACATTCACAGGGTCAGTACTGGACTACATCAAGTTCTGTATTGACAATGTGACAGTGGATAAGGACATTCGGGTTTTTTCTAACAGGAAACCATGGATGACCAAAGAAGTCCTTGCACTCCTCAGAGCCCACAACTCTGCTTTCAGGTCAGGCGACAGAGCCCTTTACACGGCTGCCTGCCGCGCTGACCTGAAAAGACTAATTTAAAAAGCCAAGACGGACCACAGGAGGAGCATAGAATCCCACCTGTCCAGTCACAGCACACGAGAGGTGTGGCAGGGCATCCAGGAAATCACTTCATACAGAGGCCACCAAACAACGACAGAGGACCAGAGTGTGCAGCTGGCAGAGGAGCTAAACTGCTTCTTTGCTCACTTCAAACAACAACAGCACTCTGAGGCTCCAGCCCTGCTCTCACCCACTCACTCCACCACCGCCCCTCCCTCCACCACCTGCTCTGACTTTTCCACCCCCTCCCACACTGACACCCCTGAATCTTCGACCTACACCCCTCCCCTGACCACCCCTGATTCCCTCACCACTCCACTCACTGTAACAGAGGGCGCTGTCAGGTGATCACTCCTCTCAGTGAACCCCAGAAAGGCTGCTGGCCCAGACGGGGTACCTGGGAGAGCGCTCAGAGAGTGTGCCCATCAGCTTGACTGCGTCTTCACCAAGATATTCAATCAATCCCTGGCCCAGACACTCGTCCCATCCTGCCTGAAATCAGCCACCATTCTTGTACCAAAAAAGTCCCCCCGTCACCAACCTCAATTACTACTGTTCTGTGGCACTCACTCGGGTAATCATGAAGTGTTTCGAAAGTTTGGTCCTCCAGCATATCAAGGATCAAGGACTAACTTCCACCTGACCTTGAATTTCTCCTCTGTGAGATCAATAAAGTTGCTTCTTCTTCTTCTTCTTAGCCTCCCTCCTCTCACATGTGCCTTGATGAACTCATTGACTGCCGGTGACGAGTTTTCTCGTCATGTTGAATCCGAACGTTGAGTGCCGTGACGAATAAACTTGTCAAGGACGTTTTTCAGCGGGGGTTGCTAGGATACGACCTGGAGCAGCTTTGAAGGTGTAATTCACACTTCCCAACCTGTAGGTGGCGATCTTGTATCATTATCTGCCGATCGGAGACGCGGGAGAGGAGAGGAGTGTAGTGTGTGATAGGCGAGTGGAGCAAGATGGTGAGGCGAGTGAACCCGGAAAAGCAGAGGACTGTTGATCCGCGCCTACGGAGTGGTTTGATCGCTTTTGGGACCCAAGATCCCGGATCAGAGGATCACAGAGACACGCAGCGAGGTCGTGGCAGAGATCTGCTCTGGTCGAGGCAGGGGGCGTGTCCTGATCGCGCTGCGCGGAGCAGGGACTCTGATCAGAATTACGACAGCGCTAAAGAAGTTTACTGACTTGGATCCTGCTCTCCAAAGAGGCACGAGATGAGAAGAATTAAGTTTACATGATGCTGCTGTGTGGTAATTGTAATGAATGAACTTGTATGTGTGCGTGCGTGCGTGCGTGCGTGTGTACGCGCGCGTGTGTGTGTGCGCGTGTGTGTATGTGTGTGTGTGTAGCTGTGTGTGTGTAAAGGTTTATGCATGGGCTTGTGTGTATGTACATATACGTATATGTGTGTGTATGTGTATGTAGGTGCGTGTGCGATCTGCTTGAAATGACTCTTTGTACAAAATGCTCGTTTTCTCCAATTTTGGTCAGAAAACTGTGTTTTTGCTGAAACGTCCGTATGTTCTACTATCAATTACTTGAGAACCGAAGGTTAGAAACATAATTTTTTTTCTAGGTGAAAGAAGAGAGTCTACACTTTATTTTGATGTGTGCCATGTCTATATAGTCAAAGAACTCAGTATTCTGTGAGTCTTGGAAAATCTGTGAAAATGGCCTAAAAGTTCTGGCAGTCTGGGGTTGACATTCTGAAAACAGGCCGGCAGTGAATGAGTTAAAGACTTTCTAGCCAACCGACCCCAGACTGTGAGACTCAGCCCCCACCTCTTCCCCATCCGCACTCTCAGCACCGGCAACCCACAAGGCTGTGTGCTCAGCCCCCTCCTGTACTGTCTCTACACCCACGACTGCAGTCCAACCAGCCACAGCAACCTCATAGTGAAGTTTGCTGATGACACCACAGTGGTTGGGGTCATCTCAAAGGGTGATGAGTCAGCCTACAGAGAGGAGGTCCTGAAGTTGGCCGCCTGGTGCACAGAGAACAATCTTGCTCTGAATGCCAAGAAAACCAAAGAGATCATCGTGGACTTCAGGAGGCACCACACAGATCTTGCTCCCCTCTACATCAACGGCGAGTGTGTGGAGAGGGTCAACACCTTCTGGTTTCTTGGTGTTCTCATCTCTGATGACATCTCCTGGACTGAGAACATCACAACAATCACTAAGAAGGCTCAGCAGCGTCTACACTTTCTGAGGGTGCTCAGGAAGTATGAAGTAGACCCCAGCCTGCTACTGACCTTCTACCTTGCATCCATTGAGAGCCTGCTGACATACTGCATCACCGTGTGATACGGCAGCTGCAAGGCGGACAGGGAGAGGCTTCAGAGACCTCCCCGGGCCAGTAGCCACATCCCCCTCCCCCTTCACATGGACCCAATCCAGCACCAGCCCCCCTCCACCTCCCACCATCACGCCTGCAGTCCACCCGTCCCCCCTCACTCCTCCCTCTCCATCACACCAGACGAGGTGAGGAGGGAGCTTAGGCGACTGAAGCAGAGGAAATCCACAGGACGTGACGGGATCTGCCCCAGGCTGCTGAGAACCTGTGCAGACCAGCTCTGTGAGGTTCTCTGCTACATGTTCAATCTGAGCCTCAGCCTGTAGAAGGTCCCCGTCCTGTGGATGACCTCCTGTGTGGTCCCGGTTCCCAAAACAACAAACGCCAGGGAACTGGCCCACTACAGACCAGTCGCCTTGACCTCCCACCTCATGAAGACCATGGAGAGGGTGATCCTCAGCCACCTCCGCTCTGTGGTGAGCCCCCACTTTGGACCCACTGCAGTTTGCCTACAAGCCAAACATAGGAGTAGAGGACGCTGTCATCTACCTGCTGCAGCGGGCGCTCACCCACTTAGAGACTGCCGGAAGTGCTGTGAGAGTCATGTTCTTTGACTTCTCCAGCGCCTTCAACACCATCAGGCCGGCGCTGCTGCGGGAGAAGCTGGAGGACGCGGGAGTTGATGGACATTCCGCTGCCTGGACATCGACTACCTCACTGACCGTCCACAGTACGTGCGGCTGCACGGCTGTGAGTCAGAGGTGGTAGTCTGCAGCACTGGGGTCCCCCAGGGAACTGTCCTCTCACCCTTTCTCTTCACCATCTACACTTTGGACTTCACATACAACACGGACAGCTGCTATCTCCAGAAATTCTCTGATGACTTGGCCCTGTGTGTCTGAGGGGAACGAGCTGGAGTACTGCTCGGACGTCAGTGACTTTGTGGACTGGTGTGGGTGAAACTTCCTGAGCCTCAACACCAGTAAGACAAAGGAGCTGGTGATTGACTTCAGGAGGAGACCACTACCTCACTCACCGGAGAACATCCAGGGCAGGACATAGAGACTGTGGACAGTTTCAAATACCTGGGTGTTCACCTCAACAATAAACTGGACTGGTCCCACAACACCGACGCCCTGTACAAGAAGGGCCAAAGTCGCCTCCACCTCCTGAGGAGACTGAGGTCCTTTGGAGTGTGCAGGCCTCTGCTCAAGACTTTTTATGACTCTGTGGTGGCCTCTGCTCTCCTCTACGCTGTCGTCTGCTGGGCCCCGAGCAGCACAGAGCGGGACAGGAAGAGACTTAATAAGCTGGTCAGGAGGGCCAGCTCTGTCCTGGGCTGTCCTCTGGACTCTGTAGAGGAGGTGGCTGAGAGGAGGGTGCTGGACAAACTTACGTCCATCATTGACGACACCTCTCACCCTCTGCACCGGACTGTAGAGGAGCTGAGCAGCTCCTTCAGCAGCCGACTGAGGCACCCCCAGTGGAAGAAGGAGCGCTACAGCAGATCCTTCATCCCCACCACCATCAGACTGTACAACTCTACTGTATAGTACAGACGTGCAATATTTCTTCCATACTCTCCTAGTTACTGTTTTATTATTATTACTTATTTTATTTTATTCTTTCCTGCATGCACTTTCTTTCTTGTTCAAACTGTTTCTGCCTGGAGCTAATGTGGCAAGTACATTTCTTCTATGTGAGATCAATAAAGTCTTATCTTATCTGATCTTAAGACGGCACAGAAGATCATAGGCTACCCTCTCCCCTCCCTGATGGACATCTACACCTCCCACTGCCTCAGCAGAGCCAACAACATCATCTGTGACAGCTCCCACCCCGGCTCTCAGTTCTTTGACCTGCTGCCCTCAGGAAGGCGTCACAGGTGCATCAAAGCAAGAACAGACTCAAAAACAGCTTCTTCCCAAGGGCCATAACTACTTTGAGCACTCACATGCACTGACTCACCCCATTTCTGTCCCCCATTCTCCTCCATCCACCCGCTGTGCAATTTCCGGTTCCGGGTACATGTTGGCGTGTTTTTGGCTGCTGCTGCTCCACTGTATATTTTTTTGTATTTTTAACAGTGTGCGGCAATGCAATTGTCTATGTGGGAAACATACACCACTCTAATCATCCCACCACTATCATTGTGTCTGTGTGCATGTTTGAGCTTCATTATCCAAACTAGCATCAAACAAGCTAACAGCTGATTGTCAACACTGCTGCTGCCGCAGCCATGGTTCGGAGAAAGAGCCAACAGTCCGATGAGCCCGAGGACATCAAAAAGTGCCTCGATCACCTCACTGGAGAGGTGACAACAGTCCGGACGCAGCAAGAGAAACTTTTGGATCTGGAAGAGGAGGTTAAACAGCTGCGCCTCCAAATCCAGGAAAAAGACAGTCGGATCGCGGTTTTGGAACGGAGGGTGGACGAGCTTGAGCAGTACTCCCGCATTAACGATCTGGTCATTAAAGGCCGATTAAACCACGCTCCTACACGTGCTCGGTGGACGGGGACCGCGGAGACGACCCAGCGGAGGAGACGCGCTCGGCTGAGTAGCAGGTCGACGCCTATCTCCAGAGGAAAGGAGTAGAGCTGAACCTGGACCACATCGAAGCCTGCCACCCTCTTCCCAGAAGAGGCAACAACCAGCCCGCCGTGATCATCACATTTGTCAACAGGACACACAAACAGTCGCTGCTAAAACAAGGATGCAAACTTAAAGGCACCAACGTTTACATCAATGAACACCTGACCAAAAAGAACGCGGAAATAGCCAAGAAAGCAAGAGGCCTCAAGAAACAGCAAAAGATACAGCACACAGGGGTAACGAACTGCAAAATCTTCATAAAATTAAACGGATCATCACCAGAGGAAGCCAAGATTCTCACAGTAAGAAGTATGGAGGACTTGGACAAGTTTCAGTAAAAATACCGAGAAATATGACATCTGACCTAAGGTAATAGAAAAACAGTTTTATCTTTCCAACATGACTACTGACAAAAACACTGATCTATGTGACAAAATCCAGCAACTTGAATTTCTGGACCTGGATGCATTTGAATTCACTGAGTACAACAACCATGACGCTGAAACTGATATTGACCAATCAATCAATCAATCAAACAATATTTATAAGGCGCATTTCATACAAAATTGTAACCCAAAGCGCCAAAGACCTGGACAATCATTTCTTTTGTGCCACTAATAATGCCTGTAATTACTTCACTACTGATCAGTTTAACCAGAACCTCACCACCAAAGATAAATGGTCTATTATTCATTTTAACAGTAGAAGTATGCACACCAATTACAAGGAAATAAGAGATTACTTGCAGACACTCAAGCATCCCTTCAGCATCATATTAATCGCGGAATCTTGGTTTAACACAGAAACAGGAATTCATTTTGAAATAGAAGATTACAACTTAAGCTACAAAAACAGAAGTAATAAAACTGGGGGACTAAACCAGGCCTAGACCAGAATTAAACCAGGTCTAGACAAGGTCTAAACCAGGTCTAAGCCTGGACTGGTCCTGGAGTAAACCAGGACTGGACAAGGTCTAAACCTGGACTAAACCGAGACTAGACCAGGTCTAAACCAGGATTAAACCGCCACGTGCCGCTTTTTGCTGGTTTCGTGCGGCTGGTTTGTGGCTCGGGCTGAGAGGACGCGGTCCGGGCGCGGCGGTTCGGTCTCGTGCTTGCAGCCCCGGTGTACGCGTGGCCTCGTGTCGGTTGTGCTGCACGATGAGGGGTGCACATGTCGCGCACTTCTCCAAGGGGTTGGTGCAGGTCGCGTCCCGGGACGTGGCAGTGCCGTTGGATGAGCGCGGTGCTTCCTGTGGATCCAGTGACTCATGTCTCCCCTCGCGTGTCCGGCGGGGCTCCCGCTTCACTATTAATACATTTTGTTGAAAATCTATGAAAGTTTGAGTGTTTAAACGAGAGAGAAATGTGAGAAAATGTTAATTCCAGTGTGAGAAAAGTGTATAATGTGTGTGGCGAGGCATTTACAGCCTTAAAACATGTAGAATAATTGTAAAATATAAAGTTGTCCTACTTCGCGGATTTCTCTTATTGCGGGTTATTTCTGGAACCTAACCCCCGCGATAAACAAGGGATTACTGTATATGTGTGTGTCCTTGAGGGGGGCTGGACCCTCCATTTCTCTGGCGTTGCCCGCAGGGAACGGCGGCGGGCTGGTGTGGGCCTGCTCATTGCCCCACAGCTCAGCCGCCGAGTGTTGGAGTTCACCCCGGTGAACGAGAGGGTCGCGTCCCTGCGCCTTCGGGTCGGGGACAGGTGTTGTGTTGGCCTACGGGCCGAACAGCAGTGCAGAGTACCTGGCCTTCTTGGAGTGTCTGGGAGGGGTACTTAACAGTGCACCGACCGGGGACTCTGTTGTTCTCCTGGGGGACTTCAACGCCCACGTGGGCAACGACAGTGACACCTGGAGACGGGTGATTGGGAGGAACAGCCTCCCTGATCTGAACCCGAGCGGTGTTCTGTTATTGGACTTCTGTGCTAGCCACAGTTTGTCCATAACGAACACCATGTTCGAGCACAAGGGTGTCCATCAGTGCACGTGGCACCAGGACACTCTAGGACGGAGGTCGATGATCGACTTTGTTGTCGTGTCATCTGACCTCCGGCCGTGTGTCTTGGACACTCGGGTGAAGAGAGGGGCAGAGCTGTCAACTGATCACCACCTGGTTGTGAGTTGGGTCCGCTGGCGGGGGAGGACGCCGGAGAGACCTGGCAGGCCCAAGCGTATCGTGAAGGTCTGTTGGGAATGTCTGGCAGAGCCCTCTGTCAGGGGCACCTTCAACTCACACCTCCGGGAGAGCTTCTCCCGGATTCCAGGGGAGGCTGGGGACATAGAGTCTGAATGGGCTCTTTTCTCGGCCTCTATTGTCGATGTGGCCGCCCGTAGCTGTGGTCGTAAGGTCTGTGGTGCCTGTCGCGGCGGCAATCCCCGAACCCAGTGGTGGACACCGGAAGTAAGGGATGCCGTCAGGCTGAAGAAGGAGTCCTATCGGGCCTTGTTGGCTCATGGGACTCCTGAGGCAGCTGACGGGTACCGGCGGGCCAAGCGTGCTGCAGCCCGGGTGGTCGCAGAGGCAAAAACTCGGGTTTGGGAGGAGTTCGGAGAGGCCATGGAGGAGGCCATGGAGGAGGACTATCGGACGACCTCAAATAAATTGTGGCAAACCGTTCGGCGCCTCAGGAGGGGGAAGCACTGCTTCACCAACACTTACAGTTTACAGTGCGGGTGGGGAGCTGTTGACCTCAACTGGGGATGTTATCGGACGGTGGAAGGAATACTATGAGGATCTCCTCAATCCCGCCGACACGTCTTCCGAGGAGGAAGCAGAGGCTGGAGACTTGGAGGTGGACTCGTTCATCACCCTGGCTGAAGTCACTGAGGTGGTTAAAGCTCCTCGGTGGCAAGGCCCCGGGGGTGGATGAGATCCGTCCTGAGTATCTCAAGTCGCTGGATGTTGTAGGGCTGTCTTGGCTGACACGTCTCTGCAACATCGCGTGGCGGTCGGGGACAGTACCTCTGGACTGGCAGACCGGGGTGGTGGTCCCTCTGTTTAAGAAGGGGGACCGGAGGGTGTGTTCCAACTATCGGGGAATCACACTCCTCAGCCTTCCCGGTAAGGTTTATTCCAGGGTGCTGGAGAGGAGAATTCGACCGATAGTCGAACCTCGGATTCAGGAGGAGCAGTGTGGTTTTGGTCCCGGCCAGGGAACACTGGACCAGCTCTATACTCTCCATCGGGTGCTCGAGGGTGCATGGGAGTTTACCCAACCAGTCCACATGTGCTTTGTGGATCTGGAGAAGGCATTCGACCGTGTCCCTCGTGGGGTCCTGTGGAGAGTGCTCTGGGAGTACGGGGTTCGGGGCGCTTTGCTAAGGGCTGTTCGGTCCCTGTATGACCGGAGCAGGAGCTGTGTTTGCATTGCTGGTAGTAAGTCGGACCTGTTTCCGGTGCATGTTGGACTCCGCCAGGGCTGCCCTTTGTCACCGGTTCTGTTCATTATATTTATGGACAGAATTTCTAGGCGCAGTCAGGGGCCGGAGGGGATCCGGTTTGGGAACCACAGGATCTCGTCTCTGCTGTTTGCAGATGATGTTGTCCTGATGGCTTCATCGAACCGGGACCTCCAATGTGCACTGGGGCGGTTTGCAGCCGAGTGTGAAGCGGCTGGGATGAGGATCAGCTCCTCCAAATCCGAGGCCATGGTTCTCGACCGGAAAAAGGTGGCTTGCCCTCTCTGGGTGGGTGGGGAGTCCTTGCCTCAAGTGGAGGAGTTCAAGTATCTCGGGTTCTTGTTCTCCAGTGAGGGGAGGAAGGAGCGTGAGATTGACAGGCGGATCGGTGCAGCGTCGGCAGTGATGCGGTCGTTGTGGTGAAGAGGGAGCTGAGCCGAAAGGCGAAGCTCTCAATTTACCGGTCAATCTACGTTCCTCCCCTCACCTATGGTCATGAGCTCTGGGTAATGACCGAAAGGACGAGATCGCGGATACAAGCGGCCGAAATGAGTTTCCTCCGTAGAGTGGCTGGGTGCTCCCTTAGAGATAGGGTGAGGAGCTCAGTCACACGGGAGGAGCTCGGAGTAGAGCCGCTGCTTCTCCACGTCGAGAGGAGCAGCTGAGGTGGCTCGGGCGTCTGTTTCGGACGCCTCCTGGACGCCTCCCTCGGGAGGTGTTCCGGGCACGTCCCACCGGGAGGAGGCCCCGGGGAAGACCCAGGACGCGCTGGCGGGACTATGTGTCCGGGCTGGCCTGGGAACGCCTTGGGGTCCCCCCGGAGGAGCTGGAGGAAGTGTCCGGGGTGAAGGAGGTCCGGGCGTCCCTGTTTAGACTGTTGCCCCTGCGACCCGGCCCCGGATAAGAGGAAGAACATGGATGGATGTGTGTATATATGTGTGTGTATATGTGTATATATATGTGTATATAAGTGTGTATATATGTGTGTATGTGTGTGTATATATATGTGTATATAAGTGTGTATATATGTGTGTATGTGTGTGTATATATATGTGTATATAAGTGTGTATATATGTGTGTATGTGTGTGTATATATATGTGTATATAAGTGTGTATATATGTGTGTATTGTAATGGAAATCTTACAATAATCATGCATATAATCAGATATATATGTAATGTTTAAGTTGGTTCTGATGATTCTTAATGAAATGGAGTGTCAATCTTGACACCAAAATCTAGCTAAGGCTTTAGGCCTTTGTTACACGTGTGGTACATTTCCACTGGCCTCTAAAGTTGTTATTGTGCCTGTGAAGGAGCCAGCCTTGAGCTGACCTGTTATTGTTAAATATTATGTCTTGATTATGCATGTACGCATTTGCTCATGCCCCCCCCCGTGGGGTATAAGGACTCGTATGTTTTGTTATGAACACAGATGTAGGGACAGAGTCCTCTGTGAGGGACAGAGTCCTCTGTGAGGGACAGAGTCCTCTGTGAGGGACAGAGTCCTCTGTGAGGGACAGGCAGGGCGTAATTGTGCACAATTGCTTTAATAAATTAACTCTTTGATTCAAGACAACTTTTCCAGTTTATTCTCTTACAATAGAAATTCCGGCTAACCGGCTGGTTAGCTCAACTGGTAAGTCACTGACTTTCCCTCCGGGGGTTGTCAGTTCAAATCCCCCCCCGGCAATGAGCTAACCAGTGTGGGTCCTTGGGCAAGACCCTTCACGGTACTGCCCCCCGGACGCCGAAAAAGATGGCTGCTCACTGCTCCTGAAAAGGATGGGTCAAATGCAGAAGTCAAATTTCTCCCATGTGTCACTGTGTGTCATTGTGTGTGAGACCAATAAAGGCTTAATATTAAAAATCCACAACAGTATATATGTGTGTATATATATGTGTGTGTGTATTTAAGTGTGTATATAAGCGTGTATATATATATATGTGTGTGTGTGTGTGTGTGTATATATATATATGTGTGTGTGTATTTAGATGTGTGTTTATAAGTGTGTGTATATATGTGTGTCTATATGTGTGTGTGTATTTAAGTGTGTATATAAGTGTGTATATATATGTGTGTATATATGTGTGTATATGTCTATATATGTGTGTGTATATAAGTGTGTATATATATATGTGTGTATATATATGTGTGTATATATGTGTGTGTATATGTCTATATATGTGTGTGTATATAATTGTGTATATATATGTGTGTATATATATGTGTGTGTGTGTTTGTGTGTATATATATATGTGTGTGTATTTAGGTGTGTGTATATAAGTGTGTGTATACTATATGTGTGTATATATGTGTGTGTGTGTAATAATGTGTGTGTATATATATATGTGTATATGTGTGTGTATATAAGTGTATATATGTGTATATATGTGTGTGTAAATAAGTGTGTATATATGTGCGTGTATATGTGTGTGTATAAGTGTGTGTATATGTGTGTGTATATAAGTGTGTGTATATAAGTGTGTGTATATGTGTGTGTGTATATAAGTGTGTGTATATGTGTGTGTGTATATAAGTGTGTGTATATGTGTGTGTGTATATAAGTGTGTGTATATGTGTGTGTGTATATAAGTGTGTGTATATGTGTGTGTGTATAAGTGTGTGTATATGTGTGTGTATATAAGTGTGTGTATATGTGTGTGTGTATATAAGTGTGTGTATATGTGTATATGTGCGTGTATATGTGTGTGTGTGTGTAATAATGTGTGTGTATATAAGTGTGTATATATGTGTGTGTATATGTGTATATGTGTGTGTATATGAATGTGTATATGTGTATGTATATGTGTGTGTGCGTGTATGTGTGTGTATATGTGTATATGTGTGTGTATATATATGTGTATATGTGTGTATATATGTGTGTGTATATATATGTGTATATGTGTGTATATATGTGTGTGTATATATATGTGTATATGTGTGTGTATATATATGTGTATATGTGTGTATATATGTGTGTATATATATGTGTATATGTGTGTGTATATATATGTGTATATGTGTCTGTATATATATGTGTATATGTGTGTATGTGTCCAACCGCAGGAAAACCAATACTAAGTCGTCGCGGAGGCGTTTGGAGTTAGTTATTAGTACAGTTCTAAGCTTTCCAATGATGTCTTACACGTGAAAATCTGACAATATTTAAAAAGTTATCTCTATTTGAAAGCAGCCATAGCAGATCCTAGAAACTCCAGAAACCGCCTCTCAAAGTTTGGTCTCTTCAGCCCTCCTTGCCTAACAAGCATTTTTGAAATTAAAAATGTATGTTTTTAACGTCACTAATGCTGTTATCTGAAACATGGAGAGGCTTCTTCATGATCTCAACTAGCACATTCTGCAAAAAAAACGAAAATCACAAATTTTGAAAAAACAACACAAAAAACGCATTTCCTGAGAATCTGTAACGCCGACATGCGCCCTCAGCTTCTGTGGTGGGACACATATATGTGTGTGTATATGTCTGTATATATGTGTATATAAGTGTGTATATAAGTGTGTACATAAGTGTGTATATAAGTGTGTATATATGTTAGGGCTGCACGATATATCGTACATTTATCGTCATCGAGATATCAACATGCGCGATATCCATATCGCAAAAGACTGCCTGAACTGCGATAAATGTTTTTATTTATTTTCTTCCAAATAACTCTTCATGTCGTATTTGCCCAATCAGATGCAGACGTACTGCCTAGATCCCGCCCCCAAGTAAATGCGAGCGTAGCCTGAACTGCTTAGCAGATCCCACCCCTAATTTAACGCATGCAAAGCACGTGAGAGAAGAGCATAGAGACGTGAGTGATGGCTGAGTCAACAGAGTCGTGTCAGGAGGACAATGTAGGCGAAGAACTCGTGCCTAAAAAAACAGTTCGTCTGTTATTTGGAAGTATTTCGGTTACAAGAGGGAAGACACATTACAAGCCCAGGTACTGTGTAAGTCATGCCAAAAAGTTGTAGCAACCAGCAAAGGAAACACAACTAATCTCCGCAGTCACCTTCAACACAACCACTTAGATTTGTACAAGGAGCTCCAAGGTAGCGCTAGCAAAAGCAAGACTACAGACGTTAGGCCCACGTCAAGTGGGAGCTCCAAAGCAGTCCAACAACAGTCATCCATTCACCGGAGTTTTGCAAGTGTAACTCCTTATGAGAAATCTTCAAAGCGCCACAAAGAAGTAACGGAGGCCATTTCACGTTACATTGCTAAGGATATGATGTCTATAAATACAGTTAGCAGAACGGGTTTTGTGAGTCTGATCAATATACTGGACCGCAGATACCAGATGCCATCACGGACTTATTTTTCCCAAGTCGCCATCCCACAGATGTATGACACCTGTCGCGGGAGAGTTCAATCTGAACTGAGTGAAGTTGTGCACTTTGCAAGTACTACCGATCTTTGGTCTAGCCGCACCACGGAGCCCTACCTGAGTTTCACCGTGCATTTCATCACTGACAACTTCGAGCTACAATCGCGTTGTCTAGAGACTGTGTATTTTCCGGACTCGCACACTGGTGAAAACATAGCTCTTGGATTACGTGAAGTGTTGGTCAACTGGGATCTGCATGAAGACCGGCAAGTGTGTATCACTACGGATAACGGCTCCAACGTCGTGAAAGCCACCGAACTCAATAACTGGGTCAGACTTCAATGTTTTGGCCACAGGCTGCATCTTGCAATCGGTAAGTGTTGAGATGACCAAGGAAATAAATTGATCAGCTAGTCACTGTAATCATTCTCTATTTCAGTCTTATTTTGTGTTTTAATGCATCTAATTATTTGTTCAGTCAATTAAGCATTTTAAATTCATGCAATTAGGCTATGGTAGCAGTGATTTGAATGCTGCTAGTAGGCTACTCCTGGCCTAGTCTGTAATTATTGTAGGCTATCCTAGTTACTAGGATTTGGTTGAGTTAGTCTTTTCTCCTGTAAGTTTGAATTATAAATACTTGTCTTGTGTTCTCCCCACTCCCTAGAAAATGCTGTTAAACATGATGACCGCATTACTAGAGCTGCTGGCCTCTGCAAAAAGTTGGTTGGACACTTCTCCCATAGCTGGAAAGAGAAGGTAGCACTGAGAAAGGCACAGCAGGAGCACAACCTCCCTGAGCACTCGCTCATCACTGAATGTCCAACAAGGTGGGGGTCCAGACAAAAAATGATAGAGAGAGTCCTAGAGCAGCAGCGGGCCTTATCCGATGTCCTGTCAGCAGACAGAAAATCAAGGCATTTGATTCCCACCTGGCAGGATCTGGATATACTTGAGTCTGTCAACCAGGCACTACAGCCTCTGCAAGAATTTACAGATGCGCTGTCAGGTGAAAGTTACGTAAGTGTGTCATATGTGAAACCAGTCCTTCATCTGATGAAGACATCAGTCCTTGCAGAGAAAGAGGAGGACAGTGATTTAACAAGGTCGATTAAGATGAAAATTCTGGACTACATGAACACTAAGTATGACGACCCAGCAACCCAGGAACTCCTGGACATGTCGTGCTTCATGGATCCCAGATTCAAGGCCAATTACATCAGTGGCGAAAATGTGTCAGACATCAAGACCAGGGTGATGTCAGAAATGGAAGCAATAGCACAAAAGGTAAATAATGTTATAATGTTTGATACAAGGGTGATAGAATATGTTTAATAATATAAATATTGCATGATCTTGAATGGAACAAGACATGTAACTGAATGTTTGTGCAAAATGAAAATGCATGTGTCCCCATTGTATTCTCTCTGTAGGAGAGGGACTCCACAGAGTCTGAGGCCCAAATCATGGATCCACCGAGTGCCACAGAGAAGAGAGCAAGAAAATCACTGGGCAGTTTCTTCAAGGTTGCTCCAGTCCCTTCTTCATCTTCTGTGCACCTGGCACAAGCCGTTGAAGCTGAACTCAACAGCTACCTGCTGTCTCCCACCATAGACAGTGAAGCAGACCCACTGGCTTGGTGGAGACTCCACCAGGTCAGCTACCCAAAGCTGAGTAAACTAGCCAGGAAGTATCTCTGCATACCTGCAGCTAGTTCACCCTCAGAGAGACTTTTAGTACATCAGGAAATGTTGTAACATGCCAACGCACATGTTTAAAGCCTAACAAAGTAAACATGCTTGTTTTCCTTGCAAAGAACTTGCCATAAGAAAGCATGCTCACAAAACTATGCACACACAAACACTCATGCACAACATGAATGCACAATACATTATATTTCATATTGCCATACTGTGGCTGTTCTTCAAAGCTTGTAGTTGAGCTAAACTACATTGTAGACCATTTTTTGTTACCATTTTTTGGCCAAGAACTTCAGTTACTATCATTTTAATTGTTATGTTAACATTTATTTAAGATTTAAAATAATTTAACTTGTTTTTGGATGTTTTATGGAAGGCATTTTTATTCAAATGCTCATTTAATTGAATTCTTTCAATAAAAACATGTTGGAAAGGAAATTTTTTCAGTGTCTGGAGATGGAAGAAAAACAAGTTATAGGCTATTTAGATATCGTGAGAAATATCGTTATCGCAACACTCAACAGCAATATCGCATATCGTGGGTTTTTCTAATATCGTGCAGCCCTAATATATGTGTATATATATATATATGTGTGTGTGTATATAAGTGTGTGTATGTGTGTATATAAGTGTGTATATAAGTGTGTGTATATATATATATATATATATATATATGTGTGTGTGTATATATATGTGTATATAAGTGTGTATATATGTGTGTATATATGTGTGTATATATATCTTTTGAACAAGTAATTCATGCTTTTATTTCCTCGCGTTTAGATTAGTGTAATGCACTTTTTCCCGGCATTAGCCGTCATGCACTTTCTCGCTTACAGTTAGTACAAAACTCTGCTGCGCGACTTTTAACTGGAAGCAAAAAATGTGAGCACATTACTCCAATTTTAGCGTCATTGCACTGGCTCCCAGTTCGTTTTAGAGTTGATTTTAAGATTTTATTGTTTGTTTTTAAGGCTTTAAAAGGACTGGCCCCACAGTATGTCTCAGACCTCATCCAAATCTACACCCCCACGCGCAAGCTGAGGTCCGAGGGCCAACTCCAGCTCGTGGTGCCTAAGTCCAGACTTAAAACCAGGGGGGATCGGGCTTTCTCTGTAGCCGGCCCAAAGCTGTGGAACAATCTGCCCCTTCATGTCCGAACTGCCCCGACTATCCAGTGTTTTAAGTCTCGTCTTAAAACCCACTTTTACTCTCTGGCTTTTAACACTGCGTGAGTTTGTGTGCTCCTCTGTGTCTCTTATTGATTTTATTTTATTTTACTTTATTTATCTATTTATTTATTTTATTTTATTTATTTATTTATTATATTTTTATTTATTTATTTTTTATTATTTTTTTTAAGCTTACTTTGTCATTTTATGGTGCTGTTTTAATTTGATTTTACTTATACACACATACTATGTATTCTTTATGTTTTTATCTCTGTGCAGCACTTTGGAAACGGCTACGTTTGTAAAATGTGCTATATAAATAAAGTGGATTTGGATATATGTGTCACCCTTACTGCAGTATCTGAACAAGACTTGCAGTAACCTGGATAACTAATGTGTAGTACAGGACTTGTTTGCACTAATTGCACTATTTTGATAGTGGGCTGTAAATATCCAGCTGTTGTATATGTCTTAAATGTTTCTGTGCTGAAGTGAGATGCTTTCAGTCTCATTGTGAGTATGATGTAAATTGAACATATGAATAGTGACGTTCTATTCTATTCATTCTATTTAAACTCCTGCTGGGATCAGAACGCTCACAGCACAGGGGCCTCTATAGCGCCTCCTGGAGTGGAGACGGTCAAACTGCAGGTTCAGAGGGTGACGGGTCTGACCCTGCACTTGGCTCAGTGTCTGAAGCTCAGGGCTTTCTGGGCTCTCCACAGTCCCAGTGAGTCCATTTAGTGTCCTTTAGTTGTAGCCGTGCAGTCACATGAAAAGCTCTGACCCCGGGTCACTGAGCCTCCTCAGAAGGTTCACACTGTGTGCACCTGCAGCCTCAGTCCAGAAGAGGGCGCTACAAGAGCATTTGGGACGTGCAGGGTTTTCTGTGGCCTGGTCAGAGGATTGTTTGTGGGACATAATCAAAGTCATAAAGATTTGCTTTGCTCATAAAGTGTTTTGCCTGGTGGAGGTAAAGAGTTCAGAGCATGTTGTGTCCATGTTATTTTGTGAGCACAATATTGTGTTACACTTAAATACAAATGATCTTTATGTGTGCTCATAACGGCCGGTTTATACTTCTGTGACAAATCTAGGCCCAAGTGCCACATGAAAGTCACGAATAGCTGAATAAAACAGCTGGGAACAGCTCAGGTTTGGCACACAAACAAATTCATATTTGGCCGTTTTAAAACCGGAAGGACAGATCCCAGCTGCAGGGCCTCGCCCTGTGGACTCTGGACTCTGATGCTTAAAAAAAAAACTCTTTAAAGAGGAGGTATTCTGCAAAATCGTCTCTCTCCCATGTTCTCCCATTGTTCCCTCATCAAAACACATGCCTGAAGAGGTTTCAGATGTCATCCATGCATGTCTGGGGTTTTGAACCCTCCTTACGATCAGCTGTAAGATTCTGAGCAACTCTTAAAGCACAAACCAACACCAGCCGCGCTCCCACAGCACACACGACAGAAATATACAAAACATGACACAAAACTGAACACGGCAACTCGACAAACCTGTGTGATGTGCAGGAGTTTGTGATGTCC
Source organism: Paratrypauchen microcephalus (assembly GCA_036785185.1). Classification (NCBI taxonomy): domain Eukaryota; kingdom Metazoa; phylum Chordata; class Actinopteri; order Gobiiformes; family Gobiidae; genus Paratrypauchen; species Paratrypauchen microcephalus. The sequence goes on from JAVJIX010000153.1 coordinate 1,827,213, forward strand.
AGGAGTTTGTGATGTCCAGGAGTTTGTGATGTCCAGGAGTTTGTGATGTTCAGGAGTTTGTGATGTTCAGGAGTTTGACGCGATCTGAAGCAAAGCGACGCGGACTCTGCGTCAAAACGAAAGTGAAACTTGTGTGAATGCGCAGGTTTTGGTGAATAGAATTAGAAAAGTAAAGTGAGACAAAATTACTATTCAGAATGATTTATTATTTTAGGTACATGTGTTTACTTCCCAACGCCGCTAATAGAATTAATTTTATGTGCCTTTTCAATTATCGATTTTATTTATTGGCCACATGACCGGAAGTCCGCACAGACACGTGACAGCTCAGAGCGGAAGTAAACAATCCGGCGCGCCTGGTTCCCGCGCAGCCACAGAACAGGCGCAAAACTGCGGCTTTTTCCAACTAAACACGAACGAATCACGAATAAAACCTCCAGTGGTGGTTTAGTCCTGGTTTAGACCTGGTTTAGATCTGGTTTAGTTTTGGTTTAGATTTGGTTTAGTCCTGGTTTAGATTTGGTTTAGTCCTGGTTTAGTCTTGGTTTAGTCCTGGTTTAGATTTGGTATAGTCCTGGTTTAGTCCTGTTTAAGTCCTGTTTTAGTCTTGGTTTAGTCCTGGTTTAGTCCTGTTTAAGTCCTGTTTTAGTCTTGGTTTAGTCCTGGTTTAGTCCTGTTTTAGTCCCAATTTAGTCCTGTTTTAGTCCCAATTTAGTCCCGGTTTAGTCCTGGTTTAGTCCTGATTTAGTCCTCAATAGCAATAAAACTGAACTTCTTGTAGGCACCAAATCCACCCTAAACAAGACCAATCATTTCTCCATTCACATCGATGGCTCCTCCATCTCTCCCTCCCCTCAGGTTAAGAGTCTGGGTGTCATCCTCGATAGCACCCTCTCCTTCACCTCTCCATAAACAACATCACCCGCTCTGCCTACTTCCACCTCCGCAACATACATCGTCCCGGCCCTCCCTCACTCCTCAGTCCACTGCCGTACTCATACACAGCCTCGTCACTTCCCCCCTGGATTATTGCAACTCTCTCCTGTTTGGTCTCCTGCAAAAAACTCTCCATAAACTTCAACTGGTTCAGAATTCAGCCGCTCACATTATCACACATACACCCTCCATCAACCACACCACACCCATCCTACAACAGCTCCACTGGCTCCCCATCACACACCGCATTCAATACAAAATCCAAAGTCATCTACAGCCTTGCACCTCCATATCTCACAGACCTCCTCCATATCTCCACACCTGCTCCTCCTCCTGCTCCTCCTCCTCTCTCCAGCTCTCTGTCCCCTCTGTCCGTCTGGTCACTAAGGGGAGCAGCTCTGGAACTCTCTCCCTCCTGACCTCCACTGACACACTCCCAAACTTCAAAACCAAACTCAAAACTCATCTGTTCAGACTGGCCTATTCACCTCAACCATAACTGCACTGTCCTTTTAAATGTTTTAAATGTTTTACTGTTTTTAAAAGTTTTATTGTTTAAACGTTTAACTGTTTGTTTTTAACTGTTTGTATTTTAACTGTTGCTTTTAACTGCCTATAATGTATATTATACTTGTTGGAAGGCGACCTTGAGTGTCCAGAAAGGCGCCTAATAAATAAAATGTATTATTATTATTATTATTATTATTATTAAGAAGCAATTACTGAACATGTTGCTTTTCAGTCTGCAGCTCCCAAAACCTCCTGGACGGGAGGTGAAAGTCATGACACATGACAGATTTGCACTGTAGATTTGCCAAATCCTTATTTCCAGAGTAACTAAAGTAATGCGAAAGTAGTGTAATGCCTTACTTTTTATTTAGAGTGATATTGTAATGTAAGGCATTACTTTAAAATGACAGTAACAAGTAATAAGTAGTGCATTACAGTTTTTGAGTAACTTGCCCAACACTGGGAACTGATGATGAAAATATAACCAGCGACTTAAATGGCGGAGTCGTTCACGCTTTATTCATTAACACTGGATGAAAGTAACGATGTTGAGATTTGGCACTGGGGACAGTGAACAGAAGGAGCAGGACAAGCAGATCTGCACCTCCTGTTTTTGAAAATAACAGTCAGGAGGAGAGGGTGATGATAAAAACCTGAAGGAGAACAGAACTTTCAGTGCTTTAAAATAGTAACTGTTAGTAATTTTTAAAAAGCTGTATTTTATTAATTACATTTTCTGTGTTTTAAGAGTCATTTCAGTAAACAGCTAAATACTGTGGAACTTGAAAGATGGACATTTTGTTGTAATGTTTTTGTTCATTTTTTATTTAAATAAAGCACATGTTTTCTACATATCCCATGTTATTTTCTGCTCTTATGAGGTGCATTACCAAAACACTAAATCCACCTGCTCCTGGTCCGGCCCTTCTGCCAAATTTTAGAACCCTTTGTGGCCCACGAGTCAAAAAGTTTGCCCACCCCTGGTGTAGAGGGTTATCTTATGCTGCTTATTACCTATATTTAAACCATGGTTTAGTCCTGGTTTAAATCTGGTTTAGTCTCTGGTTTAATCCTGGTTTAGACCTGGTTTAGTCCTGGTTTAGTCTCTGGTTTAGTCCTGGATTAAACCAGGATTAGTCCTGGATTGTGCTGCCCCCTGGAGGAGCAGAGGAGCACTCGGAGTTCCTGGAGCTGAAGGAGACGAACTGTGAGAGATGATGGAGGAGATCCACCAAGATAAAGACCGGGACTGGACCAGGACTGGACCAGGACTAGACCAGGACTAGACCAGGACTAGACCAGGACTGGACCAGGACTAGACCAGGACTAGACCAGGACTGGACCAGGACTGGACCAGGACTGGACCAGGACTAGACCACGATTGGACCAGGACTAGACCAGGTTAAATTCTGTTATCCCTCGTGCGTTTGGAAAAACCTCTCTGTAGATGTTTGTGGCACTCTCTGTTCATCACTACAGTATTCATGTGTTTATTGTAGTATTTGCACTCTGGCTGTAGTACAAGTACCTTTACTGCAGTATTCGTACTCTTACTGCAGTACTTTTGTCTCAGACAGGTGTGGGCGACTCAGAGACGGACCGTGTACTGATCAATAAACGCTGCCGGGGTGTTCTACATGCATGTGAATGGCAGAATGTTTCGTAAACACTGAGAAATAAGTGTTTTTTCCCCAGGGGGGCGACGGTCCAGGTCCGCTGGCCAGATCACAGCACCGGCCCCATGGATCCCCCCGTGGGTGGTGGGTCCACGGGAGGACGGCACTCGTCTGTGGGAGCTTGGGAGCCAACTGAGCTACTGCCGCCCCCAAAGAAATAAGAAATAAGTTTTAAAATGGCAAAAAAAAAACTTAGACAAACTTTATTGATCCACAAGGGCTGAGTAGCTCACTCATCAAATATAATATATAAAAATATAAAATATAACAAGAGTCTGGTGTCAAATGAGACATAATTATACAAAATGATAAGTGTATACGTACTGTTGTGGAATTTCTGATCTATAAGAATAAAACTGGAAAGTTGGAGTTGTCTTGAATCAAAGAGGTGATTTATTTCTCAGACCCTCCAGGAATTCGCGATGTTGCGATTTGCAACTTCAACACAACTTCAGCCAATCCCCGTGAATTCAGGGCGGTGTTGCAATTTTAACCAATCACCGCAACTTTCCCGCAATTTTGACCAATTTTGACAAATCATCAGCAACGTATTGAACGTCGACCAACTTCCTTCTGCCTTACTTCCGTGTAATGAAACCAAACTGTGGCCGTGTCCCCAGTTCGGAGCGTGGTTTGAAGGGGCTCAGGCTGCAGTCAAGGCGGTGCACACTTGCTCAGCCCTGAGTGCACTCCGCATGGCCGTCTGCGAAATGCGACAGGTCTCGCAACTACGGGAAGCAGCCGCCGACTCCATTTTCTCCCGTAGAAGAAGTAGCGCGCGGTGCATGCTGGGATATATGAGTGTGTGAAGCGTGCTTTTTCACACGCTTGGTCCACGCCCCGATTTCCATGGAAACGACTGCGGTCTGCAAACGAGTGTTAACTGCACATGGGACAAAAAAGAAATAACGCACATGCCCTTCAAACTACGCTCCGAACTGTGCACTCTGGGAATTGGGACACGGCTTCTAATGGCAAAGAAACATGTCTGCGGCGCCATTTGCCCACAAAAATAACAGCAAAAGACCCAAACAGTTCCCCTCCTAGTAGTCATTTATTTTGGATGTTGGTAAGGTTGTTTTAGGACCATATCTGTGATCTCTGTGTCTTTGTATTATTCTTTGTCAGTAATAACTCACTATTCAAAATATTACTCAATTTTAATTACAAAAAGCGAAAATCGCAACTATTTATCGCAACTTTCACTTCCTCCCGCAACAAAATCGCAACAAAAACCTTAAAAGCACCGCAACTTTCATCGCAACTTTTTGGAAAAGCTCCCGCAAATTCAGGCATTTTAGCCCGAAACAATCACAAAAAATGCCCGTGAAATCCTGGGGGTTCTGTATACTGTGAAACTTGAAAGATGGACATTTTGTTGTAATGCTTTTGTTCATTTTTTATTTAAATAAAGCACAGGTTTTCTACATATCCCATGTTATTTTTTGCTCTTATGAGGTGCATTACCAAAACACTAAATCCACCTGCCCCTGGTCCGGCCCTTCTGCCAAATTTTAGAACCCTTTGTGGCCCACGAGTCAAAAAGTTTGCCCACCCCTGGTGTAGAGGGTTATCTTATGCTGCTTATTACCTATATTTAAACCATGGTTTAGTCTCTGGTTTAGACCTGGTTTAGTCCTGGTTTAGTCCTGGTTTAATCCTGGTTTAGACCTGGTTTAGTCCTGGTTTAGTCTCTGATTTAGTCCTGGATTAAACCAGGATTAGTCCTGGATTGTGCTGCCCCCTGGAGGAGCAGCGGAGCACACAGAGTTCCTGGAGCTGAAGGAGACGAACTGTGAGAGATGATGGAGGAGATCCACTAAGATAAAGACCGGGACTGGACCAGGACTGGACCAGGACTAGACCAGGACTAGACCAGGACTGGACCAGGACTAGACCAGGACTAGACCAGGATTAAAGCAGGACTAGACCAGCACTGGACCAGGACTAGACCATGACTGGACCAGGTTAAATTCTGTTATCCCTCGTGCGTTTGGAAAAACCTCTCTGTAGATGTTTGTGGCACTCTCTGTTCATCACTACAGTATTCATGTGTTTATTGTAGTATTTGCACTCTGGCTGTAGTACAAGTACCTTTACTGCAGTATTCGTACTCTTACTGCAGTACTTTTGTCTCAGACAGGTGTGGGCGACTCAGAGACGGACCGTGTACTGATCAATAAACGCTGCCGGGGTGTTCTACATGCATGTGAATGGCAGAATGTTTCGTAAACACTGAGAAATAAGTGTTTTTTCCCAGGGGGGCGACGGTCCAGGTCCGCTGGCCAGATCACAGCACCGGCCCCCATGGATCCCCCCGTGGGTGGTGGGTCCACGGGAGGACGGCACTCGTCTGTGGGAGCTTGGGAGCCAACTGAGCTACTGCCGCCCCCAAAGAAATAAGAAATAAGTTTTAAAATGGCAAAAAAAAACTTAGACAAACTTTATTGATCCACAAGGGCTGAGTAGCTCACTCATCAAATATAATATATAAAAATATAAAATATAACAAGAGTCTGGTGTCAAATGAGACATAATTATACAAAATGATAAGTGTATACGTACTGTTGTGGAATTTCTGATCTATAAGAATAAAAGTGGAAAGTTGGAGTTGTCTTGAATCAAAGAGTTGATTTATTAAAGCAATTGTGCAGAATCACAGCCTGACTGTCCCTCACAGAGGCGTCTGTCCCTAGATCAGTCATAAGAAAACATTCCAGGTTCTTATACCCCTCGGGGGGGCATGAGCCAACGCGTAATCAAGACAGAACATTTCATCAATAACAGGTCAGCACAAGGCTCATTCACATCAGAATAACAAGTGAAAAACAAGAACATAATTAACGACCTCAATTCATTAAAAACCACAAAACCAACTTATACATGACATATGTATGTGATTATATGAATGACTATTGTAAAGAGTTCCACTACAGCACAAATCAGAATAAAAGAGAAAAAGAATAAGTAATAAAATAGGAAACATCACAAAACACAAAGTGATTTAAATCGCATATTTGAATTTTCTTGTGATCAGTCGGAGCGTTCATGGTCCTGTTTAGGAGTTTGATTTACTGTGATGTGAGAGGGACGTGTTTTACGGCACAGATCTGCTCGCCTGTTGGACTTCAGATAAGTCAGTCGTATTAAAACTAGTGCTGTCAGGAGATTAAAAAAATTAATCTGATTCATTACAGGATTTGTCATTAATTATTCTAATTAATCTAATTAATCTAATTAATCGCCTTTTAAGAGTGTGAGAGATTCTGAGCGATCGAGTGAACGAACCAACTTTGTGATTGAGTTTGTCAATTTTCATGTGGTCACTTTGCTCATTCGTTTCTCAAATTCTGTGAGTGTGGTTTGGTTTAGTTTGTTGGTTTGGTGGTTTGTTGGTTTGGTGGTTTGGTGGTTTGGTGGTTTGGTGGTGTGTTGGTTTGGTGGTTTGGTGGTTTGGTGGTTTGTTGGTTTGCTGGTTTGGTGGTTTGGTGGTTTGCTGGTTTGGTGGTTTGGTGGTTTGGTGGTTTGTTGGTTTGTTGGTTTGGTGGTTTGTTGGTTTGCTGGTTTGGTGGTTTGGTGGTTGGTTTGTTGGTTTGTTGGTTGGTTTGGTGGTTTGCTGGTTTGCTGGTTTGTTGGTTTGTTGGTTGGTTTGGTGGTTTGGTGGTTTGCTGGTTTGCTGGTTTGGTGGTTTGTTGGTTTGCTGGTTTGCTGGTTTGGTGGTTTGGTGGTTTGCTGGTTTGCTGGTTTGTTGGTTTGCTGGTTTCTTGGTTTGTTGGTTTTGGTGGTTTGTTGGTTTGGTGGTTTGTTGGTTTGGTGGTTTGGTGGTTTGTTGGTTTGCTGGTTTCTTGGTTTGTTGGTTTCTTGGTTTGTTGGTTTCTTGGTTTGGTGGTTTGCTGGTTTCTTGGTTTGGTGGTTTGTTGGTTTGTTGGTTTGTTTGGTGGTTTGGTGGTTTGTTGGTTTGTTGGCTTTGCTGGTTTGCTGGTTTGGTGATTTGGTGGTTTGCTGGTTTGCTGGTTTGGTGTGGTTTGCTGGTTTGGTGGTTTGGTGGTTTGTTGGTTTGTTTGGTGGTTTGCTGGTTTGCTGGTTTGTTGGTTTGGTGGTTTGTTGGTTTGTTGGTTTGCTGGTTTGCTGGTTTGTTGGTTTTGGTGGTTTGTTGGTTTTGTTGGTTTGTTGGTTTGTTTGGTGGTTTGCTGGTTTCTTGGCTTTGGTGGTTTGGTGGTTTGTTGGCTTTGCTGGTTTGTTGGTTTGGTGGTTTGTTGGTTTGTTGGTTTGTTTGGTGGTTTGCTGGTTTGCTGGTTTGTTGGTTTTGGTGGTTTCTTGGTTTGACGGTTTGGTGGTTTGGTGGTTTGGTGGTTTGGTGGTTTGGTGGTTTGTTGATTTGGTGGTTTGTTGGTTTTGGTGGTTTGTTGGTTTTGGTGGTTTGTTGGTTTGGTGGTTTTGGTGGTTTGGTGGTTTGTTGGTTTGTTGGTTTGGTGGTTTGGTGAAGTGCGCTCACGCTCGATCTATCACCGGTAACGATGGAACTGGTCCGGACGTGTTTATCGTTCAAATGATCCGTCAGGCTGGAGGAAAATTATTTTTGACCAAAGCTCCAAATCACGGCGTTCTCGTTGATCGTCCCGTCTTTGTTCTTTTTTTATAAATAAACGTCAAATTTAAAATAAGCATTAAATTACTGCTCATAATTAATTGTGTTGATTTTCATAACGCATTAATTTGCAGTGTGATTAATTAATCTAATTAACGCGTTAAACTGACAGACCTAATTAAAACAAAACTCACATTAGGACAGAGGTGCAGATGTGTTTTTATTTACTGTTTTCTTGTCTTCGTGTCTCTGTGCAGCACTTTGTGTCGTGTTTATAAAATGAGTTATAAAAATAAAACGGACTGATGCTATTGTTTATTTCTGTTCTCAGATGATATTATTTCTGTAGATCATGTCAATTAGCATCAGGGTTATCCTCATGGTCCTGCGGGCCATTAACTCTTTCCTTATTTTCTCCATCATGTCATTGAATTCCGGGTCATTTTCCAACATTTCCCCAATCCTCGCAAGTTGCCTAAAAATACGTCGTTCTGATATACCTCCTGCATGTTTTTCTGATAAAATTTGGATCACTGAGACGTCTGCCGCTACATCTTCATATTCTTTGTTTATTTTTTCCAGGAGAGACTTTACAGTTTCTCTCTGGTATTTTTCTTTCAGTGTTTTCATTGTTTCTCTCTTTGTGACCGTCTTTCTTTCCCATCTGTATCTCTGGAGTGAATGTAAGATACAGTCACATTTTCGAGGACACACAGTGCATCTTCCGTCTCGACCAAACACTTCACATTTGTGCATTTCTGCTTCGTTTCCAATGGGACATGGATAATGACAGGTGACCTCACATACCTCGCAGTTGTTGCTGTACTCTCCAGTTCCAGAGAGGTCCACCTTAAACCTCTCCTCAGTGACAGTGAATTCAATCTCAAAATTCTCATTTCTTTTCATCTCTGCCTCATGCTTCATTATTTGTTCACGTGTCTGCGATAACTCTTCAAGTCTTTGTAATAATAGTTTCTTCCACTTTGTTCTTTCTGTCAGCACTTTTCTGGGTAAAATCCACCTTCCAGGTGTCTCTAACTCACTAAAGAATCTTGTCATGTTTTTGTTTCCCATGTCCCAGAACATTTGATCAAAACTGTCTTCCTCTGCAGAGGTCTGGTTTGGGGCGAACAGTGCAGAGTTGTTGAATTTGAAGTGGACTGGCAGACCCTGCTCAGTTTTAGGACATGGGACTCCAGCAGCTGTGAGGACCTCAAGAACTGGAGGCATCTGAGCATCTGCAAACGTCACCAGAATCCTGATCTTCTCAGCCCTGTCATTCCCACAGTCGGAGACGAATGAGTCTAATATGAAATGCAGGGTTGGATGGAGTCGAGCTAAAGAGGACTGGAGCACTACACATACTTCATGAATATGTGTGATGTTCAGTTCATTGAAGAGGTCACTGATCTGCTCCAGGGTATCACTGTCTCTCTTGGCGCCTTTAAGGCCTCCAAACTCTGGAGTGTCGATGATGGTGAGTGAGAAGTCGACCTGGAATCCCTTCTGGTGGTTTATTTGGTACACCACTGTCTCAGAAGTCTCATCCTCGTTTATTTTAAACCGAAAAGGGTCGGTCCATCTGACTCCCAGGATGTAGTTGATCATGGCATTGATGAGAGTGGTCTTCCCAGATCCCACAGGTCCAAGAAGCATCATGATACGATCTTCTTTATGACTTTCTTTTCCAAACACATATTTTCTGACACCAGCAGTGCTCAGTTCTTCTGCTTTTAGACCAAGTTTATAGATTTCTGGTGTTCCAGACTTGATTTTGACACAGTCTTTTACAATAAGTTCTGCTGCAGTGAATGTTTTGGTGGTGATGGTCACAGTGGAGCTTTCTGAACTCATTCCGTCCTCTCCACAGTCACAGAAGATCCTGAGGATGTACTCTGTCTGAGGCTGAAGTCCAGATATCACCTTCTCCTCAGAACAGGACTCCTCTCTCCTCCACTGGAGCTTGTCTCCGGTCTCAGCGTACTCCACGATGTATCTGAGGATACGGGCGCCTGGTCCCACCTGTGCAGGTCTTCTCCACCAGGCGTAGATCTTTGAGGAGAGGGAGGTGGCGCTGGGGTCTTCTGGAGGGCTGCAGGGTAAGGTTTTCATGGAGGTGTGAGGAGCAGCAGGACCTACTCCCACCTCAGTGACGGCTCTCACTGTGAAGCTGTACTCTGTGTTTGGGATCAGGCCTGTCACTGTGACCTCTCCAGCTTCAGCCTGGAGCTGCTGCTTCCACTGCTCCTGTCCTTTCTCACAGAACTCCACTCTGTATCCACAGACGTTCTCCACTCCCACTGAGAGAGCTCTGACCTGCAGACTCACGCTGTGTGCTGTGGCTCTGCTCATAGTCACTGAGTCTGGTTTAGAAGGGAGCTCAAAGCTCTCACTGGCGAGGAACCCGTCCTCATAAAGATAGATGGTTGCTTCTGTGTGGTTTTCATCAGTCAAACCCACTGCCAGGAACCGAAGAGCCTTTGTGTCCTGGTCTTTGTTGGCCTCTGCAAAGTCACTAAACACCTTTGCTTTGTGTCTCATTCGATTGATCACCTCTTTAGTCCTGTACCAGGGTGTGAGCTGTGCTCCAGACTCATGGGTTTGAATCCCCTTTAGATGGTTCTTCAGTTCTTCAAGGTACGGCTCTGCCCTCTCCAGAGACGTGAACACAAACACCAGAGCTTTCTCTGGGAGACACACCTTTTTCATGAGCTCATTTTGAGAGGAGACGACTTCTGTGTTTCTCATCAGATTTGTGAGGGCATTTATGGTGTTGGCCTCCTGAAGGATCTCGTTCATCCACTGGTTCAAACGGTGAGAGCTGAATGGACTCTCTGCTGCCCTCTTCAGGACTTCTGTCAGAGCAGCCTCCTCCTCTCCGCCTCCTCTGATCGATGGAAGCTTCGTGGCCAGAGTTCCCTGGAGTCCCAGAAGGAACTTGGAGCACAAAGAGTTAAAGGTTTTGACTTTTTCAGAAAGGTGTGAGAAGTTCTGCCCTGTAGGACTCTTCAGGACATCATTACAGCTCATGTCCAGCTCCCTGAAGTTCTCCAGGATGCTCTCTGTCTCACAGACTAACGTCAGACTGATGTGACGCACCAGTTTAGACGCTCTAGAGTCTAAGGCGCAGAGGGGCAACAGGCTCACCCTCACAGGGACTGCGTTCTCACCATTGGGGCCCAGAAGTCTGGGCAGGTCTTGATAAACTTTTACTGCTTCTTCAAATGTTGTTGGACTTTTGTCTAAAAGGAAATCTCCATGAAAAGTGCAGGAGAACTTGTTCACCTTTTCTCTGTCTCTGGCCTCCATTTTCAGATTCCCTTCTAAATCAAATGAGATTTTTGGGATTTTTTCAATCATAAACTTGAGGCTTCCCTGAGTGTCTCGGACACTTTCATCTTCAGATGTTTCCTGGTCGAACACAAAGAAGGCCTGGGCTCCGTAGAGGATGGCTGTTACTACGTGCGTGGCTAGACCTTTGTCAATGACCTCGTGGTGCTTCAAGTTGTCTTTGCTGAGCTGGTTCATGGTCAATGTTTCAAATTTTGTCGTAGTTTTGTACTGCAGAGCGACACGGGCCTGTCTTCTGGAACTTTTCTTATCGTTGAGATATTTCGCTGACCCTTGAACTTTCACAAGTCCACTCATGAAACTGGCTTTGAGTTCACCGCCCATTCCAAATGAAGAGGCCTTCTCAGAGAGGCAGTCAGACGCCACGATCTTACACTGAGTGCTGGGTTTAGAGGTCACTCTCATGTCTTTGTCCAACTTCTCCTGGTCCCAGAAAGTCAGGCCTGAAAAACAAGAGGTTTATTTGGATTAATAAATATAAAGTGATTATAATAAAGACGAGACACACGTGTGTCTGTAGTGTCTGTAAGTGTGCACAGTGTAAGTGAAATGTGCACTGAAGAATATCGCTCTCTTTCAGGCGTACCTGGGACCAGTGTGTCCGATCTGCAGTCATAAAACATGCCCAGGAGAAAGGACCGACCCAGAGCCGCCATCTCCACAGGGGAGTTACAGTGTGAAGCCATCTGAGCACAAGGAGAACATGCAGGTTAGTATTTTTACTTTTCATAGGAGCGACAACCTTAAATGTTTTTTTCTATATTTAAGGCTACAGTAATCATTATTTATTGCAGAAAAGTATGTCAAGATGCAACGTGGAGCTCAGCGGGTCCACTCAGAAGTCCAGGAGTGGCATCCACTCAACATGTGTGGCCAACCCTGATCTGGTCAGATCTCAGAAGCTCAGCAAGACTGGGCCTGGTCTGGATTTGGATAGGAGACCACTGAGAAAAACTGTTATTGTGTCCTTAGGCAAGACACTTCACGCACATTGCCTGGTATGGCGTCTCTCTCCCCTCCCTGCAGGACATCTACCGCACCCGCCTCACCCGCCTCACCCTCTGGGTGATCCCACCCACCATCCAACTGCCTCTTCAGTCTGCTGCCATCAGGAAGGAGACTGAGGAGCCTCAGGGCCAAGACCAGCAGACTGAAAGACAGCTTCATCCACCAAGCTGTCAGGATGCTCAACTCTCTCCCAATCACACTGCTGCTTAAATCACACTGCTAAATTACCCTGTAGTTAAATTACTCTGTAAAAATCTGTCTCCTGTGAAAAAAATCTGTCTCCAACGGTTATCTGTGTTTTGACTTGGCTTCCCTGCATGAACACTCCCAAGGCCACAGATGTGGTTTATCATGAAACTCTACATAAACACTGACACACACTATTGGACTCACACTGACATGTATTTATGTAAACACGATGCCCTGTCTTTTTTTTTTTAGAAAGGTCTGCCTCTGCTCTGTTTCAATCAATTTAATTGATTCCTGATCTGTTCCCTTGCCCCGCCTTTCCTCCTTGTCGCCAAAGAAAAAAACACCGTATGTTACCTGTCCAATTGTTTTCTGTCATTACATGTTGTGTATAATTGTCATTGATTGTATTGCATCTTTTCCACTCTGCATCTCCCAGTTGGCGGCGCGCGCATGTACGTGGCCCCTCCCCTAGCTGCTCTATTACTGTCCTGCCTGGTTAGCGGGGAAAGGGAATTTCGAATTACTCTATGTACATGTACATATGTTTTTTTCGACAATAAAGCAAACTATGAGTAATAATGACTATGACTACTTTGTATCACCTTTAATCCAACATCAAACATGCATACAGAGCCATACCCCTCCCCCACCTCGGACAGTCAGATCATCTTTCCCTCCTGCTCCCCCCAGCTTACACCCCCCCTCAGACGCAGTGCCAGGTCCACCACAAAAACTGATGGAATAATTGGGCCTAAAAAAAATAAATCTAAGTTTCCGGTTTCCGACCAACCCTGTTGATTTGCATGCGACCCACATTATTTTATTGGACTGAATAAAATAAAATAAATTTGATACTGAAATTAATTTTACAAGCTTCGGTTAAAAAAGAAAGAAAACTAATAGCCTACTGTATTTTTCGATTTCTGCGAGACTACAATCGACGTCATTCACCACGCCTGCGCTGCGATGTGTAATGTAATGTGCTTCTGAGCGCGCGCTCACCTGTCACACAGAGGAGAGAGTCAGGGTTGGGGTGTAGCCGTATTTTTTGTTGAACGCAAACCATTCATTCATCTTTCACGTTAATCTGTTCATCCTGCTGGTTTTCATGAGTTCCATTTCATCCTGCTGCGCTGTCATAGCTGTGTGCGCTCTTTTTGCAATAAATGCACAAAACACATATCTGGATCTCAGCGTATCTGTCACCATAGCCTCCTCTTTGCGCGTCACAAATCTGCGAGCCATAGGACCCAACCTCATATTCTCGGCGGCTAAAAGGTTTGAGTTTGGAATCCGCAACATTCTGCTTTACTTCCGTGTGACAAAACGAAACTGCGGCCGTGTCCCAGTTCCCAGAGCGCACAGCTCGGAGCGCGGCCCGAAGGGGGCTCAGACTGCAGTCAAGGAGGTGCACACTTGCTCAGCCCCGACTGCAGTCCGCGGACCGCTTAACGACTGCGGTCTTCGGGCCGCGTGTTAACTGCGCATGGGACAAAAAAGAAGTGGGACAGCAGTCGTCGCACCGGTGTTCTGGCGAAATGTGTGACGCACATGCCCTTCGGGCCACACTCCGAGCCGCGCGCTCTGGGAACTGAGACACGGCTTCTAATGGCAAAGAAACATGTCTGCGGCGCCATTTGCCCACAAAAATAACAGCAAAAGACCGAAACAGTTCCCCTCCTAGTAGTAATTTATTTTCGATGTTGGTAAGGTTGTTTTAGGACCATATCTGTGATCTCTGTGTCTTTGTATTATTCTTTGTCAGTAATAACTCAGTATTCAAAATATTACTCAATTTTAATTACAAATAGCGAAAATCGCAACTATTTATCGCAACTTTCACTTCCTCCCGCAACAAAATCGCAACAAAAACCTTAAAAGCACCGCAACTTTCATCGCAACTTTTTGGAAAAGCTCCCGGAAATTCAGGGATTTTAGCCCGCAACAATCACAAAAAATGCCCGTGAAATCCTGGGGGGTCTGGGAAAGGAGAAATGACTGTTTTGAACACCCAAACACAGTTTTATGTGGGGTTGTGTCCCATTTGCTTTTACATACATACAACAGCTGTTTGCTTGCAACAGTACAGTAGCTAACCTACATCAGCATTAGGTTTGTTGACTCATGCCCAGGAGGAAACTATATAACTGTACCTTTTTCACACATCTCTTGTTCTTACTGTACTGTACTGTGCTTGTTCTTCTTCTTCCAGTAGGCCTCTGTTGGGCTGTAATGGGACATGTTTAGAATGGTGAATGACAAATTGAATTTCTTCTTTTATAATGGTGAATGAGTGTTGTCACTAAGTCTGTGTTGTCACCACAATTTCTACAGAACAGATTTTTGTTCTCACTATACCCCCTGCACAAACTGTGTAGAGTTCTACTGTTGGGCCTAAAGCATATCTGTATGTTAAGTATACTGTACATATCATTGTTAAGATTATGCAGTGCCAGTTTTAAGTTGACCAATGTCAACACCGTGTTAAATAAATGTAGTATTCAAAATTGTTTACTGCTTCTAAATTTAATGACTGCCATCTGAAAGAAGAACAGAAAAAACAATACAAAATCCGCATGTATTTCTTGTAACATTGTAAGATATATTCTACATGTACTCTGGTACAGTCAACGACCTGGTTTCGCATGGCATGTTGGAGCTTCGTTCGACTATACTATAGAATATGCCCTTAGTATTGAGATAGCTTTGGGAAATTATGCCAATGTCAATTATAGTCTTTATTGAAATAGTACTGCTGCGGAAGGAAATAAAATAAAATACATTTTCAAAATTTCCATATTCCCACAGGAAAAAAAATAAAAAATAAAAATAAAATAAATTCCCTACCTACCCATGTCTAGAACTGTCAACAAATCGGAAACTAACATATTTTTTTTAGGCCTTATATATTATCAACTTTTGTGATTCTTTAATCTTTAGAAATGAAGTTTCAAATGTGTACGTGACTTGTGATCATATGTTTTGAGTTGCAGAAATGTCAGATATCTGAGAGGAGACGTGAGCAGACAGCTTGGCTCCTCCACTATCTAAGTCACAGTGACATTGTCACTGTGATAGATGTCATATCTGGAATTATCTTACAAGTGTTTTTGTTTTAATGATTATGTTTTGTCGGCTGTCCTGCCACGTGTTTCCCCCACCCCTTTTAGGGCAGGACAGCGGGTGTAACTAGGATGTGGAAAATGAATAAAAGCGCACGGAGAACGGCAGAGAACCAGGGCGCTCAGAGCAGATTGTGCCAGAGCAGATCTGGGCTTTCCTCTCTGACCGTTCTCCGCTTGCAAGTGAAAAACCTAATCTGTCTTGTCTTCCTTTCCTTGTTTACAGAATATGTTGGGTTTTTACCAGCACCCATCAAATGGTCCTTCGATAGCCGGATCCCAAGACACCTAAAGGCTCCAGGGGGTGTCTGAGATTCGGGAAAGACAGTGGCCACTGCATCTGAAACTTTTGCCGGCCGACTCTGATTCATCACTTGGAGTCTGCGGTTGACAGGATACCGAAGGAGGAAGACAACCAGACTCAAAAGAACTGAGTGAGTACGTCTAAGTTTAAAACGTGTGTGACTGAGGGTCATAGCGCGTAGAAAATCCTAACAATCCTAGGCTCTATTAGGTAAAACGTGGACTAGTGTCCCCCTATCACTGTCACTGGCAGGTAGTAAAACACTGAAAGGAATAGTGTCCTTCTAACGGGTGACAGGTTAGTCACATACAGTTAGTAAATTACTGAAGGATGCGGTATCCCGTTATCGGGTAACAGGTTAGTTACTGACTAGATAAAAAAGACCGTGAAAATCGTACTCAAAGGAATAAAAGTTCTGTGTGAAAGTGTGTATGACTGGAATTACAGGCCGTTAACACTGTAATTCATATAAACTGTTCAGAATAATACAGTAACGTATTGTAGATGCAGAGGCAAGATTTTTCCACCTTCTCATTGCACTGTGACAGGTTGAAGTGAAAAATACTACAATACTGATTATTACTGTCGGAACAAATCACATCCCAACCTATAGAGACTCCCCTCTGGACAAAAGGGTTGGACCAAATTGATCAAAATGGGAAACAAACAGACAAGTAGTAAGGATTATAAAAGTGTCGCGCAACAAAATAAAGACAAAATAAAATACCTAAAATTATGGGCAACAAAATATAACTTTAAAGGGAAGTCAAACACTGTAGATATAATACAGTTAAGAGAGAAGATCTTTGCAGATTGTGAAGGAGACTTAAAGAAAATGAAAAAGAAAGGATATTCCGACACGGATTTCTGGTTAAAAATAGCAGAACAAAGAGAGGCAGGAAAAAAATAAAACCATGCTTTTGAAACACGATGACCCAGACCTAGAGACAGAAGTGACACAAAGACGAAAACAAAGAATAAGACGAGAACCTACTCCAGAACCAGAATCACACATAGAGACAGATGAAGAAGAAGGAGTAAAATTAAGATCACTAACAGACTCAGAAATAGTGCGACACGCAGGACACGGAAGCCCTCAGTCCTCACCCACCACCATATATTTCTGCAGAACAAAGCACTCAAAAAAACCCATACCCAGTGGAAGACTTATAAAAAATGCAAATAGATGAAAATAAACGTTTAACAAGAGCAGAAGCAAAAGGACAGAAACATAAAGCTGACATTTAACAAAGAAATGGGAAGTGAAAGAGTAGTGGTAATACGCGTAGACGCACCACTTAGCCCCATACCCAGCGCATCTCCCCTGAGTTCAAATACACAAAGTAGCCCTGCATCTAAAAATACAAATCCACTCTATTCAGAAGATCCAACAATTTTCCAAGCACCAATGATAGCAGTGGCGAACCCAAGAGCAGGTCAACTAGTGGACGAAGCAGATAATGACGGACCACGTCATCCAGACACACTGTTTGTCTATAGACCATGGTCAGACTCAGACGTAACAGAGGCAGTAAAAGGATTGACCCCATATAAAGATGATGTAACTAAATTTTGCAACGAAATGAAGCAATTGCATGAGTCATATAGACTAAATGGAAACGAAATGGAAAGATGTTATAGAAGATGTGGCTTGAAGATGAACGGCAGATGACGGTCCACTCTGGCACGCCCGCCTGTGTTGGTACATCCTCTTGTGAAGTGGCTGTTTGGTTTCCCCAATGTAGCGCTCACTGCAGTCTTCACTACACTGAATGGAGTAGACCACATTATGTTGTTCATCTTCACCTAGAAGCCACGGGCCATTCGTTTGAGGACAGTGAGGTTCAGATCGTAGCCAGGGAAAAGAACTGGTTTGAGAGGGGAGTTAAAGAGGCTATTTTTGTCAAAAAAGAGAATCCGTCTTTAAACAGAAATGGGGGAGTTAGACATAACTTGTCTCCCATCTTTAATTCCATTCTTAAACCACATCAAAACAGACAAAGAAACATTAGGGCAGACGAGCCAGGGCAGAGGGGTGGAGAGGGTCGTTAGACTTTGAATAGGGGGTCGTAACTAGTCGCCAGAGTAATTTGGAAAACAAAGAGACAGATTAGGGGGGTTCGTTTTCAGAGTTTTTTCAGGGTAGGACGCGCCTCCTGGCAGCGAGATATAAGCAGTGTCTAACCAGTACAATAACCAGAGCTGATGAAGCCTCTCGGATGAGCGGCGAAACGTTTTCAACCAAACAAACTTTGTCCAGTTGACAAATTGAACTTCTCCTTTTATCATGGATTCTACCTGGACGACTGAGGGACTTTTCACGCATTTACAAACAATAGCGGATTAGAAGATAGAGAAGATAACAGCTGCCCATAAAGACAACAATTAAAAAACGCTTTACATGCAAATTCCAGACCAGAAGTCCATAGATGGATAGAAAAGCATTATGTAGGTTTCGGTACAGGAACATTTATATAGGACAATTATATAGAACAAGCCAGTCATGCCGACAAAACCACAAGAGAAAAGACGAAAGAAAACGCTAAACGAAACGCAGCATTCGTGATGACATCAGAAGAGGGTGAGAATGAGATATATTTCACAGGAATGGTAAATAGGGGACGAGGTAGAGGCAGAGGAGGAAAAGGAAAAGCAAGAGGTAGAGGAGGTCCAGTCAGGGGGGGCTCAGGAAGAGGAAGTTATGAAAATCAGAGAAACGATAGTCAGAAACAGGAAGAGAATGAGCAGACAGGCGAGGAAAATGTGTGTTGGTATTGCAAAAAGCCAGGACACTTCAAGAGAGACTGCAGGAAATACCAAGCAGCATGTGAAAGATGGGAAAATGACGCATGACTAGATCACGACAAAACAAAAACAGAATTAGAAATTGGAGATCAAAAGGAATGGGAAGAATTTGATAGACACCATGAACGAGTAGATCCAAAAGATTTTGACACAAAAATACCCAGAAAATGGTATCCATGGGAAAATAAAGAAAAAGTAGTTACATATGTGTATGTAGCTTTAAAAGCCACACATAACTTACCGCAAATAGACTTATTGGTAAACGGACAGAAAATAACGTTCTTATGCGATACAGGCGCATGTAAGACCACAATAAACAAGGAAATGCCAGGAATGACACTAAGCTCAGAAACAATGTCAGTAAGAGCAGCAAACGGACAGGTGAGTCAAGTACCGATAACAAGTTTATTGACGCTGACAGATCCAGACGGACTGAGCATAGAAAGCAAAGTGTTATTTTTGGAGGACTGCCCAGTTTGTCTCCTGGGTAGAGATGGACTGAGCAGTCTGAAACTAGCACTGTTCCCAGAATCAGGAGGCAACATGAAGGTAGTTCGCGCAAGAGACATACCATCACCACAACACAGTTTTGTTATACAAAATTCCACGTTATTGGTACAGGTATCAAATACCACACAATGACGTAGGAAAAACGGGAAGTGCATTGTTAAAAGAGGCAAACTCAGCAGTACCTACGCCCTTTAAACCAATTTCTACAATGCCAGTGGACGAACTACACATAACAACATATTTCAGACATGAAAGAGGACCAGATGAACAATATTTTGACAAAATGGAAAAACTAGGCTCCATTCCAGCAATAATTCAGTATGTATATTCTGACAACGAAACGTTTTGCGTTGCGGATATACAACTAAAGTGGAAAGATGAAAAAGACAAAAGATTCATTGAAAGAACACACACACCTATGCACGTCTCATTGATGAAACCAGTAGAATGGGAATGGAAAGCCCTAGGACAAGTCATGGCAGAGTGTTATAGATGCAAAGATTGGGTAACTACAGGGCCAAAAACACAAACAGGATGTCACAATTGGACCAGACAAGCATTATTTTGGCCAATACATGTCACACCATTTCAGTGCCTCCAACCACCAGATGACGTAGAGCAGTGATATTCCCTCACCGAAGAGGATGAAGCATTGCTGAAACAAGTTCCAGAAAAGTTATGGTCTACAGGACCATCAGATGTAGGATTGATAAAAGGAGTAGAACCGGTACAGATAAGACCAAAATCAGAATGGAGACCATGTGTAAGACAATATCCATTGAAACCTGAAGCCTTAGAAGGCATAAAACCAGTTATACAAGATCTGTTAAAGGCAGGAGTGTTAATAGAGTGTAATGACTCACCATGTAATACTCCTATTTTTCCAGTACAAAAAGCAGCGCCATCTGTAGGATGGAGAATGATACAAGATCTACAATCAGTAAACCAAGCAGTGATTCAGAGAGCTCCATGTGTTCCTGATCCACATACACTTCTAAATTCATTACAACCAAATTCACAGTATTTTACGGTCATAGACATTTCAAATGCATTTTTCTCAATCCCAGTACACAAAGACAGTCAATTTTGGTTTGAGTTCACCTACAATAATAAATGCTACAGTTATACCCGGTTACCACAAGGTTACTGTGAATCTCCTACAATATACTCACAGGCTATGACTTTGAATTTGTCTAAATTTACACCTCCAGGAGCGAGTCAAATCTTACTTTACATGGATGATATTTTGATTTCATCGCCAGATAAGGAAACATGCCAAAAAGATACAATAGCGTTATTAAAATATCTAGCAGAAAACGGACATAAAGCAAGTAAAAATAAAGTACAATTTTGTAAATAAGAAGTCAAATACTTAGGACATTCTCTCAGTAATGGAGGCAGAGCAATTACTAACGACAGAAAAGCAGCTATCCTGAATGCACCAAAACCAGAAACCAAAAAACAACACATACCAATGAATACCCTTTTGATAGGGGGATATAAAGGTGATGAATTGGAAGGGTATACCTGGTATATGACTACATTTTATGGTGGATGGGGATACGTGTTTGCCACCACAGACAAAACGTGGGCTGAAGATAGTTATGGGTGGGAGTCTAAAAAATGGGCTAGAAGACTTAAGATGGAAGTGATTAAATTGAATGGCAAATTAACTTTAGTAATGCTCTTTAACACAACAGCAGAACCATTAGAAGCAGGAATAGAATCAGGAGGTCATGGTCTGAAAGTACCATGTTATACCTTATTGTTATGTATTCATAAATCAGGAGAAGACCCATGCACAAAGTTTTTTATATGTTCTAACATAACACAGGCTGACTCGACAGAACTGCCTAGGCAGAAGGAAAGTCTAGTGATAGGACCACGAACTTTCACTAGGACAAAGATTAGGATAAACAACAAAGCGCAAAAAACAGACGATTGGTTTCTAATAGCTACAGGAATATCAGGACTCAACAACAACTGGTTGTTATGGCGGAACAAGCAGCTAATTCATCACTATCAGACTGTTTAGTATGTTTGGGATCTAGACCAGTTTTGAAAGTAGTCCCTGTGTACGTGACTTGTGATCATATGTTTTGAGTTGCAGAAATGTCAGATATCTGAGAGGAGACGTGAGCAGACAGCTTGGCTCCTCCACTATCTAAGTCACAGTGACATTGTCACTGTGATAGATGTCATATCTGGAATTATCTTACAAGTGTTTTTGTTTTAATGATTATGTTTTGTCGGCTGTCCTGCCACGTGTTTCCCCCACCCCTTTTAGGGCAGGACAGCGGGTGTAACTAGGATGTGGAAAATGAATAAAAGCGCACGGAGAACGGCAGAGAACCAGGGCGCTCAGAGCAGATTGTGCCAGAGCAGATCTGGGCTTTCCTCTCTGACCGTTCTCCGCTTGCAAGTGAAAAACCTAATCTGTCTTGTCTTCCTTTCCTTGTTTACAGTATATGTTGGGTTTACCAGCACCCATCAAAAACTGTTAAAACCTGGCCAGATGATGAAATATCCAAACTGCAGGATTGCTTTGAAGAGACAGACTGGGACATATTTGAACACCAGGAGCTGGAGACATTCACAGGGTCAGTACTGGACTACATCAAGTTCTGTATTGACAATGTGACAGTGGATAAGGACATTCGGGTTTTTCCTAACAGGAAACCATGGATGACCAAAGAAGTCCTTGCACTCCTCAGAGCCCACAACTCTGCTTTCAGGTCAGGCGACAGAGCCCTTTACACGGCTGCCTGCCGCGCTGACCTGAAGAGACGAATTAAAAAAGCCAAGACGGACCACAGGAGGAGCATAGAATCCCACCTGTCCAGTCACAGCACACGAGAGGTGTGGCAGGGCATCCAGGAAATCACTTCCCACTGAGGCCACCAAACAACGACAGAGGACCAGAGTGTGCAGCTGGCAGAGGAGCTAAACTGCTTCTTTGCTCACTTCAAACAACAACAGCACTCTGAGGCTCCAGCCCTGCTCTCACCCACTCACTCCACCACCTGCTCTGACTTTTCCACCCCCTCCCACACCGACACCCCTGAATCTTCGACCTACACCCCTCCCCTGACCACCCCTGATTCCCTCACCACTCCACTCACTGTAACAGAGGGCGCTGTCAGGTGATCACTCCTCTCAGTGAACCCCAGAAAGGCTGCTGGCCCAGACGGGGTACCTGGGAGAGTGCTCAGAGAGTCTGCCCATCAGCTTGACTGCGTCTTCACCAAGATATTCAATCAATCCCTGGCCCAGACACTCGTCCCATCCTGCCTGAAATCAGCCACCATTCTTGTACCAAAAAAGTCCCCCCGTCACCAACCTCAATTACTACTGTTCTGTGGCACTCACTCGGGTAATCATGAAGTGTTTCGAAAGTTTGGTCCTCCAGCATATCAAGGATCAAGGACTAACTTCCACCTGACCTTGAATTTCTCCTCTGTGAGATCAATAAAGTTGCTTCTTCTTCTTAGCCTCCCTCCTCTCACATGTGCCTTGATGAACTCATTGACTGCCGGTGACGAGTTTTCTCGTCATGTTGAATCCGAACGTTGAGTGCCGTGACGAATAAACTCGTCAAGGACGTTTTTCAGCGGGGGTTGCTAGGATACGACCTGGAGCAGCTTTGAAGGTGTAATTCACACTTCCCAACCTGTAGGTGGCGATCTTGTATCATTATCTGCCGATCGGAGACGCGGGAGAGGAGTGTAGTGTGTGATAGGCGAGTGGAGCAAGATGGTGAGGCGAGTGAACCCGGAAAAGCAGAGGACTGTTGATCCGCGCCTACGGAGTGGTTTGATCGCTTTTGGGACCCAAGATCCCGGATCAGAGGATCACAGAGACACGCAGCGAGGTCGGGGCAGAGATCTGCTCTGGTCGAGGCAGGGGGCGTGTCCTGATCGCGCTGCGCGGAGCAGGGACTCTGATCAGAATTACGACAGCGCTAAAGAAGTTTACTGACTTGGATCCTGCTCTCCAAAGAGGCACGAGATGAGAAGAATTAAGTTTACATGATGCTGCTGTGTGGTAATTGTAATGAATGAACTTGTATGTGTGTGTACGTGCGTGCGTGCGTGTGTACGCGCGCGCGTGTGTGCGCGTGTGTGTATGTGTGTGTGTGTAGCTGTGTGTGTGTAAAGGTTTATGCATGGGCTTGTGTGTATGTACATATACGTATATGTGTGTGTATGTGTATGTAGGTGCGTGTGCGATCTGCTTGAAATGACTCTTTGTACAAAATGCTCGTTTTCTCCAATTTTGGTCAGAAAACTGTGTTTTTGCTGAAACGTCCGTATGTTCTACTATCAATTACTTGAGAACCGAAGGTTAGAAACATAATTTTTTTTCTAGGTGAAAGAAGAGAGTCTACACTTTATTTTGATGTGTGCCATGTCTATATAGTCAAAGAACTCAGTATTCTGTGAGTCTTGGAAAATCTGTGAAAATGGCCTAAAAGTTCTGGCTTAGTCTGGGGTTGACATCTGAAAACAGGTCGGCAGTGAATGAGTTAAAGACTTTCTAGCCAACCGACCCCAGACTGTGAGACTCAGCCCCCACCTCTCCCCCATCTGCACTCTCAGCACCGGCAACCCACAAGGCTGTGTGCTGAGCCCCCTCCTGTACTGTCTCTACACCCACGACTGCAGTCCAACCAGCCACAGCAACCTCATAGTGAAGTTTGCTGATGACACCAGTGGTTGGGCTCATCTCAAAGGGTGATGAGTCAGCCTACAGAGAGGAGGTCCTGAAGTTGGCTGAAGTTGTTCTCTGTACACCAGAGAACAATCTTGCTCTGAATGCCAAGAAAACCAAAGAGATCATCGTTGACTTCAGGAGGCACCACACAGATCTTGCTCCCCTCTACATCAATGGCGAGTGTGTGGAGAGGGTCAACACCTTCTGGTTTCTTGGTGTTCTCATCTCTGATGACATCTCCTGGACTGAGAACATCACATCACTAAGAAGGCTCAGCAGCGTCTACACTTTCTGAGGTTCAGGAAGTACGAAGTAGACCCCAGCCTGCTACTGACCTTCTACCTTGCATCCATTGAGAGCCTGCTGACATACTGCATCACCGTGTGGTACGGCAGCTGCAAGGCGGACAGGGAGAGGCTTCAGGGACCTCCCCGGGCCAGTAGCCACATCCCCCTCCCCCTTCACATGGACCCAATCCAGCACCAGCCCCCCTCCACCTCCCACCACCACGCCTGCAGTCCACCCGTCCCCCCTCACTCCTCCCTCTCCATCACACCAGACGAGGTGAGGAGGGAGCTTAGGCGACTGAAGCAGAGGAAATCCACAGGACGTGACGGGATCTGCCCCAGGCTGCTGAGAACCTGTGCAGACCAGCTCTGTGAGGTTCTCTGCTACATGTTCAATTTGAGCCTCAGCCTGTAGAAGGTCCCCGTCCTGTGGATGACCTCCTGTGTGGTCCCGGTTCCCAAAACAACAAACGCCAGGGAACTGGCCCACTACAGACCAGTCGCCTTGACCTCCCACCTCATGAAGACCATGGAGAGGGTGATCCTCAGCCACCTCCGCTCTGTGGTGAGCCCCCACTTTGGACCCACTGCAGTTTGCCTACAAGCCAAACATAGGAGTAGAGGACGCTGTCATCTACCTGCTGCAGCGGGCGCTCACCCACTTAGAGACTGCCGGAAGTGCTGTGAGAGTCATGTTCTTTGACTTCTCCAGCGCCTTCAACACCATCAGGCCGGCGCTGCTGCGGGAGAAGCTGGAGGACGCGGGAGTTGATGGACATCCCGCTGCCTGGACATCGACTACCTCACTGACCGTCCACAGTACGTGCGGCTGCACGGCTGTGAGTCAGAGGTGGTAGTCTGCAGCACTGGGGTCCCCCAGGGAACTGTCCTCTCACCCTTTCTCTTCACCATCTACACTTTGGACTTCACATACATCACGGACAGCTGCTATCTCCAGAAATTCTCTGACGACTTGGCCCTGTGTGTCTGAGGGGAACGAGCTGGAGTACTGCTCGGACGTCAGTGACTTTGTGGACTGGTGTGGGTGAAACTTCCGGAGCCTGAACACCAGTAAGACAAAGGAGCTGGTGATTGACTTCAGGAGGAGACCACTACCTCACTCACCGGAGAACATCCAGGGCAGGACATAGAGACTGTGGACAGTTTCAAGTACCTGGGTGTTCACCTCAACAATAAACTGGACTGGTCCCACAACACCGACGCCCTGTACAAGAAGGGCCAAAGTCGCCTCCACCTCCTGAGGAGACTGAGGTCCTTTGGAGTGTGCAGGCCTCTGCTCAAGACTTTTTATGACTCTGTGGTGGCCTCTGCTCTCCTCTACGCTGTCGTCTGCTGTGCCCCGAGCAGCACAGAGCGGGACAGGAAGAGACTTAATAAGCTGGTCAGGAGGGCCAGCTCTGTCCTGGGCTGTCCTCTGGACTCTGTAGAGGAGGTGGCTGAGAGGAGGGTGCTGGACAAACTTACGTCCATCATTGACGACACCTCTCACCCTCTGCACCGGACTGTAGAGGAGCTGAGCAGCTCCTTCAGCAGCCGACTGAGGCACCCCCAGTGGAAGAAGGAGCGCTACAGCAGATCCTTCATCCCCACCACCATCAGACTGTACAACTCTACTGTATAGTACAGACGTGCAATATTTCTTCCATACTCTCCTAGTTACTGTTTTATTATTATTACTTATTTTATTTTATTCTTTCCTGCATGCACTTTCTTTCTTGTTCAAACTGTTTCTGCCTGGAGCTAATGTGGCAAGTACATTTCTTCTATGTGAGATCAATAAAGTCTTATCTGATCTTAAGACGGCGCAGAAGATCATAGGCTACCCTCTCCCCTCCCTGATGGACATCTACACCTCCCACTGCCTCAGCAGAGCCAACAACATCATCTGTGACAGCTCCCACCCCGGCTCTCAGTTCTTTGACCTGCTGCCCTCAGGAAGGCGTCACAGGTGCATCAAAGCAAGAACAGACTCAAAAACAGCTTCTTCCCAAGGGCCATAACTACTTTGAGCACTCACATGCACTGACTCACCCCATTTCTGTCCCCCATTCTCCTCCATCCACCCGCTGTGCAATTTCCGGTTCCGGGTACATGTTGGCGTGTTTTTGGCTGCTGCTGCTCCACTGTATATTTTTTTGTATTTTTAACAGTGTGCGGCAATGCAATTGTCTATGTGGGAAACATACACCACTCTAATCATCCCACCACTATCATTGTGTCTGTGTGCATGTTTGAGCTTCATTAGCCAAACTAGCATCAAACAAGCTAACAGCTGATTGTCAACACTGCCGCTGCCGCAGCCATGGTTCGGAGAAAGAGCCAACAGTCCGATGAGCCCGAGGACATCAAAAAGTGCCTCGATCACCTCACTGGAGAGGTGACAACAGTCCGGACGCAGCAAGAGAAACTTTTGGATCTGGTAGAGGAGGTTAAACAGCTGCGCCTCCAAATCCAGGAAAAAGACAGTCGGATCGCGGTTTTGGAACGGAGGGTGGACGAGCTTGAGCAGTACTCCCGCATTAACGATCTGGTCATTAAGGGCCGATCTGGTCATTAAAGGCCGATTAAACCACGCTCCTACACGTGCTCGGTGGACGGGGACCGCGGAGACGACCCAGCGGAGGAGACGCGCTCGGCTGAGTAGCAGGTCGACGCCTATCTCCAGAGGAAAGGAGTAGAGCTGAACCTGGACCACATCGAAGCCTGCCACCCTCTTCCCAGAAGAGGCAACAACCAGCCCGCCGTGATCATCACATTTGTCAACAGGACACACAAACAGTCGCTGCTAAAACAAGGATGCAAACTTAAAGGCACCAACGTTTACATCAATGAACACCTGACCAAAAAGAACGCGGAAATAGCCAAGAAAGCAAGAGCCCTCAAGAAACAGCAAAAGATACAGCACACAGGGGTAACGAACTGCAAAATCTTCATAAAATTAAACGGATCATCACCAGAGGAAGCCAAGATTCTCACAGTAAGAAGTATGGAGGACTTGGACAAGTTTCAGTAAAAATACCGAGAAATATGACATCTGACCTAAGGTAATAGAAAAACAGTTTTATCTTTCCAACATGACTACTGACAAAAACACTGATCTATGTGACAAAATCCAGCAACTTGAATTTCTGGACCTGGATGCATTTGAATTCACTGAGTACAACAACCATGACGCTGAAACTGATATTGACCAATCAATCAATCAATCAAACAATATTTATAAGGCGCTTTTCATACAAAATTGTAACACAAAGCGCCAAAGACCTGGACAATCATTTCTTTTGTGCCACTAATAATGCCTGTAATTACTTCACTACTGATCAGTTTAACCAGAACCTCACCACCAAAGATAAATGGTCTATTATTCATTTTAACAGTAGAAGTATGCACACCAATTACAAGGAAATAAGAGATTACTTGCAGACACTCAAGCATCCCTTCAGCATCATATTAATCGCGGAATCTTGGTTTAAAGGGATATGCCACCCCCAGGTCAAACTTGGGCATCTCCCCACAGTCCAGAGACTAAAATAAGTGGTGGAAAGCGTTTTCCTGGTCACCCAGCCATTGTCCGAGTCTGTCAGCACTGACCGCCGCGGTATCTGCAGCTACTCCGCGTTAGACTGGAGTCTAACATCCCCAGAGAAAGATTTCTGACAGGGGAATCCCTGTTATGCACCAGGAAGGGAGTTCCCCTCTGACCAAGATCAAAACCAAGACTAAACCAAGACTGTGTGTGATAACATATTATCCTGTGCATTATTGAATGATAATATGGACTTTTAGTTATAAAAGCATTCCCATATTAACAAAGTACCTTCTAATTCTGCCCTGCCCTTCCACCATCCCCCCTGGTTTCATTTTATAACTCGACTACTGCTCCCCCCCCATCCCCCCCGCTCCACAGGAAAAAATGTCTCCCCCCCCCCGCTCCTCAGAAATCTCACTCCTAGCAATCTTCAAAACTTGAGAGCCCTGCGTATGTATTACATCGTTTTCACTCAGCGCTACGTTTTCATCTGGACGTGAACATTTACTGATCCGACACATGTGTGGACGCAAATTGTTTTCAACCCGCATTAAAAAAATCCAGGAGTGTTGTCATGTGGACGTAGACTAAAACATTCTCAGATACAGAAACAGGAACTCAAAATAAACGCACGTTAAACTCAAAATGGCGCCCCCGGCCTCGTCTTGACCTGTTTACACGACTCAAGATAAACCAGGACTAGTAGTAGTAGTAGCAGTAGTAGTCGTGTCCCCCCCGTACGCACAGACAGAGACACCGGGACCGGAGTCGGTGCGTCTCAGAGGAGACGTGGCACCGGGACTGAGGCTCAGGACGTGTCCGGGGGACGGCGCGTCTGCTCCGGCTTCGCTCGGACCGTGCGCCCGGAGCAGGGGGAGTTTTTTTCCGCTGAAAACGCGCGGAGCCTGCATAATCTAAGCCACACAGACCGATTTTCTGGGCACAAAAAAAAAAAAAAAAAACCTGGAAAAAAAAAAAAAGAAATCAGCGTGAGAAATGCCATGTGAGCGTGTGAATACGTCGAATTGCGTGTGTCACACTCTCAATGCGTGAGACTTGAGAGCCCTGCATACGCCACACCGATATGTGGCGCTGTAAACAGGAAACAGTCAGAGCCACCAGAAACGCAACACTACAACGAGCACATGAGCATAAAGTCCTTTCTCTTCCACAAACAAACACAAGAAGATAATAATAACGTCCAGGGACTAAACCAGGACTAAACCAGGACTAAACCAGGACTAATCCAGGTCTAAATGACGAAGTGGAGTTACTTCTACGAGTTACATCGGATTAAAAACACGTCAGTATCAGCAGAACGTCGACTGGGAGTCCTGCCAAAGCAGATGATGACGGCATCGCAACGTCATCGTTTTCCAGAAGCTGCGTTTTGTTCGTCCACACGACAACGCGACCCCCGGCGTTCTCAGATTTCTCCACTCCGGAACCTGGTTTCAAAAAACAGTGTTCGCCCCCCCAGAACGCCGGCGCCGTGTGGACGGAAGGCCAAAACGAATACAAACAGGGTGTCCAGAGTGCCCAGAGCGTCCAGACTGGTCGTCCAGGGCGTCCAGAGTGTCCAGAGCGTCCAGAGCATTCAGGACGTCCAGAGACTCCAGGGCGTCCAGACTGGTCGTCCAGGGCGTCCAGAGCGTCCAGAGCGTCCAGAGCATCCAGGGCGTCCAGGGCGTCCAGGGTGTCCAGAGACTCCAGGGTGTCCAGACTGGTCGTCCAGGGCGTCCAGAGTGTCCAGAGCGTCCAGAGCATTCAGGACGTCCAGAGACTCCAGGGCGTCCAGACTGGTCGTCCAGGGCGTCCAGAGCGTCCAGAGCGTCCAGAGCATCCAGGGCGTCCAGAGCGTCCAGAGCGTCCAGAGCGTTCAGGGCATCCAGGGCGTCCAGAGCGTCCAGGGCGTCCAGGGCGTCCAGAGCGTCCAGGGCGTCCAGAGCATTCAGGGCGTCCAGAGCATTCAGGGCGTCCAGAGACTCCAGGGCGTCCAGAGCATCCAGAGCATTCAGGGCGTCCAGAGACTCCAGGGCGTCTAGACTGGTCGTCCAGAGCATCCAGGGCATCCAGGGCGTCCAGGGCGTCCAGGGCGTCCAGAGCGTCCACAGCGTCCAGGGCGTCCAGAGCGCCCAGGGCGTCCAGGGCGTCCAGAGCGTCCAGAGCGTTCAGAGACTCCAGGGTGTCCAGGGCGTCCAGGGCGTCCAGGGCGTCCAGAGCGTCCAGAGACTCCAGGGTGTCCAGGGCATCCTGAGCGTCCAGGGCGTTCAGAGCATCCAGAGTCTCCAGGGCCTCCAGAGCGTCCAGAGCGTCGAGGGGGTTCAAAACGTCCAGAGTGCCCAGAGCGTCCAGGGCATCCAGAGTGTCTAGAGACTCCAGGACGTCCAGAGCATCCAGAGACTCCAGGGCGTCCAGAGTGTCCAGAGACTCCAGAGACTCCAGAGCGTCCAGAGCGTCCAGAGTGTCCAGGGCGTCCAGAGCGTCGAGGGGGTTCAAAACGTCCAGAGCGCCCAGAGCGTCCAGAGTGTCCAGAGACTCCAGGACGTCCAGAGCATCCAGAGACTCCAGGGCGTCCAGAGCATCCAGAGACTCCAGAGTGTCCAGAGACTCCAGAGCGTCCAGAGCATCCAGAGCATCCAGGGCGTCCAGGGCGTCCAGGGTGTCCAGAGACTCCAGGGTGTCCAGACTGGTCATCCAGAGCGTTCAGGGCATCCAGGGCGTCCAGAGCGTCCAGGGCGTCCAGGGCGTCCAGAGCGTCCAGGGCGTCCAGAGCATTCAGGGCATCCAGAGCATTCAGGGCGTCCAGAGCATTCAGGGCGTCCAGAGCATCCAGAGCATTCAGGGCGTCCAGAGACTCCAGGGCGTCTAGACTGGTCGTCCAGAGCGTCCAGGGCATCCAGGGCGTCCAGAGCGTCCAGAGCATCCAGGGCGTCCAGGGCGTTCAGAGCGTCCAGGGGGTCCAGGGCGTCGAGGGCGTCCAGAGCGTTCAGAGACTCCAGGGTGTCCAGGGCGTCCAGAGCGTCCAGAGACTCCAGGGTGTCCAGGGCGTCCTGAGCGTCCAGGGCGTTCAGAGCATCCAGAGTGTCCAGGGCCTCCAGAGCGTCCAGAGCGTCGAGGGGGTTCAAAACGTCCAGAGTGCCCAGAGCGTCCAGGGCATCCAGAGTGTCTAGAGACTCCAGGACGTCCAGAGCATCCAGAGACTCCAGGGCGTCCAGAGTGTCCAGAGACTCCAGAGACTCCAGAGACTCCAGAGCGTCCAGAGCGTCCAGAGCATCCAGAGCATCCAGAGTGTCCAGGGCGTCCAGAGCGTCGAGGGGGTTCAAAACGTCCAGAGCGCCCAGAGCGTCCAGAGTGTCCAGAGACTCCAGGACGTCCAGAGCATCCAGAGTGTCCAGGGCGTCCAGAGCGTCCAGAGCGTCGAGGGGGTTCAAAACGTCCAGAGCGCCCAGAGCGTCCAGGGCGTCCAGAGTGTTTAGAGACTCCAGGACGTCCAGAGCGTCCAGAGACTCCAGGACGTCCAGAGTGTCCAGAGACTCCAGGGCGTCCAGAGCATCCAGAGACTCCAGGGCGTTCAGAGCGTCCAGACATCGGCGTACACGTGCGATGTGTCCCATCAGGAGGGGGCCGGTGGCGTTTATATATTTCAAGTTTCTTCTTCTGGTGTTTGGGGCTCCCGGTGATTGGTCGACACATTTTTCACCTCAGGCGCCGGACGTTCTGGACGCCACAGAAACATGAAGGTCCAGACGCGTCCACAAAGACTGAACCGAACTGACGGACGGACACAAACACGTGTTTGTCCAGAGACCAAAGACCAGAGACCAGAGACTGGACTGGACCAGAGACCAGACCAGAGACCAGACCAGAGACCAGACCAGAGACCAGAGACCAGAGACCAGACCAGAGACCAGAGACCAGACCAGAGACCAGACCAGAAGACCAGAGACCAGAGACCGGACCAGAGACCAGAGACCAGAGACCAGAGACCAGACCAGAGACCAGAGACCAGACCAGAGACCAGACCAGAAGACCAGAGGCCAGAGACCAGAGACCAGACCAGAGACCAGAGACCAGAGACCAGACCAGAGACCAGACCAGAAGACCAGAGACCAGAGACCAGACCAGAGACCAGAGACCAGACCAGAGACCAGAGACCAGACCAGAGACCAGACCAGAGACCAGACCAGAGACCAGACCAGAAGACCAGAGACCAGACCAGAGACCAGACCAGAGACCAGACCAGAGACCAGACCAGAGACCAGACCAGAGACCAGAGACCAGACCAGAGACCAGAGACCAGAGACCAGAGACCAGAGACCAGACCAGAGACCAGACCAGAGACCAGAGACCAGACCAGAGACCAGAGACCAGAGACCAGACCAGAGACCAGAGACTGGACTGGACCAGAGACCAGAGACCAGAGACCAGACCAGAGACCAGAGACCAGACCAGAGACCAGACCAGAGACCAGACCAGAGACCAGACCAGAGACCAGACCAGAGACCAGAGACCAGACCAGAGACCAGAGACCAGAGACCAGACCAGAGACCAGAGACTGGACTGGACCAGAGACCAGAGACCAGAGACTGGACTGGACCAGAGACCAGACCAGAGACCAGACCAGAGACCGAACCAGAGACCGGACCCGGACCCTCACAGTCAGAGGAGACACATTCCAAACATTTTTGATTTGTTCAAGACAAAACCGCGACTCTGAGTCACGTTTAATCTGGATTTTTCTGTCATTGAAACAGAAACGACCCAAAAAGTGGGTCAAATGTAAACAAGACCTGGTTTAGACCTGGTTTAGTCTCTTCTCCTCTCCTCCTCCTCTCTCCTCTCCTCCTCTCTCCTCTCCTCTCTCCTCCTCTCACCTCTCCTCCTCTCCTCCTCTCACCTCTCCTCCTCTCCTCCTCCTCTCTCCTCTCCTCCTCCTCCTCTCCTCCTCTTCTCCCCTCCCCCTCTCTCCTCCTCTCTCCTCTCCTCCTCCCTCCTCCTCCTCCTCTCTCCTCCTCTCCTCTCCTCCTCTCTCCTCTCCTCTCCTCCTCTCTCCTCCTCTCTCCTCTCCTCTCTCCTCCTCTCCTCTCTCCTCCTCTCTCCTCCTCTCACCTCTCCTCCTCTCAGCTCTCCTCCTCTCCTCCTCTCTCCTCCTCTCACCTCTCCTCCTCTCCTCTCTCCTCCTCTCCTCCTCTCTCCTCCTCTCACCTCTCCTCCTCTCTCCTCCTCTCTCCTCTCCTCCTCTCTCCTCTCACCTCTCCTCCTCTCTCCTCCTCTCACCTCTCCTCCTCTCTCCTCTCCTCCTCTCTCCTCTCACCTCTCCTCCTCTCACCTCTCCTCCTCTCTCCTCTCCTCCTCTCTCCTCTCACCTCTCCTCCTCTCCTCTCTCCTCTCCTCTTTTCTTCTCTCTTCAGATAAAGTTTCTAAATGAGTTTCAGAGTTAATTTCCCTCGAGGAAAATTTTATGAAACGCAGCGTTTTTCAACTGACGACAACTGGTTTAGTCCTGGTTTAGTCCTGGTTTAGTCCTGGTTTAGACCTGGTTTAGTCCTGGTTTAGACCTGGTTTAGTCCTGGTTTAGTCCTGGTTTAGTCCTGGTTTAGACCTGGTTTAGTCCTGGTTTAGTCCTGGTTTAGACCTGGTTTAGTCCTGGTTTAGTCCTGGTTTAGTCCTGGTTTAGTCCTGGTTTAGTCCTGGTTTAGTCCTGGTTTTGGGTTTCACTTCATCCTCAGAAAGAAACGGAAGAGAAAATGTTCCAGAGTAAAATTTAGAGAGAACTCTGACTCAGCAACACCAGAGGAAGTGTTATGTAAGAGAGAACTAAACCAGGACTAAACCAGGACTAAACCAGGACTAAACCAGGTCTAAACCAGGACTAAACCAGGACTAAACCAGGACTAAACCAGGACTAAACCAGGTCTAAACCAGGTCTAAACCAGGTCTAAACCAGGTCTAAACCAGGACTAAACCAGGTCTAAACCAGGTCTAAACCAGGACTAAACCAGGTCTAAACCAGGTCTAAACCAGGTCTAAACCAGGACTAAACCAGGACTAAACCAGGTCTAAACCAGGTCTAAACCAGGTCTAAACCAGGACTAAACCAGGACTAAACCAGGTCTAAACCAGGTCTAAACCAGGTCTAAACCAGGACTAAACCAGGACTAAACCAGGACTAAACCAGGACTAAACCAGGACTAAACCAGGTCTAAACCAGGTCTAAACCAGGACTAAACCAGGACTAAACCAGGACTAAACCAGGTCTAAACCAGGACTAAACCAGGTCTAAACCAGGACTAAACCAGGACTAGACCTCCTGGTCTAGTCCTAAACCAGGACCTAGCCAGGACTAAACCAGGACTAAACCAGGACTAAACCAGAACTAAACCAGAACTAAACCAGGACTAAACCAGGACTAAACCAGAACTAAACCAGAACTAAACCAGAACTAAACCAGGACTAAACCAGGACTAAACCGGGATTCAACTGGGACTAAACCAGGACTAAACCAGGACTAAACCAGGTCTAAACCAGGACTAAACCAGGACTAAACCAGGACTAAACCAGGTCTAAACCAGGTCTAATCCAGGACTAAACCAGGACTAAACCAGGTCTAAACCAGGTCTAAACCAGGTCTAAACCAGGACTAAACCAGGTCTAAACCAGGACTAAACCAGGACTAAACCAGGACTAAACCAGGTCTAAACCAGGACTAAACCAGGACTAAACCAGGTCTAAACCAGGTCTAAACCAGGTCTAAACCAGGACTAAACCAGGTCTAAACCAGGACTAAACCAGGTCTAAACCAGGACTAAACCAGGTCTAAACCAGGTCTAAACCAGGACTAAACCAGGACTAAACCAGGACTAAACCAGGTCTAAACCAGGTCTAAACCAGGACTAAACCAGGACTAAACCAGGACTAAACCAGGTCTAAACCAGGACTAAACCAGGACTAAACCAGGTCTAATCCAGGACTAAACCAGGTCTAAACCAGGACTAAACCAGGACTAAACCAGGACTAAACCAGGTCTAAACCAGGACTAAACCAGGACTAAACCAGGTCTAAACCAGGACTAAACCAGGACTAAACCAGAACTAAACCAGGACTAGACCTCCTGGTCTAGTCCTAAACCAGGACCTAGCCAGGACTAAACCAGGACTAAACCAGAACTAAACCAGGACTAAACCAGGACTAAACCAGAACTAAACCAGGACTAAACCAGGTCTAAACCAGGACTAAACCAGGATTCAACTGGGACTAAACCAGGACTAAACCAGGTCTAAACCAGGTCTAAACCAGGACTAAACCAGGACTAAACCAGGTCTAAACCAGGACTAAACCAGGTCTAAACCAGGACTAAACCAGGACTAAACCAGAACTAAACCAGAACTAAACCAGGACTAAACCAGGACTAAACCAGGACTAAACCAGAACTAAACCAGGACTAAACCAGGACTAAACCAGAACTAAACCAGGTCTAAACCAAGACTAAACCCCCCCCCCCCAGAAATCTCACTCGTAGCAATCTTCAAAACTTGAGAGCCCTGAAATGATCTTTATGTGTGTTCATAACGGCCGGTTTATAATTCTGTGACAAATCTAGGCCCAAGTGCCACATGAAAGTCACGAACAGCTGAATAAAACAGCTCAGGTTTGGCACACAAACAAATTCATATTTGGCCGTTTTAAAACCGGAAGGACAGATCCCAGCTGCAGGGCCTCGCCCTGTGGACTCTGGACTCTGATGCTTAAAAAAAACTGTTTAAAGAGGAGGTATTCTGCAAAATCGTCTTTCTCCCATGTTCTCCCATTGTTCCCTCATCAAAACACATGCCTGAAGAGGTTTCAGATGTCATCCATGCATGTCTGGGGTTTTGAACCCTCCTTACGATCAGCTGTAAGATTCTGAGCAACTCTTAAAGCACAAACCAACACCAGCCGCGCTCCCACAGCACACACGACAGAAATATACAAAACATGACACAAAACTGAACACGGCAACTCGACAAACCTGTGTGATGTGCAGGAGTTTGTGATGTGCAGGAGTTTGTGATGTGCAGGAGTTTGTGATGTCCAGGAGTTTGTGATGTGCAGGAGTTTGTGATGTTCAGGAGTTTGACGCGATCTGAAGCAAAGCGACGCGGACTTGTGTTGTGACGTTCGCGAACGAGCCGAGTCTTTTGAACGGCCCTCGAAAATGAACGAAGGGAGCCGAGTCGTGGCCGAGTTGGAGCCGGTGTCGTTCTTTTTTCCCCTATGGTGTCAGATTTCACACGCGCACAGCCGCACACATAACAGCTCCACCTCCGGAAGTTCGGCACCCCTAGTCCCTCCCACTCTCAGACCCTTGCTGCGTTCTGATTGTCACAAGTCAAAGTAAACGCTTCTTTACATGTGTTGAATGTCGAATGACCATTCACAGTGCAGCAAATAACGGTCTGGGAGGAGCGGCTTAACTCCCGCGCGTTTGTTTGTTTGTTCAGACATTGAAATAAATATTAAAATGAGCCAGGGCCGAAAAAAGAGTAGCGTTTGGATTCATTTCACTCGAGAGGAGGACACCAAGGCAAAATGCTGAGGCGAAGAAGCTTTGCGTGGTAGCAACCTCAGTTCCTTCAGAGAGAATCTTCTCCAAAACAGGAATGCTGATCTCCGAGAGGAGAAGTCGCCTCAAGGTGAAGAATGTGAGGGGACTCGTGTTTCTTCATGCAAATATGCAGAGGAAGACTCGGTACCCGATGTGGGCGGAAGTACCTGATGTGCGCTCTGTGTTCGCGCATGTGCAGTTTGTGTGTTGTTGTACCACAGTGCCCGGTTTGTTCCTTGCAGTTGGTTTACGGCTCTGTCTGCAGATTACCTCAGGGTGGTTGTCTCGAGTGATTTATCTATCTTTTTTATCTATCTTTTTGTATCTTTATCTTTTTTTATACATATTATTATTTTCTATTTGGAGGTAAATTAACACGTTAGCATTTGCATTTTGTTAGTTTTATTTGTATTCCTCATGTTGTAACATGTCCTCTGTAATGGACGTCGGGGACATTTTGGTGTTAAATCCACGTGAAGTTAAGAACCAAATAAAAACATTTTTTTAAGGTTCTACAGTTGCCTCAAAAAGTTCTTAGACTCACTTTTAATTTCTTATTTATTTATTTTTTATATATTATGTATTTTTAATACATAATATAATACATTTATTTATTTATTTACATACTTATTTTTATTTTTGATGTATAATTTATTTATTATTTATTTATTACATTTTTTTTATCTTTATCTATCTATCATGCCGAAAATCGTTGTCAAAATACGTGTCTCGTAAATAAAATAAATAATAATGCCCACATCAGGCACCCACACGCTGAGAGTGGAGAGTGGAGAGTTTGGCCACGCCCCCACCCTCTACTATTGGCCATCTCTTTTCTCCTCATTTGCATTCAAGCAACAACGCCCATAATGGAGAGTTCCAGAGTGACATTTATGACTCTTTCTCATCTTATCTCTGTTTCTCATGCACTGAGTGTTGATTTTGGAGCAGGATTCATTTACAGTATTAGGGAACCATTAAGGAGCCATAGAAAAGCATCAGGAAGTACCATGTCATGGGATCTTTAAGGTTATATTTGACAGTATTGGCAAGTTTTTTAATATGTTTTTTGAAAGACAAAATGGAATCAAGTGTCACACCAAGATACTTGAATTCTGTGACCAATTGTAATTCCTCTCCTCTCAAGAATACTCCGGAGCTTTTGATCTCTTTTGATCGCTTTGAGAACATCAAACAGGCCGTTTTTTTTTTTTTTTTTGAATTTAGAAGCAAACATGATTTAAAAAGCCAGTCATTTACTTGTTCCATAGCTGAGGTCAGAATGGAAGCTGCCTCTTTAACGTTTGATGACATTTATGTCTTTTCCAAAGTGGTGGATGTAAAACCGTTACCAGCGCCCCCTGCAGGCTCGGGCAGGTGATGGAGGTGATTTTCTCTGGATAACTTGTAGTTCTCTGATTGTCTGGAGTTTCTTTACAGTTAAAGTTAATTATGTTGCTCAGCTTTAACCTGGTTCGACACGGATGTATCTGGTTACTTTTGTAATACCTGCAGTTCATTTGTGATCAACTTTCACCTGTGCAGAACAAAGAACCGGCTCAACCGTCCACACGCCGACAGATCGACAGTCAGTCCTCCAGGGCACATACTGTTGGCTCAGCTCGTTTCTCCTATTTTTGTCTTGCTTCCTCATAACATACTTTGTTTTATTTCGCACTGGATTTTCACCCCAGGTCCCAGCAGCCTGCCTCTTTGTAATCAGTAAATCCTGCTCATGTGTTTGACCCGCCAGTCAAACAGCATCAGAACTGGAGTTGTGTTTTGTTTTATTCACCCATTTTTAACTCAAATCCTACTAGATATAAGCCGAGTTCTTCTTTCACCTCGTGATGTCATCATGTCATCCGGTCACTGGCCTGGAGGTCTTGAAGAGGCCGACCTCACGGTTCTATCCAGGCCGCTCTGTGAGCACCTTACGCGGGCAGGTC
Organism: Paratrypauchen microcephalus; assembly: GCA_036785185.1. Lineage (NCBI taxonomy): Eukaryota > Metazoa > Chordata > Actinopteri > Gobiiformes > Gobiidae > Paratrypauchen > Paratrypauchen microcephalus. The sequence goes on from JAVJIX010000153.1 coordinate 1,865,301, forward strand.
TAGAGCAGCGGCTCGCCTCAGCTGTGACTCGAAACGAAACCAGGAAATAGAGCCATGCGTGGCGGTTTAATCCACCTGGTCTAGTCCTGGTCTAGTCCTGATTTAGTCCTGATTTAGTCCAGGTCCAGTCCTGGTTTAGTCCAGGTCCAGACCTGCTGGCAGCCCCGCGCCGGGTCATGCTGCGCTATCACACACGTGTCAGAGCGCAGTCTTCTCCCCCCTCCCCCTTCCCCCCCACACTTCACTATTAATAATTTTGTTGAAAATCTATGAAAGTTTGAGTGTTTAAACAGAGACAAATGTGAGAAAAGGACGCAGGACGCAGTTACACTATAAAAAAAGTTACACTATAAAAAAAAAAAACTTGGATCGGGGCCTTGGAACGAATCAGACTTTTTCCATTGAAATAGCTACTCAACTTACGAATTTTTCACGTTACGAAACCACTTCTGGAACTAATTAATTTCGTAAGGTGAGGCACCACTGTATTTCTCTCCCTCAGTTTTCCAAAATAAGGCCCAGTTTACACGTACACAGGTATTTTTAAAAACAAGCTATTTCCCTTCGTTTGTACCCATCTTTTACACGCAAACACGAAACCAGAGTCTTCCAGAATCTCCACTCTAGCCAGAGTTTTGAGAAAGAATCGTTTTCAGAGGCGAATTCGCCGTTTGCGTGTAAAAGATGGGTACAAACGAAGGGAAATGTCTCCGTTTGTAAAAATCTCAGGGCCTATCCACACGACAATGTTTTTTGGTGGAAACGGAGAAGTTTGTATTCGTTTTGGCCTTTCGTCCTCACGGCGCCGGCGATTTGGGGGGATGAAAACGGTGTTTTTTGAAACCAGGTTCCAGAATGGAGAAATCTGAGAACGCAGATGTTGCGTTGTCGTGTGGTCGAGCAAAACGCAGCTTCTGGAAAACGATGACGTCGCGATGTTTGTTTGTGGAAGAGAAAGGACTTTATGCTCATGTGCTCTTTGTAGTGTTGTGTTTCCGGTGGCTCTGGCTGTTTCCCGTTTACAGCGCCACATATCGGTGTGGAGTATGTATTACATTGTTTTCACTCAGCGCTCCGTTTTCGCCTGGATGCAAATATTTACTGATCCGACACATGTGTGGATGGGAATTTTTTTCAACCCGCATAAAAAAATAAAAATCCAGGAGCGTTGTCGTGTGGACGTAGCCTTATTCAAACGGCGGAGAACTCTCTGCAAGCCAATCAGAATCACACTTTTGGTGCGTCAGATGCCTAAAATGTTTATCTCACTTTTACACGCAAACCGGAGTCTTTCAGAATCTCCACTCTAGCCAGAGTTTTTAGAAAGAATCGTTTTCAGAGGCGAATTCGCCGTTTGCGTGTAAAAGACGAGTACAAACGGGGAGAAATGTCTCCGTTTTTAAAAATCTCCGTGTACGTGGAAATGGAGCCTCATGTGACCCGCCAGTCAAACAATATCAGACCTGGAGTTCTTCTTTCACCTTTCACCTCCACTGTGTTTTTAAACTCCACACACCTTCACTAGAATCATTTCAGTCCTGGAGTCGCCGCTCTCGACTGAACTAAAGGGAAAAGGAGCTGTTCACTTGATGACATCACGAGGTGGAACAGAGCGTTTGGAGCTTTGGAGATGTTACAGACGAATAATAAAGAGTTCCTCAAACATGAATGACACAAAACACGACTCCAGGTGTGTTTGTGATGAGGAAACCACATTCCAACACGGCTTGACGCTCACCAGAGTCGATGTCGTGTAATACGGGACCTTTCTCGGCCCATAAACGAGGCTCTGGCATCATTCCCACTCCCACACCATTAATCGAACACCCGTCCAGGTCATTTCAGAAAACGTTTATTGACTTGTGGCCCTTGGCGTCCCTTTGCTTCCACAGTCACACAAAATCTGCATTTGTACAATATTATCTTTAACATTCATTTGTGCTCCCTCCCCCACATAAACACTGTACACATATTAATAATAAACATTTAAAAATACACTTTTTAAAGGAAATACCGACGGCAGCTGGCGCCTTGTTCAGAGAATCAGATCAGGGATAATACAGGTCGTACTGGCTTCACATCTGTATCAAAAACACAATAATGACTGCCTGTAGTGGTGCTTGGAGTAGTGGCTTCAGTAGTAGTAGTAGTACATGTAGTAGCATTTACAGTAGTATTTGCAGTAGTAGTAGTAGAATAT